>JARQTC010000754.1:30698-94014 GCA_030142495.1 Cephus runcator | reverse complement strand
CCAATTTATTAATTGGTGGAGGGATCTCGATTTTGTAGCTCCGATTCGTTCTGCCACGTTCTCGATCAATTGCTCTCTGTTTCCGGCACTATTTGCCTGTCTGACCGGTCGCGCATTTCCGTTATCGTTCGCTCCCGTTCGTGCATCAAGTTGCGTTCGCTAATTTTACGCGCCCCCAAAGATCTTCAGGATCCGTTAACCTGCCGCCTCTTCTAATAGGTTCCGTCAGAGCTCTCGTTTTGGCAAAGTTGAGACTGTTCCACCTCAACTCCCAGGTTATAACAGCTCCTCAGTTCCCCGTGAAAAAAAGAATTGGCCGGCGCCTGCCTGGCATACGGATGCATGGACCAAAGGGTGGACGGCCGAAGGTGACGTAGGTTAGTTCTCGGATGTTCGTTATCGCTGTAGGGTTAAGAAAATACGTTACCAATAGGTACAGTAATACTACAGTGCTTCTGTACACGGGTCAATGAATCCAGCATCAAACTTATATACGCTAAGAGGACCGAATCAGCCAACTAACCAATCAGCCAACCTACTGAACAACCAACCAACCAAAGCTAAAGCTACCATCGAGCAACCAAGCAGCGAAGCAACCACTTAACATACAACCCTCTCGGCACCCTCCACTCGACTCGGCTCTACGCACTTTATGCAACCTTCACAACCTGGTTTTACTTCTACCTTCCACCTTCTGGAACACGCGGCTCTGGCCCTACCTCTCTCCCTCTCTCTTTCTCTCTTGTCGCTGATTCTATCCCTCGTCTCTCTTCGCCACGTCCGTAAGCATGCAGCTCTGTAGCCCTCAGACAAGCATTCGCGCCAGTCAAGGGCAAGGGTGCCATCGTTCGCTCTCCTTCGTCACTCTTACGGAAGCAGTGGAAAAAAAAAAAAAAAAAAATGAAAAAATCCCCTGAGATCCGACTCGCAACACGTTCTTCCATCCGAAAAGCGTCCGATGCTGTTCCGCGCAACACGGCGGAGGAATCTTCCTCTCCTTTGAGGGATGAAGAGTTCCGGGTCCATCAAGGCATTCAGTCGAGATAATACACGAGTCCTGGAGGAGGACGTGGAGGCAATTCCGAAAAGGAATCGAACGGTAGCGAAACGATGGGACCGTGGGTGTCTAACGGGTGTCCGGGTAATAATGAGAAAATTTGCAAGATCGAGACGAACAAAGGACCGAAGGAACCCATCGCCGGGTACAGGAGGGAGCGCAGCGAAAGCTTGTTACAGAATAAGGCAGGGATATATGTATAGCCAGGCCCTCAGACGCTCCTCGACGCTTTTCTCGCGCGATCTTTTACTTGTCATTTTTTTTTTTATTTCCTCGCGCTCCAGATAAAGTTATTATTCGGCAATTCTCTCTTTCGTCGGCTGATTCTTCGTTGGGTCCTCAGACCGGCGCCTTCATTGTATTGCGTAATTATTATTTTCCAAGACCCTGTCTAGCGGCCAACACGCGAGAATCTCCAACCCACCCCCTATTGGCGAGTCGACTCCCTGGATCCTCACCTCTGGATCTTCGCAATTAAAATCTACGAGGACGAAATGCGCTGATGAATAAAACCGCGACGGGCTTCCTATTCTCTCAGCGTCCGACAATGAAGGACGATTCGATAACCGAGTGAAAATTCTTATAGGGGAAACTGTGATGCACTGGAGGACTATTATCTCTCGAGATCGAAAGTTCCTTTCATTTTTCATCCCTCTCGTTCAGGATCATCCCTCTTCCCTTCTGGCTGAGCTATAATAGCACATACTATACCTATTAGATATAGTGTGGCTCCGTTGCAATTAAAACCCACGAGGAGTCGAGGTGGCGATTCGACTGTGCGGTAATGGCGATTCCGTGTCTTTGGTTGGCAGCTGCGAAAGGGTTGCGGAATTTTAGGGAAATGAAAATCCAACCCTTCGGTATACCGACGGCTTTTTCGGACGACTTTTTAAAGTCACGTCTCCCTCTCGAGGGCATCGAATAACCTGACTGGACTTTGAGGAGAATTCACCGAGGGATAGTCGGGTCGGGGATGACGAGGTGGTTGCTACCCTTCCTCCCGAGGAAACGATAGGGTAGCCGTGTAGCAAGAGTGGGGTCTTTATTCTAGAACAAAAAGCTCTCTCGAGGCATTGTGAGGCTCCGTTGAGTGGGCGGACTTGCAGTCGACGCCATCTTGAGAAGTGTCAGCACGACACTTTAAACCAGCAGTAGGTCAAGTCTTGCAAAATCCCAGGGTGAATTCACCCTCTGTGAGGTTTCTTCTTTTTTTTTTTAATTTTTCCCTGTACAGTATCGATACGCGGTTTTCGTCGTCCTCGAAGGTCTTGAGACTTTTATGAAGATCGACTCGATGGTCGAAATTGAAAATTTTCCAAAATTCCAGTTTTACCCTAATCGGCCAATTCTTACCTTGCCTACCAGACGACGCCCGTTTCATCACGAGCATATTTTCATTCCGTGCTTTTGTTCGCCTTGGTATTTTTTTATTCTTTAATAAAAAAACATACTCTGCGGCGTAGTAGTACCACTGGTGTCTCAACGACGCCGAGCACCGGGGGTACTTAGCGTCGCTGAATAATTAATAATCCTAGAATGCGTCGTCCGTCACGTTGCAGAGACTGCAGCCTCGGTGCATTCGCGTTGCAGCAGCGAATGCAAGCGTCCCTTCATCCCTTCTTCATTTCCATCCCCGACCCCCTACCGCTCCGCCCTACGTGTGTAAAAACAAGACATTAAGACCTGATCGACGCTCAGCGTCGCTTCATCGTTTACCCGACATTCATCAAAGCGTCGGGACGCTACCAAGTCCCCGTTCTCAGCAGACCGAATCGACGACAAACGAAAAATGGAAAATATCAAAAATGACTTTTTTTCTTCAAATTTGAATAAAATTTTCAATAAATTCTCAATCGACCCGAGATTCCGCGGTTAGCCACCTCAGCCCGAAAATATTATCTGGTTAAAGTTTGAGTCCATGTTAATCGTGTTCATAAAAGTGAAACCTAACCCGACCACACTTCAAAAACACTAAACACCGACGATCAAACGTTGAACAGTGCGAATGCATTTGGTATGCGTGGCCTGCGTCATGCGTGTATATACGTATAGACGCACATTTTATTTCCATATACCGTATAGGAATGCTTTTGAAGAGGGAAGAGCGAAACGGCGCATCACGAAATTCCGCGAATGTTTTCCTACTCCATGTGGGCTGCTGTTAGCATGCGTAATGCACGTACGCGTGAAACCTGCTTTACGCAATGCAAACCCACGGCTCAGCCGTTTACCTCCTCTTACCTCTATTCAGTCTTCAGTTTTGATACCGTCTGATCGTACGTGCTTGCAGATAGACCCTCATCGGTTTAACGGTTCACGCACGCACCTGCACGCATGCACGCATGCACGTATCTGCATCGAGGCATTGCAAATATCGGACACAATGGAATTGTAATTGCCTGACACGATTCGCGTCCAAGTCGGGTGCGTTAAATATATCGTTAGCCTTCGAGACGTCTTGTTTAACAATTGGAGCTGCGCTTGGAATCGCGAGTCGAGCCTTCGTGCGCTTGGAGCGCGTAAAGGCAACCAGGGAAAGTTTTAATCTCATGGAAATATATTTATCGCCGTATCCCCGTGTCCAATTGGCTTACGTGTGGCGTTGCGCAACGTTATACTTTAATGCGTTTTTCAAGCGATGGTGGGACGTATGGGAAAAGTTGTCAAAGTTCAATTTTTATTCGCACGAAATTAACGCGTGCGTCGTGGTCGGGATTTATCCGTGTATAGACTTTTTTGATGGCCGCCTGTCCGCGTAATCGGTCAGCATTGCCAGCGTGGAGTTCTGTGTGTTGTAATGCAATTTTTCAACCCTCTAAGGTTTCATTGCGGCCATTCTCTTTTTTTCCTCGGGCATTTTCTCCAGTCGTCCTTCTTCGCGTAACTCACCTAATTAAATACAGATCCATCGATCGTCTCGAGCTGGTATAGGTAATCGCATGCAGTTGGGAATTCACCTTCGGCCCTTGTCCAACCTAACCTAGAATCTCTATCTTTCGCGCTACAGCACAGTATTCCTGCTTCGCTTCGTTCGGCCCTTAATGCCAGCTCAAAGAACTCTGCCCTCGTTTATCCTGGCCGATCTGACCCGCTGCGACGTTAACCATGTTAAACTTTGCCCGTTAATTTTATCCAGGTCGGTTGTCGAGTCTTGTAGTTTTGCGCGGATTCTGCTGCGCCAATGAAATTTCAATATCGACTCGAGAGACTTTGGATTTGGACTTTTTTTTTTTTTTTAATTAAAGAGGAATTTCTTGTACAGGGTTAGAGCTACCTTGAGGCGCAACTATATCGTACCAGTATGTATGCACGGGTGGGGTTGGATATAAGGGATGGTGGATATTCTATAGGGGTTGCTTGATGGGATTTTTTTTTAGTGGTAAAAAATACTTTTCGTAATCGCCGTTCGATTTTCAAGTTGCGTCTCGGCCGCGATAGCATCGGGGGCGATAACATCCCTGTAGCCATAGTAGTACGTTCTCTCTCTCTCTCTCTCTCTCTCTCTCTCTCTCTCTCTCTTATCCCTTAGAGATATTAAAGTTTCTTTCATGTCTGGCTACTCTTCACAGCCGATTTATACTCAATACATCTTTTCTCGGCCACTTTTCAACCCTCAAGGATATTCCCACCCTTAGATTCTTCTCTGATCTTTCGGATCCTGTTCGCATGATTTATTCCGTGGGTTTTAATATCGTTTGAAGACGACGGATGCTGCGTGGGGGGGAGGAGGAGGAGGAGGAGGGGCTGATCGCGACGCCTATTTAAATTTATCGACCTTAACGGTAGCGAGAGCATATCGATAATCATGTTTCAATTTAAACTTACAAGAAACACCGAGTAGATTTTATTAGCTTTTTATATTAATCCAGAGCATCTGACTTTACTTCCGTTGATTTACACTCGTTACAGCATCCCCGTAGTAACGATGTAATAAAGACGGCTCAGAAATAATACCTAAATAACGTAATAACTTCTTGGCTCAAAATCGTCATTTTACCCACGTAACGCGATTCCAGGATCGCTTGTCGGGAAAACATTTTATTTCGCCAGGAGATTGCCCGCAGAAATTCTCGATGATCCTGAGAATTGGAAAACCATGAAGAATCGCAAGAAGAGTTTGAAGAGTATCGGCCGCTTGATCGCTCAAAGGATTTTCCACCGTTCGTACGAAAGTTACAGGCGGTTCGCGCGAATGGGAAGAATTGTTGAAAAAAAGTGTTATCGAACATAAAAAAAGTTTGTTTACTAAATATAAAAATATTAATTTGTCATAGCGCTTACCAGTAACTCTGTCATTTTGCGTATGTGAATATATATTTGCAAGTGCCGTATATCTGTACGCAAAGACACAGTAAAATGAATCGCAGATGCAAGTGACGTTTCATCCCGGGTCTTCAGCGGCGGCAGGTTTGCTCGGAGGGAGGCAACTTTAATTACATTAATTTCAGGGGTTTCTGTTTCGCAGCGAGCGACACTCACAAGTAGGTGGATTCTAGTCACGGTATTTAGTATGCGCACTCTTTGTTTTCTCGGCTACCGCTTTTCCATCCAATTATACGGACAGCTGGACCAGCTGCGGCGTCGTGGTGGCGGGTCACCACCACCACCACCACCACCACCCCCTTTAGCGTCACTGTACTGACATCTCAAGTACCGCGAGGTGCATTAAGAAAATTCGTCGAGATCGCACGCGGATTTCCGTTTCCGGTGGGCACTACCCTCAGACCCCAAGCCGTGCAAAGATGCAGCTTGGCAGAAACGTGAATGGGGTAAACAAGTGGGGATTGGATTTTCGACTTCCTTATGCAGCTCATCGCCAAAGCATTTATCGAGGATTCTAGGGATTTTATTTTTGACATTCTCCCCCAGCACACCTAAAGCCCCAAGAGGAACCTGGCGCCTCGGTGCATTATTCTTAATAAACCAAAATCGCGTTCGATTGGCTTACGAAGATAAAAGAAGGAAGCTACGCGTACACGCGGAAGAGGCTCTGCTGTGGTTTTCGCGGTGGAGGCGTCGGGACGCCCTGGAAGGTTCGATCGTTACTTCTAGGGGAAAAGGTGTCGTGTCGTCGGACATTTGACTTATCGATCGAGTCCGAGTTGTATTTCAAGCTTCTATCCTTTTTCTAATTCCACGGAGGGACCCGCCGTATTTATTGCGTAAGGCTATCGCGTAAAGTAAGCTCGATTGACCGCTCCTTCTTTTTTATCGATTCTTTCGACTTCGATAACAAGACTCTTCGGCCGTCCCTCCCCTGCCGCCGTGCGCGTCAGTCGGTCCTGTCACTGTTCCATCCTGTGGGATATAGTCAGGCATTTCTCGAGGAACATGAAAGTCGGGGGTCGTTTGAGTGACGTTGCAGGTGTCCGTTACGAGGTGGCGCCAGTCAGATTCGATATTGCCTTAGATTATGTGAGAGAAGTCGAGAATATGGCTGCTATCGATCCTCGATATGAGAAAGCTTTACGGGGTTCCACGGGATCATATCATTCTCCTGCCAGTTTATTGGCTCGAACCTGTAACGAGACTCCGGACTTCGGTTATCTTGATTCTATGGGTTTTCTGGACTTTCCGAACAAACTTTTTCCTACGGTAAAATAGCCTGTAGCACTTTCCATGTTGCGTGCTTGGATGTCGGATTAATATATATATATATGCAGACACATGCTGGATATAATAAAATAATGCTTGGCGTTTGACCAATGGCCTGTCCTTGCATACGCGGGAAGGATAGGAGTGCTGGCTTAAAATATTTCCAGCTAGAGGAAGTGCCCATTATGAAATCTGACTTTAATTAAAGTCTCGTTGAAACGGAAGTTACGGAACTGAGTTTGGATATAGCCAGGAAAATTTGCATGCATAGTGGACACTCCTTGCGAGATCACCACTGCGAGCCCTCAAACCAATGGAATTCTTTATTCTATCGTTTCACTTCTACGGTTGCAGATGCAAATGCATCTCTGCGCCCTGCGAACAGCTGTTGTTCTTCCCATGGACCATATACTTTTTAATTCTGCATTCCTTTCTCGGAACTATATAGAAGCGATCGTAGATCTATACGGATCTTGAGATCGATCACGTGACTCCGGGTACCAATGGATGGTCCATCATGGTCGTGGTAGCAATGGCGGGTCACGATATAGGTACGAGTCGGGTTTCTCTGTCATTAGCGTTTTTTTTCTTTCTCCCCGGGAGGAACCTAGGGGGGGGGGGGGGGTATCTGTCGATTCGAATCCCTCAGCACATCTATCACCAGGACTTGGATGATTTATCCCGAATTAATCCTCGTGTCTGGTCGTCCGTTTCCAAGAACGATATCTTCTCCCGAGTTCTCAAGGAATTTCTGCCGCTCACTGTGGATAGTCCTTTATAGTATATGTATACATATATATATAGCCGGTGAACGTGAATCCCGAGCGAAGGGACAGGACAGTGGAGAAAAGAAAAAAAAAGAGGGGTAGCGAAGAAAAAGTAAAAAGGTAACAAGGGCGGTGGGAGTGGGTGACACGCGCAGAGAGCGGAATAGGGATGTCTACCTTCTACAGCACGTCGCTAGAGTCCATTCGAATTTATTACTCGGTGGGATTTCGTATTTGTCAAACATCTGCGTATAATGTCGATACACGTTTCTGGCGATACGCGCAGCATCCGAGTTTGAGGATACGGAGGTGTGTATCGTGGTCAGAAGACTCTCGGGAGAATCCATAAGTGATGCCTTTGTAATCCCTGAGGATGCAATCAGTCGGTTGGACATTCAGAACGGTACAGCGTCGAGGGGTGTAGGTCGTTATACCGGGTGATACTTTCCAAAGTCCTTAAACAATGGAATAATTACAGTCGGCGAATGTGAGGAGGGACCGAGGGATCCTGAGAGATTGTCAGCGCTGTAATTTATTCCTGAAGGGACGAAAGTGGGTCAGAGGGTTGTTATACAGAGTGGGCGTTAAGGGGGGGGGGGGGGGGAGGGAGGTGGAGCAGAGCCTCGTGCAGGTTATTTAGATTTTGGACCGAGTCGTCTGCCTGCCTGGCTGCCTGCCTATTGACCGACTGGCACCAGCCGCATTGCAGTGACCTGCGATTCTCGTCGCTATCTATATCGGTTACCTGACTGATAGCGCCGGCGGTACCGGCTGTCCCTTTATTAGAAGAAAACGAAAGAAGGCAATAGACACTTTACTTAAAGTTTTCTTACCGCAACAATATTGTGTTTCGGTACTTAGCCAAAAGTTGGGACAGCGATAACGAGTCTTGGGCATTTACGAAAGAACAACTTACGCGATGCAACTCTGGATCCTAATGAAAAAGATAAGTGCCTGATAAGAGTGAGAAACATTGGAGTAAGAGAGAACAGAGTCGTGCGCTGTACGGTGGTAGCCTGTAGAAGACGGTCGAAGCACGATAGGAGTCTGGAGTGAAGTGTTCGGCAGTCTCGTTGGGTCTGCCGTATGCGGAAAGATGGATGGACGCATGGGATGGGTGGGATCTTTAATTCATACAGCGAACTCCCCGAGTATTCCGCAACGTGCGAACCGCCCGCACTGTGCCAGCATCGCTGGGAGCATTCAATTTGAAATTCCGATATCTCTACCGAAAACCTATGTCCCGAGCGTCCCAGACGTCTCGAGGTGGGTGCGTGTGTCCAGTGCGCGACCAGGGACGTCCAACCTGGACCCGATCTTCCGATTGAGAGCGAAGGAAGAGCTGCCTGAGATGGGAGGCTGAAAATTGCGGCCGAGTCGGTGCGTTTTATGCTTGTTATTTGCATATCCAAGAGAGGTCATTGGGAAGCTGCAGGTCGACGTGGTCTTCGCGAGGCAGGACTCGCTTGTGAGGATGAGGATGAAAGGAGATGAATGGGGACGATGTGCTCCGCAAGGGTTGGCTAAGGCTCGATGCTGCCAGACTGCCGGGGTGTACCAGGGCAGAGTCAGCGAAGGGATTGAAAGCGGACCTGAAAGCTTCCCTGACGCTTGTCAACCCCGTCCGACCATCTATTTCTGGAGTCCATGCTCTTTCTGACTTCACACAGCCTCTTCCACGTGATGGCTTGGTAACCTGGTCGCTTCTCTCGTTTTTCTCCGTTTGCCTTGAGCCAGCAGCGATCGCACGTCGTCGTGAAAGCTTCCGCGTGTCCTCGCAGCTTCCCATGGACCAGACTCCTCTTCAGGTTGGACGTCCTTGTCGGACGAGTCGCTGAGGACGCCGAGGTATCAGCCGGCAAAGAGTGTAATTACGACTTAATTACACCTGGCTCCGCTTTAAGGCGTTAACCTCCCTGAATGCCTATTGTGTCATTAATTGCTGCTAATTCACTGGGCGCTGCATTCGATTCCGCGTCGTCTTTTGGTTTCACAATTTTAATTAAGACATTTTTATCTCCTTCGATTTCGTCGCCCCGGGCTGAACTTTACTGCACTCGTTTCTGGAGTTCGATTAATTTTCTTTTTTCTTTCGCCGCGTCTTCTCAGGAATTTCACTCCAATTCCAGCTGATTCAATCGTTACGCAAGAGTGAAGAGCGATTAGAGCTAGTTGGCATGTTTGCTGTCTGCGGGCTTCCCTCTTGGACGCGTAGGATATGTTTTCTCTTGTTTTTCGACCACGGTCAAATTATAAATAAACATTTCAAGGCATCCGCGGGCTCTTTGTATCCTGCGACCCCGCGCCATTAGCGACGTAGGTATATTTAAGCTGCAGGCTGTTGACAAGACAAAGCTCCGCAAATATCCAGAGGGGGAGCGAGAGAGAGGGAGGCGGGAGGGACAAAGGGCAAAGGAGTAGAAGGTAAAAGGGTTAAAAGGGTAAGAGAGTAAAAGTAGCGGCGGCGGGTGGGTCGAGGGGGGGACGCTTTAGCTACGGCTAGCCGAGATTGTTGGGATCCTCTTCCTTCGTTTCATTCCTCTGCTCCTTTTATCCTCTTTGGATGGACGCACGGATGAGCTCAGATCGAGAAGACGAGATCTAGCCTCTTGGATACTCTGACGGATCCTGCGTCCATCACTCAGTTTCAGTGGCGATAAAATTCGTTTCCGGAAATCAAAATTTCATTGTTGACTCGGCTTGCCTTTCCTCCTGATTTTCCTCCTTTCATTGTTTTTGTCGCTTCACCTTCTCCTTTCCTTTATTTTCAGTACACGATCTCTGATTCAAAGTAAATCTAGACGCGAATGGCCCCAGGGCAATGGCTATCTCTCCACGAGACCAGCAGTTTTCCCAGCGGAGAAAATGCTTTTGCAGCTTGGGATGAAAAGGGTGTAGAGAGGGTTGGCATGGCAGAGGGCGGTTTAGGTGGGAACCTTGGGAAAAGGTGGCGAGAAGGTTGGAATAGTGATGGTAGAAGGGGCTGTACACAGGGGGCGGCTGGGCCGTAACGCCATAACAGCGTAACGCGGCAAGGAGCAATAAAAATGAGGCTTGGGCCGGAGGGACCTAGAGGAGAGACCTCAGAGTGGAAGTAGAAGTAGCGGCAGCGGGAGGAGAGAGAGGAGGAAGAAGAAGGCGGAGAAACACGTGACGCGGGATTCCAGGGAGAGAGGATCCAAAGGGTGGCCGGGACGCAGAGGGTAGGAAGAGGGCTGAAAGAAAAAACAGAAAAGGGGGAGCAAGGTATCTTCAGGATTGAATTAGTATTTTCGAAGCGTTTCCACCTTCGGGGATCGCAGACCGTGTCTATGTTTTCCTTGGCTCCTTCTACTTCCATCCTCACCCTCATCTTCGCGGGACGCTCCGTACGGGTTACCTTCTGCCTTACCAGCACAGCAGCACTCCGCCCCTCCATTCACCTTTTCGTTTCTCATTTCCAGTCGCCATGCCAGCTTCCTACCCTGGATCGATCCTCCTTTTTTCCCCTCCCTTCCAGTCAAACCAGAAGCCGAAATGCGAGGGAGAAAAAAATGTCGGACCTTAACAATGCCGAGGTCCCGCTTCTGGCGGAAGGTTTGGGCGCTGTTAAAAATGAAAATTATGCTCGGCCGTCGGGACGCTTTATTCCGCAAAAAGCCTACTAACTCAGGCTGCGCCTACCGTTCGGCCTTTTTAAATCTTCCCATGAATCCCATGCACTTGCAAGGGATGATCATTTTTCGAGCGACGTCGGCCAGCTTTTCCTCCTTCCTTCTTTCTCCATTTTTCCTTTTCCCTTTCGCCCCCCCTCTCGCACCTTTTTCACTTTCACTCTGCACCGTGATAATTTTCGACGGTCTTCGCACGCGTTTGGATCTTTTTTTCACGTTTCGGGAAAACGCCAGTTTCGCTGTGAAATATCACGAGGATTCTCACCCGAGTGCACCGACGCTGCAGAATGCATGGAAAGGATAATAGGCAAATTCTCTGACCCGTTCATCTGGTCCAGGATGCTGCTTCAGAATGGTACTTTGGGTTTTGCGGATATCGTGTGCTATATAGCGCACGACGCGAATCTACGGGTACAGTCGAAATTGGCGATAAATGGGTCTCTCTCTCTCTCTCTCTCTCTCTCTCTCTCTCTCTCTCTCTCTCTCTCTCTACTGATGCAAGATTTCATCTCAAGTACTCCATCAACCGCTGTGCTTTTCGCGTTACTTTCGCAGAGGCATTATCTCCTTCCTTCTTATCCCTTTCCCTGCTTCCTCCCCTTTTCTTCCTCTTTCTCTTTACGCTCCTGGACATTGCATTATACATGAGACTTAACGACGCCCATAGATAGACGCCCGGCGTCTCGCGGTCGGCCATCCTTCCCCTTTATCACGTACCTTCTCTATCTCCCTTCCTCGATACATACGAACAACACGCGTGAAACAAAAAAGAAACAAGCAGTACGAATCTAAATAAAAGAAATGTTGAACATCGAGCGTCCGTGCTGCAAAGAATCCTAAAGACTTCACAAGCAGCAGATTCGGCGACGTACAAGTACAGAAAGTAATGAAGTTGCAAATAAAAAAAAAAATAAAAAAAAAAAGGATCAAAGAGCAAAGTGACATTCATAGACAAGAAGAAGAGATCGTGACTAGAGAATAGCAAAGAAATAAAAACGCAAAAGGGTCGACGTCATTACGACGTCTACGTCCGAATTAATACGGAGCGTCGCGACGACGAGTCTTTCCGGCTGAAAGAGTCAAAGAAGCCGTTACGTCAGATGTAAGGGCCTTGTGTGACGTCACGGTACAACGATAAGGCGCGAAAGAGCAGAAGACCCGAAAGAGGTGAAAGGTCACGTGCTGACGTTCCGTCCTGAAGGAGGAAGCGGAAAGAGATACTTGATCCTAAATTACATCGGGACTCATAAGAGCAGGTTCCCACATACAACAACAGTCCCTGATGGTATCCCTGGTGGTGGTGTAGAAGAAAAATACATATATAGCGAAGGAGATAAAATGACTTGGTCCATGCTCAACGAGTAACCCAGAGGTGGACAAGATCATTGGCCGTAACTAAATATTTCGCATCGATCCTCCACGCAGAATTACGATTAATTGTCAGCGTTACGGTGTATTAATACGCCCCAATAACTAGGAGGCCCATCGCCTCGGGTTGATACATCGAAAATTAATTACCGCAGCATCGCCTACTGGTACCAACTGTACCCAGCAGGTTGCTCAGGGTGTCTGCTGTATCTGCTGTACCCAGTGTGTACCTGGTGCCTGGTCAAACCCATCTAACTCCGGCTGCTTTCCCCTCGGAATGCAGCGATCCGATGCACTGGATGCACTGGCTGCACTGACTGCACTGGCTGCATCGGCTGGATGCTGGAATTCACATCCTCGACCCATTCAAATGCATCTACTCCCCCGCGACCTCAGCCTCTCGCTACGTTACTCCTGATCGTAGTCGCACACCTCCTGGCATCGCTCGCTGCCGGTTTCCCATGGCGAATCGAATCAGGAGACACTACAGGTATGGGAGCGGCAATTGCGAATGAATGGCAATTATAAGGTTTACGAGGGATCCTGACCGAGGGACGAGTTATTGACCAGGATATTCGCCATGGCGGGAGGGTCGGTGGGGCACTCGTGAGCGAGGGTGGCTGCGAGCGTGAAATGTCAATGGAGGACTTAATCCCTCGTAAAGGACGAGGCTGGACGAAGCTGGACGAAGCTGGACCCAAAAGCCACGCCTTTGGACTTCGACTTCCGCCTTTTTTCCTCTTCACCTTTTTTACTTCTTGTCTTTCTCTTTTTTTTTTTTATCGTTCCGGCTAGGGACCATGTCTTCTCTCTCTCTCTCGTTTTCTTATTTCCCGATACGTGTGACCGGTATCGGGCGAGGGTACTATATGGCGCTGGGGTGTCGGAGAGAGAAGGAAATACCGACGGGGAAGACAAGAAGATAGAAAAGGACGCTACGGAGCGTTAATACGCCTTACGAACGACGTCCAGTCGTTAAGCAGCATTTATCTGGAGGATTTTATTATCAATGAGTAAAGCGGCTGGATTAGATGGCTTTTTATACGTTGGCTTTTTCATGCTTTCATCTCGCTATGATTTACGTCCGACGCGTCGCGACGCCAGGTCGTTACGATCCTAGAAGACGATGCACGGTCCATGGATTTTACACTGGATTATAAACTCAACCCAATCATCCTATCGTTCACTTATCTTTCTCATTGACATCCGACGGCTGATTTTTCGGAAGAGAGTTTCTGAAAAAAAAAATTTCAAAAATTTACAGTTACAAGATAAAACCGTATCGAGTGCATTACGAGCGTCAAGGTGCGTGCGTGGCTGAGTAACGTGCGTGTTGCCGACCCTCAGGACTTTCAGCTATACTCGGATCGATACGAGGGTCTCCCAGTCACGACTCGAGGATCCCACCTTGCCGAAGAAGGTGTCCCCGATCCTCCACCGCAACGACCTGGTCTATTTGTCACGTGAAAGAGTCGATTTGTTTTTTTTTTTTTTTTTCAAAAAAATCTGTAGCTGCATACATAACCTCAATTACACCCGTTACGTCGGCGTCACGCTAGCACAGCAGCCACAATTTATCCAATTTCCCAACCGAGAATTCTTTTTAAATTCTCGAAAAAAAAAAAAAAAAAAAAAAGACAGTCCCATCAGCAGGATCAAGATTCGGCACTCGTGCCAGAGGATCATTGCGTTACGTATGAATATCCTTCGCTCCTTTCTCTCTCTACCAAGTCCTGCCCGCTTCGGTGGCAGTCGCCTTATACAAATGCGTATGGACTCCCAGCATAATGGGGGCACGTAGCTGACTCGCTATGCGCACACGTGAATACACATGAGAGCATACCTATATACATAACTTGTGACAGGGCCCACGGGCCGTGCCCGAGAATCGTAAGATCATATCGCGGAACGAACAATGCTCGGGTCACGACCTCCCCAGTTGGATCGACTCGCTGTACCAGCAATACGCCACGCGGTCCGTCCTGTCGTGCGCCGAGCTATCTTTTCCTAAAGACTCGGAAGGTTCTTGGTTCTTGTTTGTAGAACGTCGAGCTACGAGTATACAGAGCTTCAAGGCAGCGCCGGCATGGAAGCGACGCGGCCAATAACATTACAGAGTCACATGTGTCTTCTTGCCGCCGATCGCGTGTTCTGCGTATCGAGTACAGATGTCGATTGGGAGTCGGAGGGTCGCATCTAGACATTTTTTTTTTTTTTTGGAATTTTATTAATCATTTTATCTCCGCTGTCGAACGACCTGGACACGTGTCTGGTAAAGGTCGCTAGGTGACCCTTTTTTGTTTTTTTTTTCTGGTGTAGCAATGTCGAACATTTTTCTTTTTTAACGAAACCGCGGAAAAGCGCGACGCGCCTCTCCCTCGAGTAGGCTCGACAGCTGGATTTGATCAGGGTTTAGTAATATAGATATAGGATGGGTGGTACAGGCAGCATCCACGATGTGGCAGCAGGACGCATCTGTAACGAGCTTTCGGATCGAAAGGGCAGTCGAATGCCTGGATGCTGTTCGTATATGGCGCTTGGTACTGCGTGTGCGTTTCCATACGAGAACACGCGTGTGCGTGAGATTGCTCGAAGTTGTGCGAGTTGTTTTTCACAAAATTTCGAAAGCTCCCGTCTCATTTTGTGCGGGCGAAACTGTCAAAGGAAATTCGTGTTTGCGCGACATGAAAGCCGGACGCTACGTTGAGAATCATTATTGGGAATAACGCGTAGGGTTTTCTAGTTGCTCCTTTTTTCTCCCGTTTTCTTCATTTCGCCATTTCACTACTTTTTCTTTTTACTTCGGTCCAATCTCACTGACCGTATACCGAACTCATGCACATGTAATAAGCAAAGCTCGAAGCATTGTGAATTACTGGAGATTCGAATAGTTTAATTTCGCGTAATTTAAAATCAACTTTAATTATTAACGTAGAGAGAAAATATTTCAATGTTGCCGCACTTATTCTGACTGACGGCGAAGCTTTCATTATCGCGAGAGCGGGGCACCCGTGAACTGTGACACTTACCTGGGCGCTCCCGTCAGTCAAGAATTTCTCTGACGGCGATACCGTCACCAGGAGTCATTTGCATAGTGGCTCGTTGCGTCGGTACGAGGGACGCGCAGGGACGCTCAGGGACGCCCGGGGACGCCAGTCGACGGGTCGTTCTATTGTAATTGCGCAAGAGTGGATGAATCGCCAATCCGCCGATACGGCAATTATTCTAGAGAAAGCTAAAACATCGTGTCGATCTTAATGACGGCCATTTTTATATCTGGACACTTTAAGAGCCGTGTTCCATATTCTCATAAATGTATTTATCGTGTAGGAATAAATGAATACTCTCTCTCTCTCTCTCTCTCTCTCTCTCTCTCTCTCTCTCTCGTCTTAATGCTCGGCCTTAAAGGATCCTCTTCCAGCGAAATACGTAGAAGAGGAAGGTCGGTGTTAAGAATTCAGAGGCGACGATAGACTGGCTAGCGGAGGGGACGGAGGGGAAGGAGGGGAAGGAGGGGAATAATCGAGACACCGGAAGACGGGAATAGTGTCGGCTGTGGCGGAGTGGGGGAACGGTGGGGCAGGGGCGTCACGATCGAAATTGAAATTGGAATTGGAAATTGGAAAGTGATACTCGGTGCTTGCAAGAAGGAAAAGCTCAGACGGTTACGGTCGGTCGGTCTCGCGTCCAATAATGGTCGCTGATAAACAGTTTATAAATTGACGGAACGTAATTTGCGTAAAGTTACGTGAGTTTGGCGAGTCCCTTACGAAGATGGGAAGGAGAGGGGATAAACGTTGAAAAAAAAAAAATAATAATAAAGTCAGACAGAGGTAACGTAGGTAATGGGGTGGTAACAGCGTAAAAGTCCAAGGGTGCAAAAGGGGGTTGATAGTCGAGGGTTGAGGGGGGGGGGGGTGCAGCCAAGAGGTCCCGTCGTAAAGTCGCAACCCATAATGCATTTATACACTTAGACTCTTGGTCCTTTTTTGTTTTCGAGCTTTACTTAATCAAAGTGCATTTCGTAAGTTTTAATTAGCCCGTTCACGACCCCTTGCCACCCCCTGCCGGCCCCGAGGTCCTCGGGTCCTCAGGCTCCGTAGCCCCCACGACCTCTGACCTCGGTCGACTCTGTCTTCTCTCTCGCAGCCTTTACATCGCCACTTCTTTTCTCCATGGAAGAGAATATCCGATAAATAATTCTCTGCAAACAGATAACAACCTTATCTGTCTCCTCCCCCCTCCCCCCTCCCCCAACCCCTACTGCACTTTCCTCCCCCTTCCCGACGCAAGGGTAATCGCACGAGGAGGACGAAGACGCTTCTATTATTTATGAAAACGGTGCTAGACGTCGTGTCGAGTGGCCTATGGCGGTTTGGTACCGTCCTGTTGGTACTATTGGATCCTGAGAGTGGTTGTGGACGTGGACGTAGGTTAGGTTAGGGTCAGGACCGGCGAGTGGAAAACGGTGGACATATTGTTAAGGGTGTCGCGGCAGTTGAAACCAATTAACAAAGCGTTCATAATGAAAGTGCGTTATGAATATAGGTAGGATCTGATGATGGGAAGCGAGAGAGAGCGAGAGAGTAGAATAAGGAGAATGAAGAGAATACGAGTGAACCGCGTGAAGATGGCTGTTAGTCACGAAGAGTCTAATCATCGAGTACTCGGAAAGTAACGGCTCGCCCGATAATTACAATCATCTTCAATGCCAATTTGTATTGCGATATTAATACGGTATGAATGTAGGTGCGATTCTCACCTCGTGTAATAAAGCTTGAAACGTTAAGGAATAACTGTCAGCAGTTTATAATCCTGGGATAGGAAAGTACGAAGAAGCGAAAGAGGAAAGAAATGACAAAGTATGAAGAGAGAGAGAGAGAGAGAGAGGGAGAGAGAGAGAGAGAGAGAGAGAGATTCACAGAGCATAGAGAAACGCAGCGAACCGTGGATGTGTAATTTGAGTAATGCCATCATATAATGTTGTAACGCTAGAATCTCGTACTGGAGATAAAAAACTGTCGGTCGGTTCGGTATTTACCATTAACAATTAGTTCCATTAGAAGTTCTCGTTACTGCGTTCGACGGGATGGATCCTATGAAAACAGCAGAATTCACGGGGATATGTCCGTATAATAACAGCACAGCCGATAGGTCATGTTAAACGTTCGTGTCAAAGGTCAAGTCAGTTTATGAGAATCCGGCGAAAGTCGCTGTATTGTCGGCCGAGGCGAGTTTCTATGTGTCGCTGCAGGTCGCTAGGAAGATGTCTACAGAGGAGTCTGTGTCATCGGTCCAGAGACTTATAGGCCAACCGCAAGATTTCTTTGAGCGCGGATTCTGCACCGCTGGCTGCAGTTCTGTCGCCGAGACCGCAGCGTTGCGCGTACCGCCTTGTCTTTCGTAAAAGAAAAAAAGTAGTCATAGAGAAAGGGAAATAAAGATGAAAACGAACATCCAGGACTCCAACAGGTCGCGCCGATCCCAGCCGAGTCGTAGAGCAAGTCCGCCCGTTCCTATAGGAGTCTCGAAGCCTTACGGTCGCTCATTGCGCACGAAGCGAAACGCGTCGCACGCAAGTGAGCGGCAAGTCGTAAAACGCAGGGGAGCTCACTGATTCGCTCGCTGCTCGCATCCGGTCGCTGCTCGGAGATGGGAAATCGCGACCAGGACGAACCGAGGTACTCCCTAAAGGCGAGTGTCTAAAGGTGAGTCAATTAATAGGCACTTAATCGCGCGATTACCTGGTTAGCTGATTACGGCTCGAATCCCGCAGGTCCAATGCCAGCCGATTCATTAGGGAAATTAATAAGCGACGACGTCGCCTTACTGCATTCGCAATTAACTTCTTCGCTCCCCTCGCCCCGATAACAACCCCTTCCGCGAGCCACCCCTTCACGGATGGAACCCTTGCCCCACCCCCCCCTCCCCCCCTCCCAACCCCTTTCGCTATCCCCTTCGACACTGTTCCAACGGAGGTCCCCGATTGATTCGTATTATTATGAAAATCGACGTCGGCGTCGCGACGCTTCCGTACTTCCGCTAACTCGCTCGTTTTCAATTGGAAATCAACCCTGACTCCCTCCCATTCGCTTGCCGACTCTTTTTGCTTCTTTTATCAAGATTTTTCTAAATTGACTCCGTGCGCGTAGCTGCTCTTGTCTCGAGCTCCGGCGTCATTAAGTCTGGGCTGCGACCGTCACTGCAGCGACGGACGTCGTCCTAGAACGTCAAATGTAATAAATAAGACAGAGAGCCTGGAAAACGATCGTTTGAACGATCCTTCATTCTGAGCGTCCTCGACCCTGAAATTCATTTTCTCGTTTGACGCATGCTGCGCTACTGTGTGCGTGAGGCTGTGCGAATGTGTCTGGACCATAGAGATGCATGATAACGAGGATACGATTTCCTTGGAAGGAATCCTGACTGCTCTTCGTTCCCACGTCGAATCTTTCCACTCCGTCCCGACTTCCGCTTCCATCTAACGCAATTTTCATTTCCGTCTGCGACACACTCGTCGCTGAAACGACTGGTCGTTGCCGTTGCGAAAACGAGAAGGAAGATTCGCATCGATTCGCAAACCGCTTCGCTCGTAATTGCTATTTAAAGTCTCTGTTGATACTCATCTCTCCGTAGTGTACTGGCGAAGTGGTTCCTTTAAGCGTCGCAATGATAATGATCCTCGGCACACTACAAAGGGTACCAGCAGCATCGGTAGAATCCTCGGAAGCACCAGATGGCGCCAGGTTAGTCCTGGTGGAAATTTCACTTTGAGAATCAAAGGTCTGGTACTAACAATAAGTTAGGTCTGCGCTGGCCCAGCGGGGACCTAGACGGAGCCCAGACTTACCGGAGAGAATTCCCACTAGCAAAATACAACAGCGGGTACGTGAGGATGCTGCCTAACGAGTTGCAGGGAAGTTGGGATTTAGCAATGGCGCCGCGTGTGTGTTCAATCGCTACGACGCCTTCAGCCACGAATCCTTGTAACTTTTATCACTCGAGTTTTTCCTTGCCCCTTCACCCGGGGCAGGGGTGGGTGGGGATACCTCCACTCATCCTCGGAAACTCCCTTTTTCATATCAAATTCCAAGTTCTCTCTGAATAGGGTGGGACAGGAACGAGGGAAGGACACGAAGATAAGAAAAGCCAAAAGAAACTCCTAAGGTCTCCGGGAATGCAGGTTCTACATTTCCTGATTCCTGGTTTCCATCTAGGGGAGTGCAGATTTCGAAAAAATTGTCTATCTCTCTCTCTCTCTCTCTCCCGTTGCGGCTGGAACTTTTAACCTTCTTGCTGAACGATGTAAAACGTTATGGCGGCAAAGTGAAATCGAATTCGAATCTGAAAAGAATGACGTTCGCTCTCGCAATCTTTATTTGCAGTGTTTTCACTCGAGATACTTAAAAGGAAGGAAGTACGTAGCGACGGGATTATTTATTTTTTTTTTTTTATTACTTTGACATTTTTTTACGACTTGGTGTCACTCCACTTTTCTTCTATTTCTCCATATCTCTTGTCTTCCTGAACCTAAAGGGTTCAAGCGCGTCGGTAGAGTCGGTCTAGGCGTCGCGACGTCCACCCGATTACATTTGAACCTTCAGACTCGAGAAGCGTCCGACCGTAAAGGAGACTTGGCCAATCAGTCTTTTTTAGCCAATTACAGTCCAATTAAGTCTTTGTCAGATGAAAATCGTACACCCCCCACCCCCATTTTATCCAAGGGGTAATTTTTTTGTCTTATCGCATCCACGTTCCCCCATTATCACCTTTAAGCCATTTCTCAGATACTCCGTCCTATCTTTTTCACCTCAGACAATAAGACACGGCCGCCCCTGCGGATTCGTCCTTTTTTCCACTTTTTCTTTCTTCTCTTCCCCTCCCGACTATCGTTCACCCTTGAGAAAAGTGTACAGTTGTTTTTTCAAAAGTCTCCAGTCTGAAATTACCTCGACAACCTTTAATTACGTTTTCCTTTATTCCACCCAATTTCTCACTCACGCCTATTCCATAGACATTGTCCTACTGCAGTCTGCTGTTTCTATTTTTCTTACCACCCCTGCATAGAAATACCCCCCTCCCCCTCCCTTCTGTACGATCCAATCAGAAAGGGAGAAGCATTAACTAACCGTCTAGCAATCAGTCGTGGAAATGCATTAACGTAGGCAGGAGAGGGGGGGGGGGGGGGTGGGGGGGCGCGTGCGAGGGGGAGGAAGTAACAGGAAGAGAACGTTAAAACAAATGGCGAGTAATGAAAATCTGCTCACGACGCGATCCAATGACGTCGCGCGGTTCGATTCGCGAGTGAACCATTAAATTAATTATCCCCTGCGCGAAGCGGCTTTTATATCATTGTCAGACATTAGGATCTTCTTGAGCGTCTTAGACCCAAGCGTGTATATAGTATACACAGTCCTGTATCCCGGATTGTATCTTGCCGCCGTATCTTGTGTATCGTCAGGAGCCACCACTTTGCATTCTGTATACCCAGAATAATTAGTGAACTTAAATTAGTGTTTAATTATCTCGACGATACGGGTACCTCGTGGGGTCGTTCCGTGACGCAATCAGTCGGGGATTTCTACTTAATCGTTCGAGCAGCAGCGTCCTTGCCGCTATCGGCCCTTCTGCCGCGGATTAAGATTTATCGAGATATTCTGGATTTCTTGGATCGGCACTGCGCGTACCGTTTCCCATGCGTTACGTTTCTATCGATTTCCGGTTTCATCCGATAATCTGTCACGGCTGGAACTGATCCTCTGCCAACCTCAGGGACTCTGCACCTGGGTCTTCCGGATGAGCAACGGAGCCTCCGGATCGTAGTTTTTCGAAACAAGTTTGCGCTGGGGAAATTTGGAAGATCGAGGTCAGCAGGGGATCAGCCGTCGGATGGGGTGTCGATGGTTTGCGAAGGGGGGAGGGGGAGTAGAATGGGGGGTTGGTACTAGTGGGGGCTCATCAATCACCCCCGCAGCCCGGATCCATCAACAACGTCATTTCCGTGTGTCTAGGGGAGGATTCAGCCGAGGCTCTGAGTGCATTGCCCCCTTAGCCTTGGCTCGTGTGCTGCCCCCCCTCGCACCCCAACTCCATCCCCTAGTCTAGAATTGCTATAAACCTCCCTTCTCCCTACTGCCGTCCAATCTCGGAACTTCTTTCAGAATCTTTCTCGTCTGCTGTCCTCGCTCAATGGTCACCCTTGAGCCAGGAACACTTATCACGTTAGATTCGATGAACTGTCAAAATCCTCTCAATAAAAATTTCACCCCCCTCCCTCCGCCCGTTCGAGAGTATCGATTATCAGGAGTTATCGTGAAACTTGTTGAAATCACATATAACGTATGAAATTCGTAGAAATCAGTAACAATTTTTTACTGGACATCGAGAGACTTTTTTGAACTTTTTTTTGAAAAAGTTTCTCAAAACTGATCAAAACATATATATAATAACGTATATAAAGATTCACAAAGCTTACCTCATAAGCATATATGTTGTATAACGTATGTGGAAGCCTAACAAAACGAGTGAAGAATCTCCGCGAAGTCTTACGTAAATTCAAGGATAAAACCAGCAAAGTCGACAGAAAGTGATACGAATCCTCCGAAGGATTTGAGATTCCCAGATCCGAGAGGCTTGATTCGTCCTAATTAAACACGTTTAAAATAATAAGATATTTAAAATAAATTATCGAAAAAAAAAAAAAAAAAAATGTCACCGACAAGACCACCAGACTTATCTTGATATATTCGTTGAAACTCCAGAATCTTAATCCATATGGTTCTCGATTGTCCACGAAGCACGTAACGTCGGGACAAACGTCGAGCGGCTATTGAGAAAAAGCATCGAACCCGATAAAAGGTAACGCGCACAGAGAGATAGTGGCGGCAACACGGCCAAAAAGAGATAGGAAAGAATAACGAGTCCAACGGAATCAGATCCGTGCTTCTCTTTCCTCGCGTGCTGCTCGGTTCTATGCAGTTCTCGGTGCAGCAAACTGCAGCGAATGCACTAGCTGCGTCACAGCCGCTGTTGCTGTTTGGCATATATGCACCGAGTGCTGTTATCTACGAATTTTAATCCGAACGACCGTATGCGCCTGGCTAGGATTGCATTATGCTTTATGGCAGGGGCGAATTGATAACAGTTTTATGGGATTTTGGCGACTATACGATTACGGACGCTATATCTATAGGAAACGGACGCTCGATGTCTATATGTAATATAATTTGAACTATCTCAAGAGTATCTCGAAAATTTGATTATCGGTAGTCTCCTCCCCGGCAGAGGTCCAGATCCTCCAAGAGACGAGGAATCGAGTGGGGAGACTCTCGTACGGAGCCTGGATCGTGTGGTAACGATTGACAATAGGACACTCAGGGATTGCGTAATGCGTCGGTACTCAGTTCGGTTTATTGTTTTGAGCTCGTGCAGCGCGTTAAGCAAGAGAGTCGAGTTTCATTTAGCTGCGCGGCTTAAGCGATATCGGAGAGGCGAGGTCCCCGAGCGATAAGGGGGCGATAAGCAGTTGCGAGCAGTGTCGGTAGTAGTACTACTTAATTTTACAACAACAACAATAACAACAATAATTATCTAGCGTCGTGCACCAGTCAGTAGCCAGTATCGGTACTGTCAATCAAAAATCTTACGGCCACCCGTGACCATCCCGAGTCCAGAATGATAAGAATTTTGGTTGGTCGTCTTATCGGCGCTCCAGCACCACTCCACGAGGGTTCCGTGAGCGCCGTTCCTCGTCCGGTTCCCCATTGGCTCCAATTGGCTCCCGACGGTTCCTCGTGGAAAGTAACGTGTTTGCTCGTTCGCCTCGTGACCTTTGACCCTGACTCTTTCTCCTTCCCTCAGGCCAGACCGAAACCTCCGTCCGAGTAATATCTGACATGTTGACACCGTGGCGAAGTCTCGGTCGTAGCTATTGTGAAATTATCGGCGCACGAAAGTGGGCCGTCGCGACGTACGTATTACTTGGGGATACCGTGCGAACCCGACGTCTCCTGGAACGACGCTCGGCGTCACGTGCCTACGGCAGGCGACGATAAGGAGCGAGAACGTCTCTCTGCGGTCTGGTAAGAGTAAATCTTGGCAGGAACCGGCTGGAAAGTAGACGCCAGGCGTCGTGACGCTCACAGCTGTTTTGGCAGTCAGCTGGTCTGGCTCTCGAAGAGGTGCTCACGCACACGCGTGTCAAGGCGTCGTTCGAGCGGACACGCACACTTTGGCGTCGGTGGAGACGCAGCGAATTCTGTTGCTGGAAGGGGGGGGGGGGGGGTAGGCTGATAGTGGGAGCGAGTGAGAGAGAGAGAGGGGGGGGGGACTACGCGTAGTAGCGGACACCGAAGGATGAGCAGACGCCGGAGTCTAAATTTAGCCTTGCTTACTCCTTACTTCCGCTTACTTTGGCGAAAGGGAGAAGAGGAGAAGAGGGGGCTACGAGCACCCTGTGTCTCTCCTCGCCTCGTTTCCCCGAGATTCCTTCGGGAACCGGAAGAGTCTGTGCCCTGCACCCCTTTGTCCAAAGTAAAAGTCCCGACGTCGTTCCTGGCCTCCCTGGAACTTTGGCTCAGCTGTCAGTCGGTCTGTCTGCTCCGTTTGCCCACGTTTAGTGTCTTCCTTCTTATCTTGGGTCCCCAATGAAATCCTTTTGCATATTTCAGGAAATTCACAGAGTCTCTTTCTGGTATGGACTGTGCAAAGATTCACTCTCTCTCTCTATCTCTCTCCCTGGTATCATTGCCGCATTCAATACTGGCGACTAGAGACTTTTCCTAGGATAGTCGACGCCGTCAATGATGTCAGTAGCGTCGCGGCGTGCGGCTATAGGAGTGGCAAGTAAATGACATTTTCTAGAGATCCCAAATGATTTACGTCCCTGTGACGTATCGCGTGACGCCTCGAGGCGGCGTCACTTCGGCATTCGTACGAGTCGTCGAGTTACTTGCAGAACCGGAGACGTCCTTATGCCATGCGGAATGCCTGTATGTATGTACAATTGTACACATAGCCTTAAGTCGTCAGGCAGCGTCGCAGGGTGCGTCAACGGCGATTCCGTTAAGTCAATACGAACACTTGGATTCGCATACGCGAGAAGGAAGCCTCGGGGTTTTCGCAATGCGCGGCTCCGCACGTTTACACGGGAGCGCGTGTATTCGCGAGTCCCCGTTTCGCCGCATTAGCATTTTTGCATCGGTGCCCCCCTCGACTTTCAGCAAAAACAGGAAACGCTCGAATGCCGGCCGAGCACTTTTGGCTCCTTCGCCGACTCGACGCCCTCTTGAAAATTTCCTATTTTTTTTTTTCAACAGGTACGTACACGTGTACCTCCGACTCCGGTCGTATATAAGTATTATACCCAGCGTATCTCATTCTTCTGTTATCCAACCGATCCTCGTAACACTCGATTCCCACCATTTGTAAATCCTCCTGCGGTTTACGAGCAAAACAGGAAACTCAAAGTGCGAAATAAAGACGGATAATTCGAAAAGTCATTACGTACCCGAAGAGTCGGGCTGCTTCCACGAACGGCGAGACGCGATCGAGAAACCTGTCGCGTCGATTCTTATTTACATCGGATGGCGCACGGTCAGCGCGCGGTAACGATCGGCCGCGGAATCGTGAGAGAGGTACAGTCAGGTGCTCTCGATCGGTGTCCGTTGTGGCCAAGGCGAGGCTCTGGATATTTTCATTGAGAGTCGAGAGCACGAGAGGTGCGCGCCGACGCCTCTGAAAGGCGTCACGCTGAAACGGAACGCGACGCCGAGTAAACGTAACAAGAAGATCCCCTCGCACCTCTAGTCTCTTTCCTTCCAAGTCGCATAGTCCTACGTGGCCCTGTAGTCCTACAGTCGTCACAGTCATGGAGCAGAGAGTATATATGTATGTAATGTATATAGGCTCGTAGATTCACGCAGAAGACCGGTAGGTGTAAGTATACTCTATACGACTGTTTGCACGTATCGACTGACACTGTTACGTAACTAACGGGTGTGCGTCACAAAGCACACACCAACAGTACATTAACACGGACTCGTGGCAGTGTCGCAACTCGCACTAATAATTGTGTCGCCTAACCTTGGACACTGATTAAACCATCCTTCGTGTCGCTACATACATATATGGTAGACACGTAAGTGGAAGCGACGGCAACTTCCGAGCGTTTCCCTCTGGGATTCCGAATCTCTAGATTTCTTTTGTCCCTTGACCTTTCTCTCTCTCTCTCTCTCTCTCTCTCGTTCGCCTTTCTCCTGGACCCAACGATGCACTCTGCTTGCATCTTCCGTCTCGCGCCCTTTTCTACCTCTCCTCGGTGCAGGAGGGAAGGGAAAGAGAAAGAAGTCGATAGTCGGGGCCAGAAGGTGGATCGACCTTCGTAACTCGTACCGTGGGGTCTCGGTGACCCTGCAGTCCTCGCTGCCCCGAAGGCCTTCGCGTTGCCGCTACCAACCGACCCACCGAATTACAGAGTCGCTGCTTTCACACGACTTGGTAAATTGCGTTAGATTGCACCTACGTGTGTTACGCACGCGGTGCGTACGTTAATGGCTGATAGGTGAGTGGGTCGACGAGAGGAGGAGAGAAGAGGATGGTGCATGCGTGTATGTATGGGAGAATAAAAAATTTTTGTTTTTCTTCATGCTCCACGGTGCCCCTTTATGGAATCATTAGGCGTACGCTCCTGAAATGCGGCTGTGCGGCACCGTGTTTTCCACGACGCTCCGGAAACCGGAAATAACCGCGGTGCTCTTTGGATTTGATTCGACGACTCGCGTACGGTGTCTTTCTACGGTCGGCCAAGCCTGACGTACATTCGTAAGTGGTACTTTGACCCTTGAATGCGAAAGAAATAAAGCATCCCCGGGATATCGGTGTATATACGCGAAGTTGTCGAAAGATTTGTACCGTGGAATTTATGGGCCGGATTTCTATAGGGCGACTATATTGGAGTCGAATAGCGCGAGAATATTGGATGCTTCTCCGTTGATACGTAGGAGTAAACTGACAATCAGTCAGCCGAACGTAAAGGAGCGAGAGTATAGTAAAAGGTGAACCAGAGACAAAAGGAGAGAAGCGGCGGTTCGCGCATTTGCATGAGAGGGACATAAAATCGATGTGACTTTCGCGTTCCCGTCCTTGGCACTGCAACGATGACAACGACGTCCCCGTCGAAGAGGACAGCGAAGACGAACGTTACGTCCCGTTTAAATCGACTGCTTCCCGTCGCGTCGCCCCGCGTCCTCGCGAATATTCCTTTCAGACGGACGCATCGCGAATAAATCGCTCGAGTCTTTTCTCTTTTTTTTTGTTTTCTTATTTTTTTTTTCCTTTCGAGGACTCATTCGAGAAGTTTGTCCTCTGGAATATACGTGACGCTCACTTTCAGAGCACTCGTACGTATCGCTCACCAGTACCTTCGAAGGAGTGGGGTACATGCAACGCTCGCGATTTCGCGTGCATGGACAAAATCAGCATATATCTTGTGTCGCGCACTTCGTTATACCAGACAGGATAGACCTTGGGATTTCGGAGCCTTGAAGATTTGATGAGGTCTCCTGGTCTAGGATCACAGGGTCTCTGTCCTCCTGTGGCCCAATAGTGTAGCGATTGGTAGGCCCGACGGGCCGAACGTCACTTCTCAGGGATGCAAGTTCTGGAGGAGTAAGGGTATCTCTGTAAGGCATTAGAAAATACGTGGGACCGGTCCACGGTCTATGGATAGTTTTAAGAGGACCAGGAGCGAGAGTATAAATAGGTGGGTGGCAGAGGGCGAAGTGCCTGGTAAATTCAGTCGAAATTGAAACGCCTGGGGTTATCGGTCCGTGAGTATCGCACGCAACATACGTAGGCATTACTAATATTATGCCGGCCCCACAGGCGCGTGTTTTGAGTCATCGCGTTTCGATGCTCAAGACTCGGGAGTGTGAGGGTGTGCGTCACAGCGAGAGAGAAGAGAGAGAGAGACAGCGATACCTGGCTAGTCTACCGGGAAAGAGTAGCAAAGAGTGGCCGACTAGTGGAAGGAAGATCCCTTTGCGTTCTGGAAGGCTCTGTGTGCGCGTGTCTGAGCCCCGCTTTAGCTCTGTCATACTTATGTTGCTTGAACGCAGAATAATTGCGTCTCGCTCTCACCCTGATACGCACATGCGTAACAGGCTCTTCTGTCTTTTTTATCTGCTCCTGCCTCCCCTCGTGTAGCCCTTCTCGTACTACCCTACCACCCACCCGCACCTCACCTCACCACCTCCTCGCGGATCCCTCGAACCCCTCGACCACGACGTCGACCACCACTCGTGCAGTACCGTATCAACGGTTTACGGTACCCTGTAATTGCGTGAAACTCAGTTGATTGAAAATACAACACGAAATAATTCAGTCATCTAGCATCGTATGTAACACAGTCGATACTCTCGCGTAACGTTATTATCATTAACGCGATAACTCTCAGGTGGATCAGTTTATATTTTTCATAAAATTTTTTTATGATCTTTAACTGTCCAGTTATTCTTTTCCCTTCGTCATTTATTCGATTGTGTTTAGAATGAAGAAATTGTCAAAATACCTTTTGTGACCAACACATTTTCTATTGGGAGTAACTGGTAGGAGTTGAAGATACCACGGGTGCCCAGTCGACACGGTACAGTCCTGGCGGCCGATACGTCCGCTGCCTTCGCTGGTGCAAGCATATTCTCCCTACTCCTGGTAGCCAGTCAGCCAGATAGTAGTGTCTCCGTCAGTTAAGAGCGGCGCTGGCATCGCTCTGCCTCTTTCGCTCGCACAGTTCCCGTCTGTCTCTCTCGCGGCGTACGTAAGCCAGTGTCGGTCTGTCTCCGTTCTGACGTAGTTCTCCCCCCTCCCTCGCCCCGGGAATCCCACCCTTGCTTCCTCCCACGCCTGGGGGCCAGAGACCATCGCACAGCGGCCATTCCTCTACCGAACTCCGAGCAGCGCGCATTAAACGTGTCGTTTCGCGTAACCGCAACCACGCCTCTGGAAAAAAAACGAAGGAAATAAAAAAAGAAGAAAACTCTGGCCAAAAGCAAAGGAGCGCGTGACGAAGGACGAGAGGGAGGAAGCGGTAGAAACGGAAGGTCGAACTGGTGGCGTACGCGAGCTGTCATTGCCGCAGAAGATATTCAGAGTACGGTTTCTCGCGTGTGTACTTTTATCGGTTATCAGGCGTTTTTTTTCGAGCGTGTGCGTGTGATATACGAACTAAACAAGGTGCATGGAATTAGTTTTCAAGAATAACACACGGCAATGGAATAATACTCCGGACTGCTAGTGACATATCTTGAAGCTATCATTACTGTGAATCGTATTGAGTGGTTCGTTAACTGTGGAGGGAATCGAGATCGTGAAGACGATCGAGCCGCGTTTACTCTGATGACTCTGGCAGTGACTTGAACCGCAGGTTAAATGACGTTCGCCATACAGTAGCACGGTCGGTCTAGAGTCTTTGAAAGGAGTGAGAGGCCAGTCAGGAGAAGAGATAAAAAGATTCCGAGACAGAGAGAGAGAGAGAGAGAGAGAGAGAGAGAGAGAGAGAGAGAGAGAGAGAGAGAGAGAGAGAGAAGCAGACCAACGAATCAAAAGGAGTAAGGAGAGTAGCGAGTGGAGGGTGCGCGCGCGGGCCTCGCCAGAAAATATCCAAATATCTCGATATCGCAATAATCTATCGAGACCAGCAAGGAAACCGAGAACAGGAGGAAGTCCTCTCGATCGTCAAGATCTTTTCGTTCGAAAGAGTTGTCAAACGGAGTGTCGTTTGATATCGCGGATTGGCAGCTTATTCGTGGGTTCAAAGTGCAAGTGTGGCGCCGGAAGTGCTTGAGAGTTACGCGATTTCGTGGAGAAGCGATTCAACGTCCAACATCGCATCATCCGATTGGAAGATGTTTCGAGCTTACGGCACAGCCCCACCGGAAACACCTTCCGCCAATGATCCTCTGATCTGGAACACGCCGTTCTTCAATAAAGGTGCCACTTGGATTACGTATTACTTGTTTGGTTATGCTCGCGCGTAATCGGCACCGCCCTCTCGCATGCGCCGTGCCACGTGATACCTTTCGTCCCTGCTGCCTCCTTAATGTCCAACCGGGTATTCCTTGTCTTAATTATTACATATGACGAACATTATCTAACAGCCTTCCGCTATGGACTACCTTTGAATCTATCCTAAGAACACGGAATTCTCGTACGTGACGATTCCGCCTGCACGTGACATGGCTTGTTGTTTAGACAAGTCCTTGATGTCTTCAGCCACGCTGAACTTTACCACTCGCGTCTATACTCTGTACCCAATAACTCGTATCCTATCTCGATAAGTACCCGTTTAACATTTTTATTGATTTTCACCGTTTATCCCATCCTGAAATGCGGTTTGGGTAGCGAGTTCTTGTCGGAGAGTATACCTATATATCTCTACGACAGTAGGAATGTTTACGTCCAGTAGGATTCATTGAGATCAATGAAGATAGTAGGTAGTGTTTAGAGTTGATTGAGAGTAGTTGTAGATGGTAGAGAAGCTCGTGTACTATACGGCGCAATGGCCGCAGAGTGCGCAATCGCGCACTTCCGCCATGCGCCCTGAAACTCGGAGACCTAAAAAATAAATAGAGAGAAGAGCCAATAGGAAAGAGTCTACGGGAAATGGGAAGTGACTGAGTGTCCACGATGTTTTGATATCCTCCAGGACTCCTACCCTCACTTCGTTTTGGGCCTTTAAAATTTAAAGGGTCTCCGTCGTAGACGGGGGGGGGGGGGGCTGCAGGTGGCCGGGCACCTGTTCTTGCCCTGTTGGTTTTCGCGCGTGTGCGTCAACGTCATCCTGAACGTGAGCGTGAACGAGCAGCCCGTAACACACAAACAAACCTCTCTTCGGAGTGCCTTGACCTGCCCTGACCTGCGCAACCTAGCACCCTACTCCTCTACTCCAGGTATAGGTTTACCCCTCCGATAGTCGATCGTCTCCACAGTCCCTGGTCTATCTCCATAGTCCCATGGTTACCACGCTACACGTTTACGGACGGATCGAGACTGATCACGATAGGAGCCTCTTGTACCTATAGTACAGATAATTATATTTATAAGCCGATACCGGATTAACCTTCTCTCCACGAGACTTTTCCAACTCTTATTATTCGTAAGGGTAGTTAGCGCGAAGGGGTTATAGGCGAGTCTCGGGCTACCCTGGTAATCGATAGTCCCGGCATCGTTTGTCTACCCTGCAGGCCGGTTGACGTCGCTGATGGACAGAAACGGGACGTGTCTCTGTTTGAGAAGGACGAGGAAGACGCCCGGCGTCGCCTGGGCCTGTCGAGATTATTAATAAAACTTATCGCTCGTTACGACGTCACTTGTTTTTCAAGAAAGCTGCCTCATTTCGAGTTCTCTGCTTCGAATCCACGTCATATTCATTTGACGTTCTTCTCGCTCCCTCCATAAGAGTAATATTTTATTTTAATACCACGAGTAAAGAACTTTCCTTCTCTCTCTCTCTCTCTCTCTCTCTCTCTCGCTCCTTCGGAGTCCGTCAATTCGTCTCTCTCGATCCGCCCGATTCCTTGCGGCACTCTCGATACCGACATTAAAAATGCGTTATCGCTCGCTCGATTCAAGGTTTCCCTCGTCTACGTTACCGCGAGCAGTACAGGCGGAATGGATAATAAACCTTTGAGATTTACCGTGTCCTCTCGAAGCGTTCTCAAGAGCTCCGTGATATTAGCTCTTCGGAGAAATATGGGTGGCATGCATATCCGCATAATGGAGGCGCTCGTTACGTAAGCGGCGAACCGGTAATGTCTGCCTCTCCAAACAAAATCCATCATAGCGACTTTGCGCCTTGTAACTTACGACCGTCGTTCCAGCCCACTCGATATTTACTTCCTCCTCCGTATTTTCCTCCGACTCCGTCTATAATACCGGCGGCAGAGTAAGCAATCTCCCAGTCCCTACCAGATGTCTCTCTCGATTCGCTCGATCGTCCATAAGGACTTGCCTGGCGAAATAAACCGGTAGCGGTTCTCGATCTACGATTAATTCAATTCCGGATACCAAAGATCGGTTCGCACGCGCCGGTATTTCCCGTAGTAAACGGGATGCGTCGATCGAATCGATAGGGAACAAATTTTTACAATTTTTTTTCTCACTCATCGGTGACGCCCCAAGCGATTTTTCTGGCTCTTCCTCACGTTAAAAAAAAAAATGGTGGTGATTCTGGCGCGACACGGCGCACGGGGCCACTCGATATTATCAGTACGGCCGTTGATAAGATATCCATTGGGTTGTATCGCGCTAGCTTGCGCACTCTCGATCCACAGCGTGTGTCGCTTACGCCAAAGTTTCGTCAACGTGAAAGCCAAAGAGACGTCACGAGTCACGATAGACTCAGGGTCGGGTCTCCCGCTTTTCGATTGGCTACTCGAGTCTTCGGTTGGTTGGCTTTGGCCCGCATTTACCTACTTGCACACGTACACGTATAACTGTAGCTACGACTATGTCTTATATCGTACCTATATATATATATATATATATATATATATACATGACTGGGTGATTACGTGCCTCGTGCATCGGCTGCCCTGCTACTCGGGACACTACTCGGCAATAAGGGAGACATTGATTTTCGGACTGGCTGCTGCTGCTTCTTTTTCCCTTCTTGCTCCCTCGACACTTCACTTCGAGCACCGAGCACTCGGTTGACGCTCTTTGCCGCTGGCTTTGCCTTCTCTCTCCTTTTATTCCACGAGAGAGCACGTAGATGCTGCCGTTGCATTTTGTAGAGATTAAACGAGCGGAGGTTCCCTCTGACCCCGGGCCAATTCACCGAAAACCACAAGGCGCGGACGCTCTTCGATGTAATTGACTATCGGACTATCTATTCATATCTGGCTCTTTCTTTTTGATACGTGATCAAGGTATAGTTGGGCAATATGCTTGTATATATGTATAGTATACCGTCCGAGTATCCGATGTCTGCTTCCTTTTCTTTCCCGTCCTTGCTACCCCCCCACTCTCTCTCTCACTCCCACTGATTTCACAGATCGTCTCAATTCCTCGTGTTCATTACTGAAATTCGTGTCGCCGAGTGGGAGACAGGCTAAGATCATCTGGCTCCTTCCGGACGGCAGTTGGCCGTGACGTCATCGGACTAATGACACGTTGATGCGGATACATTCCAATGATCCAGATTATCTCGTGGACGGAGATACCAGTTGACGTCTCGGCTGTCGTGATACTTGTTGCTGTTCGATGGTTTCCAATATTTGCCGTTTAACGTACGAAATTGCACTTGTCCGTCTTATTGACAAGTCAGCCGTGGGGACACGTGGAGTCGATCGTTACTGTCGCTACGGGCGAGAATGGATAGTGCAGAATTGAGAAGACGAATATAGGCGGGAGAGACAAAAGTAGAAAAACTAATGACGAACGTAGTCGAGCGGGTGGGGGGACGGGGGTGGCCGGATAAGTTACTCGTTACGCGTTGCGATTTGAATCGAGGTGATTTGGTAGCGGATCGATGCAGTATCCTCGATTCATTTGCGATTCCCTGCAATCCCGGCTGCAGGTTGGACAATCGAAGTCCATTAATTAGCAAAATCAATAGGCGCCTTTTACACACACGTTGATACGGGTGAACCAGAGTGCATCGGTATATCTGTATATACGGAGCATACTAGAAGGTAGCTGCAATGGCGTTGCAGGTGTAGTATGCACTCGAGTCTCGGTCTCGGTCTCGAGCCTATGCACTTGGAGTCTATAGTCCCTTCGTCGTAACTGCGACTCGCGCGACAAATCAGTACGAACAGACGCCGAGCGAGACTTTTCGTTCAAACTGCTGGAAAGTCGTAGCGTCAATCAAATCGACGGCTGTCGTACATCTAATAATCATAACTTGCGAAGCTGCCGAAGTAATCGTTAATTATTTTATTTCGTATATCGCATACGCGACGTGGTACTGGGAACGTAGGACGTAAGTTGTGAAGCGTCCTGGACCGAGTTTCAGAAGTCGAGATGCGTTGACGACGCGTTGCGCGTCGGCGTGTCTCAATGGAAATTGTTGGTAGTACGTTCGGTCGGATCGTCTCTCGCGCTGGCCAGTCAATGGCTACGTCGATAAAGCGAGTATCGAGTTATTTTTGCATCGCGTGGAAAGAGCCACGTATCAAGTGCGAATGAGAGAGAGGCAGAGCGCCCGTGGGCCTGCAGGCTCAAGGATGAAGAGAGCAAGAGCGAGTAGGAGAGCTCGGAGAGGAAGGGACGAGGAGAAGAGTTATCACGGTCGAACTGTAGAGGTGGTAGCAGGTAGGGGCTACGCATGTCAACTAGAGGGCATTCAACTATCGATCGGCCAGTCCCGGCTACCCCTCGCGTCACGAGCAGATATATAAACTCCCTGGTCGATCTTCTCTCTCGCTCCCTCGCACGCGCACGGCACACGCGCTCTCTCTCTCTCTCTCTCTCTCACTCCCCCGGATAGAAGTCGTAGGAGCATCCATGTGCATACGTGGTCGTTCGTCTCTCTCGCACGTCCCTCGCATCAACCTGTCTCCCTTCGGGTTCCCGTATGGGTCCAGGGTTGCCGAAAGGCCGAGCGAGAGAGAAGGCGAACGAGGCCGAGGAGGATAGGTGGATAAACGTGGGACGCGGGGGGGGGGGGGGGGGGGCGCCAGAAGAAGCCTGGACTGGAAAATGGGAATCCCGGTAGCGCGCAGTCTGCCCCCGTCGAGGACTCGAGCGAACTGTCATTGGCTGCAGGGGCTGTCATAGGTGGTAGGGACTCCGTCCCAGGACCACGTGTGCGGACCAGCTGATCAGCCGGACACGTGTGCATGCGTATTATGCGCCTTGCCTGCTGTTCCTGCTCCTTAATGACTCGCGAGCGAATGCTGCATTTAAATTTAGACAGTCGGGCATGTGTCGCCTGCACGGGTTCCTACGGTTGGGACTCTTCGGGACGTCTTTGACGGTGACGTCGGAGGGACGCCAGACGATTGGGACTGCGTTGAGATGAGAATGCGTCTTTTGATTTTAGACACGAGATGCGTGCGCGATGGGCGGACGGGCAGGGGGTGGGACTCGATAGTAAATCGCGAGAGCGTGCTGCACGCACGCGGAAGGAACGTGGCTGAGGTGACGTGACTCGACGTTCGGTCCCATTCGGAGATAACCTGCTGACTGGTTGGCTTATGCTAGTGTAACGGGACGGAGGCCCAATCGCTTCCGCTCGTTACTACGTGCACTGATAACGTACACGTGAGAGGATGGAAAGGACAAATGATCTTTCAGATTCGTATAGATATTCATAAGTCAATTTCTTTTTTTATATCCTTTACTCGGTACTAGCTGGAATATATAAATATGTGTGTGTATACATTTCCGGACGTCGGGTTATACGGAAGGAGGTTTCAGCAACCAGGCGTCGCGTTGCGTCATCGTCGGCCGCACGCGTCTACGTCGCTGCGTGCGCCAGTATTGTGCCGGCGTTTTAACGAGGTCGTGCCCGCCAGCGAATATCATCTTTGGGCGCGCGAGTCGTTTCTCTCTCTCTCTCTCTCTCTCTCTCTCTCTCTCTCTCCTCTTGTTTCATCTCATCTCCTTCTCTCCCTTTCCCCAGATATCACATTCATTCCCATAGTCACCCCGAGGGACCTTCGTGCAATCTAGCCTGCATCTACATCGTTCCCAGTCGTGTCTACCGATACGTATACCGCTATGTAGCTACTTGCGTGTCAGCCTTTACTAATAGATACGCACCCGTCCTACCGTGGAATGGATTTAATAGACGAATCGAGAAGATGCGCCTGTACCGTCTGGCGTGACGTCATCGTGCCATTGGCTGTGTCGTTCGATGTACGTTACACACGTGCGTCGCACACGTTACGCCGTTCGACACATTTGCGAAGGACCGGAATAGAAATCAGCTTCTGGGCCTCCGATAGCGCGTCGTCCTACGACTCTTGGGAGGTTGCGAAATTCACTGCGACAACAATCGGAGAGTTCAGACGGGCATTATTTTTTTTTTAATTTTTGGAATATTTTCGAGAGACGCCGGGCGTCCGACAACAGGCGCGTGTAACTTATCAGCAAATATTGAACGATAACGCGACTCCGAAGCGACGCTAGACTACTGCGCAGTTTTGCCACTTGGATAATACCCGTCTCTTGGCAGCCTCCTCGCTCTTCTCTCTTTCGTCTTTGTCCTCCGTTCATCTTTCTCCGCGATTCGCCGTCCGACGATCTACACCTCAGACTTTCTTCCTCGTCACTTTTTACTTATCCTTCGTGCACAGTACCTATCGTCCTTCTCCCTTGCACCTCTTTCCTCCTGTGAGTCAGATCGAACGTGTTTACAGACGCCTCGACGTATTTTGCATGACGCGACAATCGGCTTGTAGTCTGGTCGGTCAGTATCTTTCGGGTATCTCTTGCTACTTAGGCCGGCAGACCGAATTCCCAGACGGCTCGAAATCCAAGGGGAAATTATCGACAGCCTCCGTCTTTGACTCTTCTGTCGTAGAAGGGATCGAGGGGTTAGGGTATCGAGAGAGTAGAGGGGGGGGGGGGGGGGGGCGACGCCCGTAAGTGATCCAAGCGGGGCGTCGATTGGAAATCGCGAGAAAGTTCGGCAAGGAGGTGCACTTGTGAACTCGCCTTAACGCGACAGACGAAAGCTCCAGTTTGAGCAATACTTTCACGACTACGTGAAAACGAGGATTCGGGATACTAATATAAATCCCTATGGCCTCTTTATGTCGTCCTGCTAGCAGGGTGCGTCAGGCTCGCTGGCAAAACTGGTTTGGCTCCCTAATAACTTAATACTTTAATCGCAACGACTTTCTTACGTGGCGTCTAAGACTCGCGCGGCACTCACGGAACTCCTCTGTATACTTTTTTAAAGTCTCTATAAGATTTCCCTATATAACCATTTACGCTCACGCACAGTTATAGCTATACGCTGAACGTAACAGAAACGTAGAGCAGCGGCGTTGCCCCCATGGCTGTCCCCATAATTGGCAGGTCCTCCTCGTGAGCGTCGTCGGTGGGCGGGGCACGTGTCTTGAAGCTATTACACCGGAGGAACTATCAAGTTCCTCATCCAGTACGAAACTGGCTGACAGCCTACACAATGCGTAACACGCATCGACCGTACGTAACGGATCTAAATGGGTTAATATGCACATCCGTATCGTAGACACGGTAACAGTGATGGCGGTGCTGGTACTCTATTACGCTACCGAAGCTAACCTAATTACGTTCTACAGTACAGTGGGATATATCGTAACGATCTGTGACGTCACGTAATAAAGTCTGCGAACCAATTGACAAAATTCACCGTGAAACGTCGTCGACGTTCAACACGTGCTCGAACGCTGTTTACATTTTAGTTCGATCGAAAGAAAAAAAAAAAAAAAAAAAAAGGAAATGTTTAAGACGCTCGAGATTTGGGGGATATCATAAAAGTGAGAAGTCCGAGTAACGACCAAGTCAAAAGTAGTCCATGGCCCGTGGTTCCACCGATTATCTAACACTTTCACCGAGCAAACGCCAATTCCTTGACGACGTATTGCCGTCGACTTCAGGCCGAGTTTCCATGCGGCTATCAAAGCGCTGCGGTAGACGGGAGGAGATATATAGCTATACACGCGGTACCGCATGGTACGGATTCCTTGGTAGAGCGCGGAGCTACTTCACAATGGGAAAGAGACTCTGCGTGTTTTTTCTAAAGACATCGCGACGCCTCGCGGGAGATAATATTCTTTTGATTGTTACAACCGTTAAAATTTTATTAACGGACTTCGTCAAATTGGAGAATTCGAGCGTCGGGTATTCAACGCTGACTTCGCCAGGCTGACAATGGACGCTGAACTCTCGATAGGCGGAGTTTAATTGTCCCGTCGGTCCTGTCGTTCTCGCGGAGGTACGCCGTCCCGTTAATTGCCTCGTGGACTTGAGACCGGCGAGTCCTGGAGGCTATTCGATGCAACTATCACAAGGCTCACGTGGGAGGCCTTCGCCAAGTCTTTGCAGGTTGGCAGTACGAGCTCTGCGTAACGCGGAGCCAAGTGCGTTAACGCGTCACGCGTCTTGCCAGCAGTACAGGAGAGCGACCTTCGCTTGTTATTAGTCGAAACGGTATCGCGGTGGACGGCTGGAGGGGGTCGGTGGAGGAGGCGGAGGAGGAGGAGGTGGTGGCAGCGGCGGGGAAGGTGGCTGACGGTCGTTCAGGATTTATGGAAGCGTCGCGGCGTCTATCGATAATTGCTCCCATAATCGACGCCTGTACCGGAAATGCCATCCAGTCTGCGCTTTGCCCTCTTTACCTAGTTATTCATTTCCTGGACGTGTCGCATTGAAATTGTTTATCGCACGGCGCATAGAGAAGACGGCGGCGGCTCGGCCGGGGGGCTGGCGGGGGATTATCGGGGAAGGGAACAAAGTTCGCAGACGTTCAATTAACCGTATCTTCGATAGATAAGCCGTTGAGTAATTCAGTATTTTCATTTGTTGTCATTCACTGTAATATCGTCTTTTTCCTTGTCGATTATTTTGTTGATGGACAAAATGTATATATATATATATATATATAGAGTCCCATTGCCGGTTTCACTCAGTGTTAAATAGACCACGTCACAATACGACTTCGTTGCTTGATCGTTCGATTGATCAATTATCCGATTGGCCGATCGATCGACTCTTGCGAAAACTGATTACGAGTTGGCTGCGAGACGTCAGCTGTCATTAGGCTTGTCCACCTAGCGAGAGAGCGAGAGAGCGAGAGAGCGAGATAGCCAATGACGGGAAGGGAAAAGCGACAGCGGAGGTAGAAGAATCAGAAGAAATAGATATCTTGCTTGAACGCATCGCTGCTTCAGCGTTCATCCACTACGGAAATGACTGTTACGGGATTTTTTTTTTTTTTTTTTTTTTTTTTTTTTTTTCGGGACCTCAATTCCATTTCATTCGCTCCAATCGTTTATCTGTCTTTCCTTCATTCCTCGAAGTCTTCTCGTTCCTAACTGTAACGTGGTGAATTGAAATTTTCCCCTTTAATTTGTCGCTGACGATCCGACCGATCTGTCAGCCTTATCAGCGAGCCTTATCATCCCGCTGCTCGTCATTGTTGTCTGGAGCGAATGACTCAGGACCTGGCAGTAATGCAAATCGTTGCTTTGCACGGCGCATAACTCTCGGACGCTCTCGGCTAGCATCTGTCGTCGCTCGTTACCACGGCTAGAGACTCCGAGACTCAGCCACATGGTCCAGGATGACCATAGGCGTCCGCGTGTATCTTCTAGCGCAGAGCGAATGGACTGGGTGCACCTTGGTCATCTCCTTCTAGCCGATACCCTCGCGCGCCTCCTTTCACCACCTCCCGTTCCTTCTGGGCTGCGCGGTCTCTGCGTTTTCCGCAAAGGAAACGTCCCGCACCGAAGACCACGTTGCTGGTCGGGATCATCAGCGCCAGCAACTACCAGTCGCTTAATTCATGGTAGTTCAGCTCTGCCTTCTGGGTTCCCACGCTGTGGCTTTATGGGAAGGCAAAGGGGGAATACGCTGAACTCTCACCAGCTAGGACCAAGGTACAGACTCGGATGAGTTGCTCGTAGCTTCCTACGTACTGTTCATCCTCCTCATCTTTTATCTCCTCTTCACTCCCAGCATCCTCGAGATACCGCTAGACGCGTAAACGCATCTACCCGAAGATGCTTCTGTCATGACATTGTATCTTTCTTATGAACCTCGTAAAAGATTCTAGGATCGGTATCTCGTGTGCTACGTCTTATTTCTATTGGACGATAAGATTTTATCATGGTATCCATAAGATCCTCCCATCCCTTCGAGATTTACAATTTGTTATGAGCTATCCGTACGCGCTATTACTATATACGGCAGCTGGATGATTCTGCATCCGTGATTTTTCTAACTGGTCTCGAGCACTTTTTTTTTTCCCAGTCCTCTGCCAGACGGTTTTTCGATTTTATCGCAGAGCACGTAGCTTCCGCGTTCTCCACCTCCAGCCTCCGACTGAGCTCGCAGGGTCCAGAGTGCTGCCGCAGCGCTAACCGACGTATCGAGATTCTGCCGGCGCGAGATCTTTAGACTTTAGACGCCATTAGCTCATTCTCATTAGGCCGAAGCGCCTGCATGCTCGCAGATCCAGTACGTCTCATATGGAAAGCTGTATCGTCTTACGAGTTCGAAGACCCATCGGGTACGTCTCAGCCAGCACTACCTCGCGCTGCCTTGTTCCTTTGCTCCTTTGCTCGCGTTCTTCCTCGCTCTCGATTCCATACCGTCTTTTGCTGCCGGGTCGGCCGCCGCTTCGCGTACAGCTTTGCTCATTGCTGGAGACAGGATGCGAACGGGGGCGATTAATGGCGCGGCCGAAGCTCGAGCTTCCGTCCTGATATTTTGACTTGGTCGAACGTATCGATACTGTAACGTAGAGACTTTTACGTTTTCGTAATCGGCGATCGATTTCTTTTACGTTATTCGGAGAAAGCGCCGGAGAATTTAATCGAAACGGGCCGTCGATCCCAGGACAAAAAGCCAAATCGTCATGGTTTCGTAGTTCACCAGATTTTCTCCTACGGATTAGAAAAAGTCTTCAGACTGTACACTCGTGACGAGCGAAATGTTGCTTGAGCAATTACTTTCAATTATATTGACAGACACTTTGAGATTTATTTATAATTATGATTACAAACACTCGAGGTACTTTGGCATTTTTGAGGCTTCGGCTTAATCGACTTCCTTTTTTTCCCGTATGGATCGAATGGTGGTAGCTTTGGGCACGGTAAACCCATTGACAGTCTACAGCTCGTAGCTCGTGGCTGGCAACACGTGGGATCCCTCTTAGCGATCGCTCATTGAAATTTATAAATTTCTGTCCAGCATCCGATCAGCGTAAAATTCCGTAATTTTCGAAAAAATGTTAATAAATTTCCCCTGCAAAAGATCAATTTTGATCTTGTCCCTGCGAGATCATAGAAACGCGGAAGATGCTCCTAGAGATTAGATCTCCCGTATTCTGTCGCCTCCTCGCAGCCTCCCTCTATACCCGTGAATCCCGAACGGGAGCGATCCACGAAGTCGCCGTTTAGGATCTATGGGAGAAAGTTTATACGTAAAATTTACCGTGCACGATCCTTATGGCTATCTTCAGCTATAGTGAATTCACGCTTACTTACCTCGATCCAATGTATCTGTATCTCATCGATACGTCGACATACTCCATTTTATTTTGGTCAATTTCAAAGTCAGTTGCGTAACTGATTGCGAATTACAGGATTACGCGAATTTTTCAAATTTCCTGGGAACTTATGATCCTGCACTATCGCACACGGTATATAGCTATATATACAGTAGTGATGCAACTCTCGAGGACAATAGAGAACGCTTCTTCATGACTTCCCATGTACACAGATGCAAAGGAGGACAATAGCAATGGATCGATCGATCGATCGATCGAAACGTGGAGGATCGTGAACGCGAGAGTACCTTGAGAAAAACTGGATCAGAGAGTCACGCGTGATCGATCACGAGGATTACTCTGTCGTTGGGTCTGTTAGGAACTTGAGAAAAATCCTGATTCGTAATCGGTCCAGAGAATCGTCCAGATATACCGATTACCAATCTCTTCCACCTCCGTCCACCTCCGTCCACCTCCAACCTACCATGGATCAGCTCCGCCGTTGCCGAAGGTTGGAAACGTCTCTTCGTGCCGAGTGGATCGATTCGCCACGCTACCTGTGAGGGACTGTCGCGAAATAGCAACGGCGACGGCCGTTCCCATGTAATATGGAAAACTGGTAGCTGGTCACACGAGTGTAACCAGTGAAAAATATACATACAGTCATCTATAGCCAATATCTACGAAGTATCCACATGGGACCAGCTTGCCCTGAAATACAGGATAGTGCCTGCCAATAGTAAATTCCTATACGTATGCCTAAATTGTATACGAGAGCATTGGTCGGTACTCCTGCCCAGAGATACCGAGAGACAACCGAGCGTCCAGGCTGTCGTGCGTATAGGCCGTTTGGCGAACCAGCCATCCAACCAGCTACGCAACCAGCTAGCCATCCAACTGGTTGAACCAGCGAACTGGGATCGAGGGACGAGGGGTAGCATCCTGTCAATAAAATGCTCAGGCTACTCTGGTGGGCCTCTGGTAACTTTTGTTAAACCCGGTAAATATATATATATATATATATGTATATACGTATACGTGACAGCATTGCTGCTAATATCCCTCGTATAATTTGGAGTTGACTGTACGACAGGTTCTAGTTGAAAGATTCTAGGCACACTGGTGTACGTACTTGATTACGGGATGGACGCGTGGAATAAATATCGAATGGGACTTAATTGGTATTACCGTCAAGTGAAATAATAATGGGTTATCAATTAGATTTAATAGATTCCATGAGACAGGAGGGTGGTGGTTGATTAGAATTGTTCTGGGATGTTGCACAAATTAAATAGCATCGCTGTGCGCGAGTGTCGATGGTTCATTAAGAATTCGTGGCTCGTACAAAGGAAGGTCGTGGAAGGGTTAAGTATAGAAAGTAGCATGGATACGTAAAGTGTCGTAGTTAAATAAAATAACAATAATAAGTAACTGGCATATATGACGTTTTGCGTAATTCCTTTACGACCGGACGACGAATTGTTCACAGAGAAAAACAATTGTTCAGGTGTGGGCCAATCTCTCTTTGCTGGTGTATATATACGTATATTCAGCTTTGATCACACATGACTGCACGTCCGCTGGAGTAATCGATACACGGTCATCATTTCTTCGACGACAATAACTTGAGCCACTTTCGTTTTCACGCGGTGACAGCAGTTAGCTCAATCGTCAAACTGTAGTTTGGTGGCCGCAGGTCGATACGTACGGCTGCTTGCATGTTTCTATATCGAAGCTGCTCTACTGGTTTTCGGGAGTAGGGGTACTGTAGGAGAGAGGAAGAGAGAGAGAGAGAGAGAGAGAGAGAGAGAGAGAGAGAGAGAGAGAGAAGGGATACAAAAAAGTGAAGGAGATTACAGGCAATCTGACTTAACTTGTACTGTCAGTGCCAGTGCCACCGGATATCGGTGTAATCATTTATCTGTTCCAGTTTGGTAATATATATATATGCGTGTATATGCTATCAGCTGATTACTCGTGGAATAAAGTAAGCAGGTAGGCACGAGGAACGATGGAACGGGAATTTAAACTAGGAATGGAACGGAACCGCGTTCCTGTTCCACGTATATTTCATAACTATTCGGCAGCCTAATACCATGCCACTATTCTCTACCTACCTTCACCACCTTATAGCGTCGCGGCGCCACCGCCTCAACCGACCGAGTACGTGGCAAGTTGGCAGCGCAATTGTAATAAAGGCTCCTGGCGCGGGAATTGCGCAACAGGCCAACCGAAGCGTCTCGCGGTGCAGTCGATACGCTTGTGAAACAAATGCGCCACGAAAGTGACGATCTGTCTGTCCGACGCGTCTGGCTCGTTCGTCCTCGTTATATTTTTTCTTCATTCTTATCTCCAATTTGTGAAACTCGAAAATATTCGTTTTATCGCGCGAGTGACGTATTGCAAGAATGAAACGATGGGTGCGAGATTTCTATTTGGAAACTTGAGAAGAAAGCTTGAAGACGGAGCGAGAGAGAGAGAGAGAGAGAGAGAGAGATATCTTCCCGTCGGGTCCTGGTATTATGAGACGATAGGGCCGATGGTGGGGGCAAGAAGAAATTTGCCAGTGCTGATTTAACAATCCTAAATGTCAATGTTTACTCACACGCTGCCGTCCTCTCTCGACGCCTCTTAGCCCTAAGGTCAGAGGTTAGCCCACGCCGTGTCATGGGAATTCTAACTCGCCTATCATTATAACTCGTTGCGCCCCGTTAGGACGCTGCGTTGCGACGCCGTTTTATTATACTCGATTCCTTCGCTTCGTTCTCTGCCTTGTCTCGTCTTTCTCTTGGCTATTCTGCTTTTCGTGGTATCACCTTTTCGCATGTGGTACCTACTCCTCGATAACACATATGGGACGCTATAGGACTGGAAGGTCATATGGGGCCCCATACTACCTTAATGGCTACTCGACTAACTCCGTGAATATGCAGGTGATAGGCGCCTGGGATCTTCTAGTAGCACGACGACCGGTCGTCTCCGTCACGTTGAGTCGACGCCAGGCGTCTGGACCAGGGTTCACGTATCCGTTGACAGGAAATTAATAAATCACTAAGCAGTTCTTGAGGCGCGAGTATGTCGTCATCAGACAGTCAAATAACTCTGGGCTGGTCGACGGCTCTTTGAAACTTTTTATTATGTCTCCTGTTACTATATACTCGCACGTATGTGCGGTCGTAATGAAGTTGGTTAGGAACAAGATTTTTAATTTTTTTTTTTATGACGTTACAACATTGTGCAATTTTTATGAACTCTTTTAAACCCCCCATTCTATCTCTTGTGCTTTCAGGATTCATAAACTGCAGTGCCAACACCCTACAGTCCCTCGCACAGCTTCACGGTGAGTCCGAGATACCTTATTTTGTCAGTGCGTCTGTTCTGTTTTCTTATTTCCATTTCCCCTCTTTCCTCGTGCCGCGCGGATCTACGGGACCTTAATTAAAATTTATTCTCGTAATACCTAAGTAAGAGGAACTGCCTTTCGGCCAGTTGAGTCCGCGACAACAGTCTCCCTCCCTTTTTCTTACTTTGCTGAAACGTAATCGGAAGGAAGGGACCACTAAATCCAAACTTTCCTACCCCAAAGTCTGGCGAGTGACGTTTCCCTTTACTGTTTCGCCCTCGTTCGGAGTTGTGGATCGACCTTTATGCGTTTCCGAACATTGGAAAGAAATATTATCCTGGTACACCTGACGATCGAGCAGCCTCCTTAGTTTCTTATTTGGACTCATCAATTTTCCAACCAGACCCTACCTACTAGTATACAGGGTTCCGAGAACGGAGACGCATCACGTTTCGTACACGTAGACGCCCCGGCGAGCGTCGCGACGCAATGTTGGGCTCGGCGGAAATCGAGCGCGTGCCTACTTTCTACCTCCATCTATCATCGCGTCTCTCGCAGCGCTAAAGATGGCTAATGCGATGTACGGTGCCTGAAACCTAAAGAGGCGCCGATTCTCACGGGATATTCCCAGCCTCCCGGCCACAACCACCATAACCGCCACCATCACTCCTGGCGCACTCGGGACGTATCCATAAATATCCATACACGTTACGTACAATGCCCAACTGTATGGATGCTGAGAGTCGCTCCTACGAAGAAGGAGCACCTGCCAGGCTCTAATCGCCGATTAAAGCTTTAATCTCGTATCGCGGATCAGCGGCGAATAAGGTAATGCCGCACGAAATCTCACCCGTGAATCTCTCGCTGCGTTCCATAACTTTAACGCTGCGAAGACTCTGGCTGTTACCTTTTAGCCATTTCACCTTATAGCCTCCCCTCTCGTCCCCTCTCCACCATCCTCCTCTACCTACACAGCCAGATTTCCCCGGTGGCCACGAAAGAGGAACTACGTTATTAATTGTCCTAGAGTATATCCACGGCTACTTTTGGGATACACCTTATACGTTAAGGTATAGCAGTACATACGTGGTTCATGGTAAAATTCACTTTATTTTCTTTTCCCTCCCCTACCACCGACCTCATGAGCGTGACGTCCACCTACTCGCAGACGTCCTATATTGTGCTCTCTTAGAGAACTACAGGTATACTCAACATATTATAGGGGTTGATAAAGCGTAGAATGTAGGTTGCCAGAGTAGCTGTTGCACCGAACGTTCGATCCCTCCTTTCTCCAGCCGTTTGCTTTGTACAGTCGGGGTCGCGACATCAGCTCCACTCTGAGGGGGCCACCTTCTTACGAACCGAAATGTAAATGTGTCCCCTCGAAGTGGAACTGATGTAGCGGCTCGACTGTGAACTGGCCTTTTCCATTTACATGAGAAGTACGGAGTGTGTCTATGTTCTCGCATTATCATATATATTGCGGCGTGACTGTAGGACGTTGCAGGCGACGCGACGGCGCACGTGGTCTTTCGACCGTCGATTCATCGAAACGAGACTTAAGAAACATTACCGGCCAATTTCGCGGCTGAGAAATCGAGAGTGTATTGCAGAAATCATGGCGTTACGTCTTTCGTTATCAACATTCGACTCGTTCTTATCTGGCGAGAAAATAAATGGCTCGAGGATGTCACCTGGCTGTGAATCAGCTGTTGACGGAATTTCGTTGATTCGATAACCAAAGGGCTGGATCTTTTTCTTTTCTATGTGCGAGCAAAAGACCTTGCGGCATAGGGTGGAAGACACCCTCAAAGCAAATACGATCGATAGCCCGACGTGTTCGACTTGGGAAAAACCACAGAAACCCTCTGGTGCCTCGTGGTGCCGTCTTCTATAGACGCATATATATATATATATATATATATGTATACGCTATACCTACTCCGCTCTACATATATGCATACCACAGCCCTATCCAGCCTCGTGGAGGAGAGAGAAGGGCTTTCACAGGCTGTAGCTAACAACACGTCTCGCGGTCCGTTCGGTTTCAGGTTTCAAGCCCAAAAAGCAAAGTGCTATCGATCCCGGCTGCCTTCGCACTTCTGTGCAAGCGAAACGCCTTTCTCTCTCGCGCTTCCTCTCTCTCTCTCTCTCTCTCTCTCTCTCTTCCTCTTTGCCCCCCGTACAGGCAGAGGGAGCAGCACATAGAGAAGCGATGCCAAGAGGAAGGCTTTTAAAAGGCCGCAACAAACCAGTCATCCAACTGGTATTACACGCTCGTATCTTATTCGACACTGATTGCCGCCAACAGATACACCGTGCCATTTTCTCCGGTGGCCTTTGGACACGCGTGCATATGCAGGGCACATGTGCGTGCATCCGTGGTTCTGGTACACACACCTACTGCGTGGGGCTCAGGTGATGGACGCGAGTGAAGACGGGATACGGTGCGTTATTTACAAGGAAACTCTACGCAACTCGACGATCGATCCTTTCCTCGGGAAGCAGGCTGATTAATTTCTTAAAGGGGCTTCTCGCGCCATACATTAATTATACTTGTTTATGGCACCGTGACCACCTACGGTCTAGGCGAAACGCAAATCCTCTACGTGCTCTTCACGCACCGATACACGTATTGCCCAGTAATGGCTGATCGTTACCTGGGTGCTTTTTCAAAATCCTCAGACGTCCGGATCCTCTTGCGGTCTCTGGACGTAAAATAGAAAACGACTCGGTGCGCATGCGCGAATCGTAAAAATGGGAGGTGACTGGTGGTCCCGTGAAAAAACAAAAAAGTTATTTCGAAATTTGAAATTTTTTAATCCTTTCGAAATTTCAAGGTCCCCCGATGCGCCTACGGCGTTCGAACAATCGCGATCTCCCGACGAGGAAATTGAGTCAGAGTCACGACACGCCTGTAGCAGTCTTCGCGGACGCCGCGTCGTGACGTCGGGGCGTCGGTGCTCGCGCTGACTTTCAACAGACTGGAGTTACGACGCGAGGCCGTGGATTACGGGGAGTTGCCCAATTTCCGAGACGTAACCGATGCGAACGAAGTGGCACGTAGACGCTAATGATGCAGGGGGGCCGATGACCTCGGGACCGGGTCGAGATACGCACTTCGGGCTGGACGCGTAAATCAGATTATATCAGTGTTAAATTGGTGCGTCTCTTCGTGCACCTACGTAACGCACGAGCACGGACACGGGCATCTTCAGCGAGGCAGGGCCAGGTTAGGTTAGGTGAAGCCATGAGGTATGGCTGCGGCTGGGTTAGGCTAGGATTCCAAACACGTGTTCAGCTAGCTTAGGTAGGACGCGTGACTTTGGTTGAGTCGACTGTAGGCATACATGGAAGTGTGAATCAGGGGGGAAGGACGCTGGAGTGCTGGGGGGTCGCAGGGGGTCAGAGGTTCGGAGGGCTCTGAGGGTAAATCGGATGTACCCCCTTTTCGGTGGTGAAATCGATAGATATTAATATAGATGAAGCTGGTTCGTGCTCGGCGCTCCGTTGCATATTCAGCGGATGCAGATTTCCTGCGAACCGCAGCCGGCGAAACAATACATTAATTAGCTCTGCCCTTTTGGCCGATCGGGATGTCGGGGGGCTCAGGTAGGGTTGGGCTCTCACTGGCTGCCTTACTTGGTCGCAGGGGGTTGGTACCGAATGGGGAGTATCCTTTCTCTGTACACCCCTTAACTGTAGACTGTGGCTGGCCTTCCACGGGTATCCTGCTCGGCCATAAATCCCTGCGCCGTTCAATATTTATACAGGGCACAGACCTGCGTTCTTACTTTAATCTCGGGCTCGAACCTTCGCCGACGGGAAGATGGGAAAATTGGAAGATGGATCGCGCCAGTCTTTTTTTCTTTTCTTTTTCACGTTGGTTAATTAGTACCGGGTGTAACGTACGTGTAGGATCGCGGAATTATGGGAACTCCAAGTGGCCACGTGTTAGCTCGTGCGCGAAAGGAGACGATTTATTGGAAACTTATACTTCGCTCACGGCACGAGTGGACGGGATTTGGGAGAATTTACGGAGCCACCGGACCGAGATGTGTCTGATGTGTAAGATACGTGAAAATATTTTTTTTATACCTTTTATCGAATATTCCGAGACTCTTTTTATTTACTCTAAGACGGATCAGCAGCCAATCACAAACGTAATATCGAGTGTTCAGGTCACGTGGTTTGGTGAATCCATCGTATCCTTCCTCGTCTCTATACAGGGTCGGATAGTGAGTTTGGATAAAAGAAATCGTGTTGGAAGAGGCTGTATATATTGAGGCTGAGGAGAAAGAAGGGATGAGGAATGAAGAACGAAAAGGGATATAGTACAGTGAGACGAAGGGTGGATTTTCGATGGACACGACCATCCCGCCTCCCCCGGCTGCTGCCCCTCTCGAAATTGGATACGACACACGAAGTGGTCCAGGCACAGAATCCGGTAAGAATATTGGTTTAGGACGCCCCGTTGGACGTCGCATTCGACGCCGCTTCCAGAGCTTCCCAAGTCGAAGGGCAAATTTCACACGGGAAATCTTCCCTTTGCCAGGAAGAATATTCGAACTTTACGAGATGAAATCACGTAGAGATGATATATGTGGAGGAGCGTAAAGATGCTGCTACGCTATTGGCATATGTTATCATGATGTTAGATATGCATAGTGGCGTTACTCGTAGCTAATGTATCTGTAATATGTAGTTCTGAAAGACATATATAGTATATATATGTATATACACATCAGGTAGGGTTAAAGGAATCGGTTCCGTCGCGACGCCGACGCGCACCTGACGAGTTAAACTGGGTTCCGGAGCGAAGGCCGTGTCTTACGTTCCTCATGATTTATGAGGACACGCGCCAACTAGATGACTGACTAGCCGACTGGTTGACTGGCTGGCTGGCTGGCTGGCTGGCTGGCTGGCTGGCTGGTAGACTGACTAACCGTCAGACTCGGGCTGTCTGACTGATTGCACCAGTTACAGTGGGTATTTCGATAAAAACGAATTCACAGTGAAAAACAAGATACCATAAAGCGATATTATTCAAAGTCGCGCGACAGTAGCGACGTCGCAAATTGCAAATTGGCCCGAGCGACACCTGGGAACTGGGCGACCATTACTCTTACGCAAATCGAGATGAACGAACGGCAGCCTCCGTGCTCTCGCAGTCTCTTTGTCAAGGTGAGACGAACTCCCATTACTTTGCCCAGTCCGGATTCGTCCACCCCTGGACACGCCGAACCTTCCCCTGTCTTCGCACATTTCGTCTCTCCGTCCCCTATGCAATAGGCCTATATGCGCGTAACGACAACCTCTCAGGCCTTCTGGGCAGGAGACGTTAAAAGCGCTCGGAACGTCAATCTCAGGACGCGACGTTCCCATCGAGGAAAATCGTCCGCGTGGCTGCCGGCCTCGAAAATGTCAGGAGTCGTCTATTCCGGGAGCAAAGTGACGTTTTGTTCAGCGAACTTTCGCTCGAAGCCTCGAAGCTCGATCGAACCGAGTGCCGCGAGCGAGCGCGCGGTTATTTTTGGCGGATATGCAATCGCAATCGGACGACGCGATACCGTTGCGCCTTAATTGCCAGCTGCTATTAGAAATAGAGTCGCGGCCGGGCAGGGCGGGGGGCGGGGGGGGGGGCAGCGGGCGCATGGAAATCGTTATTATTAATGGGGAACCGTGTTGGCCCAGTGCGTCCAGTGACATCGGGTCAATTAAAATTTTCAATTAGTCCGCAATCTCTGCAATTAACGGTAATTGCTTAGATTCGTGTCGCGGATCACGTGACACAATCTGCATTGTGAACTGGGCTTTCCTTTATGAGAATCTACCTGCGAGTCCCGAGTCCGGCTACTTGTCTTTACTCAATGCGACCGTGTACTGTACGTGCTTATACATATCCGTACTTGTGTAAATGGAGCATGTGCAGATAGACGCGGTAACCGCTGAAAGAGACTGGTAGGATATCCAGCGGACGCGTGGTGTATAGCTATGGCTAGTGTAAAACTCAATCCGATTGGTAATCGGATCGGGTCGCATGAATCAATCGTAACTTTATATTAGTTCTGATATTGAGATTTCCATTACTTTCAATTTTCAATATTTCCCTCGAAACTTCAACTTTTACCTCGCACGCTGACTCGTGGACTTGATTATTTATATACCTCCCATTCGCACTCTTCTATTCGCTTAGCGATTCATTCGAGATCGATTATTTATTAGTCGCTGTTAATCCCGCGATATCGGATCGCCGATATAGTTTATATAGCTTATTGGCCAGTATCGAGTGGAACTACATCTGTTCGCGCTGGCGAAAGTGACGCCAATTCGTAAGGTCTGGGTACACTGAGATAATCTTCACGGGGGATCGATATGAAATAATTGGCAAACGGATGCTGGGAAAAAAAAGATTTCGTTTCCTCTCCCTCTTCGAGCTTTCTTTACTCTTGAAAAGCAACGGCCGACGAGTGCGGCATTCCTGCGAGAGGTGGATCCCGCGGGAGCGTTACGGGGTTTATAAGGAGCATAAAGAGGGGACAGTCGAGGAGGGACGGTGCCGCTTTACGACTCGACCTCAGGATCCCTTCGGCTAGTACGGCGATTTGATCTGCTCGAGATTCGCGACGGTAGTCGAAGAGTCTCCGAGTTTCCGAGTCTCCGAGCCAAGAGCGAAGGAGATGATCGCGTCGTCCTGACTGGTTTATGGGAGTCGTACCCGTCGTTCCCGTCGTTCCTGCAGTCACCGGAGTCACCGAAGTCACCGGAGGCGTTTCGAACTCGCCTAGACGGTGCGGGGAGGCCGGAGGGGGTGGCTGGGGGTGTCGCAAATGCAAATAAATTCACGTGGTTACGATGCAGCCGCAACTTGACTTTCTACCTATACTTGTCGGACCAAAACTTTTCAACGCATCTCTATATGTATACTGCATGTACCACATAGCTTACTGTGAGTTGTATGTGGGAAGCGACAGGATCCTTTTTTTTTTTTCTTCTTTTTTCTCTCTTTATTTCGACTTCGGGATACGTATCCCGTTTATTCTTTACTTTCTTCTGGTTCGCGCTGCACGATTCTTCGCTCCGATTTACCGCGGGTTGCAGCCGCGATACACGTGACTCGTGCCAGTTTCGATTGCACAAGACTTTCCGAAAGGTCAGCAGTGCGCGCGCTGACTCCACTGCAATTTTCATTCCTTCTTCTTCGTCTTCCTCTTCTTATTTATGGGTCTGGGTCATGTTTGTTCGAATCCGTGAAATTGGCTGTTGGCTGAAATTTTATACTATTTTCTATCGAGGAGGAGAGTGGGCGGGGTGGGGGGGGGGGTAATTCAATTTCGAGTTAATGATCTTTTATCGGTCATGTTGAACGTTGCGTGTTCTCTTGGCTGTACTGAAGTTTTTAAGCCACTCGCAATGGGCTACATGAGACGCAATCGGCCGCATTCCATAATCATTTTTGCGCAAGACTCGAAATCCGGCCGCTTTCGCCCAAGGCGCGCCGACGTGCCTTTTCTTGCTTTCATGTGCACATTCGACGCATCGCTTTTATGCGTCTCCTGAGCTCGATAGACACATGGATGCTCGCTCGGGAACTATCGGACATTTTTTTTATTACCGTTGGGAAGAAATTTTCGAAATTGAAAATATTTCGAAAATTTTCGTATAATTTTGTCGTTTTACCTTTAAAATATTGACACTAAAGTCGTCCGAGGTAAGAATATTTCAGTACTTCGTGTGCCTAACGTATACAATATCTTGTCCATTTCGTATTTCAATAACTTACAGCCTGAATCGAATTTTCGGTGATAAAGAAAATGCGAAGTAATTCTTCATTGGGAATTGCTTCGTACGATCCCTGGATTATGCCTGAACGAACAAGGGAAGAATCTTAACGATATATCTTAAATCATCGAAATTGACCGTTTTTGTATTGCCGAGACAAATTTTTTGGACAGCGCACCCTGACGTAATCCTGGACTACAGAATGATGATGGAGGACCGGTACAATGTGAAAACATGATTAGATCGTATGATAGAGTGCCTCGAAAGGGAAGTTATGACATTTTTTTTAACGAAGCTTCCAACCCACGGATTCAGAAAGCCTTGAGAAAGGGTCGCTAGGGTCGCTGGGGTCGCTGGGGTCGCAAGAGTCACAACAGTCGTAATGAGTCCGATGAGCGAAATTAGTCGAGAACAAAGAACGGGAAGCTTATCTCTCTGAGCATTTCGAGTTCTACCGTGTAATATTTCCTACAGCCCTTTTTCTTCCGCTTCTTGTGACTCGAACGTCCCTCGAGTCTTCAGGGAGAAGCGCTAATTTTCAGATCACTAACCACGTGACGGGGAACGGGAACGAGGTCGCAAGATCATTGAGTCTCGAGTCGTGTAAAATTTCTGCAAAGCAAAGTGCTCGGTAACGAATGAAAACTGTTGGTGGTCCTGTGGCTGTTGGTAATCCTGGGATAGCTGCTGCTTCATAAACTATAAGGGGGATGGGTTCGCCGCGGCTGGTTGGCTGAACTGGCACGGGCCACTGGGCCCGGCAGAGACGCACGCGAAACCCTCGAGACGCGCGCTCGTTAATTCACGGCATATTTTCTAAGCCTTTAATAAGCCCATAATTACGAATTTTTATAATTTTTCTTTTTTTTTCAACCTGGAGTCGCAAAACTCGGCGAGACGGTCTGAGAAAAAAGAGTGGCGAAGTCTCGCGGTAACATTTTAATTGCGGCTTTCCCCCAATTATTATTATTATTATTATCAGGGACTCACAGACACCACCTCGGCGACCCCCGTCGCCTTCTGGGCCACGTGACGTCTATCCCTATTTTATTTCCTTCTCTCCTTCTCTCTCTCTCTCATCCCTTTCGCTTACCCTATGCGTTTTCCAGGAAATATATCGGAATCACAGAACGATACACACTGACAAACGCCGAGATAAGAGACTAGACTGATTGAAAGGGATGAGAAAAAGAAATATGTAAAACCCACCCCTCTCACCCCGCCTCTCGCACGTTTCCCTGTTAATTAATATCGGCACGTTAATTAATTGCACTCTCGTCAGTCGAGTAAGATCGGATTTGATCAGCGAGGATCGATCGACGCCACCGTAGGACACTCGACGGAATACGGAAGCGACACATGTAAAAAAAATTCATAAAAAAAAAATTTTTACATCGGCGCGTCAGTGACGTAAAAAAATGTGTAAATCGCGGAAATATCTCGTACTGTCGTCAACGCGAAAAAATATCGCCCAATGAAATTCTCGAATTTTTATATTCCCGAATGCCTCTGATTTACGCGCATTGTAATGCGTCGGGTATCCGCGTGTCGCGTTCGTGGTATTTCGCCTTAACGATAGTATCGTGTTGTGGAATGCGCGTGAGCACGCATATATATATATATATATATATATATATATATATATATATTTCTCCAGCAAAAGCAGTTGTGTCCATAGCTGCTCTCACGTGCACGAGACGACGATTGTCGTCCGTGCGCATGCGCACACGCGTGCACGGACTGTCACTTTCTATCTGTTAGGTCCATTTGCGGGAGTGGCTCTGTCTCCTGTTTTTTTTTTGTAATAGAATTTTTTCTATAACTTGGTTAGAACTTTCTGTCAGAATAGAAATATTCTTGCTACTTCTTTCTATGCTGTGGCCGTAACCTGGACAACATTTCATGAAAGTCTTTCTCTCGTGTTAATTCGCACACGTGCCCTGTCCTATCTGTACTTTGTCTCTTGTCTCTCTCTCTCTCTCTCTCTCTCTCTCTTGTGTCTTGCACGTATGTCTATATCTGTTTTCTTCTTTTCTTCCGAGCACGCTTCACGGATTTTCTCCACGTTCCGCTAACAAGATAATTAATTGATTGTGGTATTAATCTCGTTAGGAGACGCCCGTAAGTAATTGCCATGACGAGCGACATTTTAAGATTCTTATCCGGATTGCAGTGTTCTTATCTATATATATATATATATATATGCTTTATAACATATAGCTCCCTTGTGAACATTATCATTGTTGAAAACGCAGGAAAGGAGAAAAGTAACGCTGAACGTTGAGGGAAGTAAGAAAAAAAAGAAGCTGAAGGCTTGTCTTAAAATTTCTTTGAAAACTCGTCCTTCTCTTTCTTATCAGGCTACTGAGTTAATTAGCTACCGGACGAGGTGGTACACTTTGAAATTTATCAAGATGAAAAAACGAAATTTTTCTCCGCTGGTCGGATGACCATTCCGAGTAATTGATTATGAAAAACTTGTACAGCCACGAGCATTGACCTCGTTGAAATTGAATTTCATTGAAAAGTCACTAACCGAGGAAAAGCGATCTACTTTCGATGTAAAGAAAATTTCTACTCTTTAAAGTATCCGTTGTTATTATTATTTTTTTTTTCCCCCTTAGGAACGACATTTCCAACCTGTAGAAATTCTGGCTTTGTTCCTCCTGCACTGGGTGTCAATCTCCTCGTGCAACGTGTATAATACGGCGTATAATTAAACCGTGAATTTGTAGGCGACTCTGAAGCCCGGAGAAACAGAGGCTGCGTGTATCCTTGGAAGGAGGAGATGAGAATTGGCTGCGGCTGCAGGTGAAATTCGTAAGGGAGGTTTCGAGCGTTAATGACAGCCAAGGCCGTATAATATTTAGTTGTTATTAATTACGTGAATTTATCGCATTACCACCGTCAGCTGTTAGGGACGTAAACTCCTAAGCAGCCAACTAGGTACCTATGTACACTTATACACGGGTATATACCTATATGCATGCCAGTCTCGCTCCTTAGACATTGCACATTGATAACACGTGCGAGGGATGGTTATCGCGATTGCAAAATATTGGGCATTCGAAATTTTAAGGGAGAATTTGATGAAGCCGACTGGAGTGTCAAATCCGCTCGTGGGCAGCGACGGAAGGGTTGCGCGGGGCGAGTGGGTGGAGTTGAGGGGGTTGGAAAAGTGCGCGGGTTGCCTAGTGTTCAGTTAAGGGTTGGTTCTCTCGCTGTGCCGCTCCAAGTCAAAGGCGCTTAAGTAACAATGGAACAAAGTCGCTTACGGACGTTTACTGCGAGGCAAAGCTTTCAAAGGGAAGGTCGCCCGGTAAATCCTGAGCTCTCTCGTCGTCGCTTGGAAACACGGCTTTACTTTTTTTTTTCCCCCTCGATCTTCTTCATTGACCTTTTCCTCATTTTTTTTTTTTATTTTTTTTTCTTCCCCCAAAGTGTCACCGACCAACTGCAGCTTCCTGCGAGTAACCGCGGAAGATGTTTCTCGTTATCGCGATGACCCTCACGAAAACGGAGATAATATTACGGGTTGAGAGGTCATGGGTTTTGGGGGTGGCGGGGACGGGGTTGTCGAATAAATTCACTCGTCACTTTTCGACGAGCGGGTTACGTCAATTTCGTTCGGGGAGTCAATCCCTTAAACCGATCTTAAAGCCTTTCCCGGGCTTATCTGAAATTAAATCAGTCTCTGAGAATAAGGGGCCAGAGTCGAGATGTTTCGGGGATGCCTGTGGGCTTTTTGAGGGGGTGGTGCTACCGCCGAGGGGTGGTCGATGTGGATGAACAGGGTGCAGGACAGGAAGGACGTCCACAGGATTCGACCCATCAGCCTTTCAGTCGACACTTATTATATCCCTTGGATAATCGCGATTATTATGATAATCCTAGCCTGACACCCCCCCCCCCCCCCCCGCACAATAACCTACTTTACTCGCTCCGGCAACCCCTCAAATCGTATATCCGGTCTTCTCTAACTCGTCTTCACCAAATTGGATTCTGCGCTCAAATTCTCGTTAAAATCTTTAAAAGGCTCGATCCGACTGCTAGTCGTCTCCGCCTCTCAAATGTAAAATCACAATCGTCCCCTTTGAATTTATGGCGAATTGAAGATTTTCCTTTTCAAAAGATTAACAGGTGATTTCTTTACCGACGGAGAAATGGTAAATCTCTCGAAAAATTTGTACCTTGGTAATATCGTGTCCGTCCGGAGTCTCGCTGCGTATGTAAATCGATAAGAAAATATTTCGAGGGTGCAAAGCGTCGCGACGCCTGGATACCGTGCGCGAGCGCCATACGTGTTTCCATAGGGTTCGGTAAAAAGTCGCGTGACCATTCCCTGTCAACCCTCGAAAATGAAGCAGCACGACCCCTAGTTATTCCGGGCCTCCTTTCAGCCCGCTACTCTTTCCAGGAGCCTCAAGAGTCTATTTCTGGTTTGCCCATCCGAAATGGAAGCTGCGCGTCTCGATGCACTCTTTGCTGTCGCATCTTGTATTCCTGTTCCCAAGTGCAATATGTGAATCCTCCTGGTCACTATTTTTAACAGTCGATCGGACTCTAGAGGGGGGATATGGTATCGAAAAGAAATATACCGCGTGTATCGGTCCGAGACTGTACTTACGAACGTATGTGTACAGTCTGTATAAATAAATCGAGCGACGCCAAACGTAACTTTTTAATGGACGCGTCTCGAGTTCCTCCTGCTGACGTCACGTCTCTCGAAATACGTGAGAATTAGCGATTGACTATCCCGTGAACAAATTACTACACGCGACGACGCTTGAGGGTTGAAAGGGTAGATTTAAGGAGTCATACCTGTACAATATTCGCATCGGTCTGTTTTAATTAAAAGATTCAACGAGGTGTCGAGTTGTCATACTTTTATACTTCAGAGCGTCGGGACGCTTGTGTTCCAAGTGAAGTTACACGGGTTTCGTTCGATTGACATTTTTTTTTCCAGCTGACCTATGACCTATATCAATCTTGAAGCTTCAACGAGAATTTTTACTCCGCAGCCTCCCAGAGGACCCCTCGAAATTACCTGTGGGATAAATATGCATTATGCAATTCTCAGGAAGAAATCGAGTCCCTCGCATCTGCTTGCCGGGGTGGACCTATCGTCCGGAAACTAGATTGAACTTGGACCCCGTCGAACGTGAGCAACGGGTCAGCCCAATTACGTTGACCAATATTGACTCGAGCTAGACTGACCGACAGGTTTGCTGACCGAACCAGGACCACCATATTGGATCCTCTTTCCGTCCTAACTACCGCTGCCTCTATTACGGCTACTATCCACCTTTCCATCTGTCTTTCGAGCCGAACCCGAGGAGATGACGATCGGCACGTCAAGTCTATTAAGAGGAAGGAGGAGGAGTGGGGGCGAAGAAGGGGTGGCAGGAGGAGGGTGGGATCGATGCCCAGGGACGGCTGCTTATTAATGAACCCGAGGCAAACAGAGCCTGTCCTTCCGAGGCCTTCTGCTACCACCTAGAAGGCACGTGGGTGAACTCTCACTATACGTGACCAGAAGATAAGGGTCGGAGCGCAGGGGAGTGGGGGCTCACGAGGATGAGGATATCCTCGGCGGATTGAGAGTTTGGATAAAATGACACGCAGCACCTTCCTCGTGGAGTTGAGATAGTCTTCGGTTCCTTGAGTCCGTTTCGCGAGAGATTGATACGTGCTGAGAATCTTAGGTCGATCCAGTCCTGCAGCCGCCTCATGTACGGAATTTCATTTATTAATTAATTTCAAACTATCTCGGAGCGTGAAACGTCGAGACGCCAAACGCTTGGATTCTGCACGTGAGATTTTGTACGGTTGAATTTTTTGGTCCGAGCGGTAAAGAGGGAATTTTTATCTATACAGGCTGGACATAATGATTTCATTTACTTTGAATTTCTCTTTACCTTCTTTCTTAATATTTTGACATTATTTATCGTTAGGATGCCGAACGTCATTTCGCAGCGCGTAACGCAGGCGTTTCGAAACGGAGAATTCAAAGTGCCAACATGGCAGTCTCGGCGAGTTCGCGATTTACAGACGTAAACGAAATCCTGACCGAGCGAAGCGTTTACGTGAGTGAGGAAGGCTCACCCTTGGGATTTATAATTTTACTGAGAAACTTGCGAACGAGAGATGAGGAGGGGGAGGACTCTCGACCCTAATGAGTCCCTCCGCGGGACGTAGTGGTTTCGCGAAGCGTTCCGTACCGTATGTGCACACACATGCCGGGTAGCTGGATAAGGAGGGAAAAAAAGCCACGACTGTTTGGTACTTTGAAAACACCCTGTAGGTTTTTCTACCACGAGGGTTAGCGCGGGCGAAGGTACAGAGTGCAGGATAACGAGTGGTCTGCTGGAAGGAAGGAGGAGTGGGGGGGCGGCGAGAGGGGAGGTGGAAGTGGAGGTGGACCCGCTACTCCTCCACCGAAGGCGACGACCGCCACTCTGCACTGGGTTAACGATGCGAGCCGCTTCGGTTTTCACGAAGCACATGACACACTCACGCGATCCACGTGCCCCACTAGAGACGTGCCGTCGCGGTGCAGAGGGGCGTCGGGACGCTGGAAGGGTCGTTCTCAACGAGCTGGGGCAAGCGAAGCGGAAAGGGTGGGCAAGGGCATTCACCCCTGGGCCAGGCGCACGCGTTCGCCCGAACTGCATTCGAATTTGGATATTATTCTTGTGTAGGGTGTTAGTCCAAAATTCACCCTCGTTCGCGCAACCCCGTCAGTTCCCCCCCCCCCCCCCCCCTATAAGCGCGCCCCCCTCTCTGTTCAGTTATTTCCACTCGTACCCGTACTCGGCCTTATTTCCATTTTCGTCTCGTATTCCTTCATCTTCTCGTACCTCCTTCTTACGACTGTAGTTCCGCAGGCGCGTAGGGAGAAATTAAATAATTTTCCTCAAGGGGGTTAATTCGTTTTTTTACGTCCCATTTTGGCTTATTACGTAAGTGGCGCTGATGGTGGTCTTGAACAATTTTGCAGTTTCTCATGAAAAAGCGCAGAGAGACTGGTTAGGAGTCATGGGAGCGAAAAGTCAAAGAAACGAAGTCAGGGATGAATTAGTAGAGAGGGTTGGTCTCATCCCTCTTATCGTGGTAAGCAGCCCCGTGCCAGCAGCCGACACTCGCGCTGAGGTCATTCGTCCTGGCTCGTGTTAAACTGCCTGAAAGAAGAGATTCTAATTTCTGATTTCACGGCTCGCCTCTGCCAGCTCTTCCACTTAACCCTGTACTTGTGTCTCACTCTGCGCCCGTCCTTCTTTCTTCTTACTCCTTCGTTGCCGGCCCCCCCCCCCCCCCCCCTCCGTCTCCTCCATTCTCGTCTTCGTCCCACTTGCTTCCATTTTGACACAACCAATAAGAGACGGCTGCTTGGCGCCTGCATCGGCACGTGTCCTGGCCAGCTATTACGCCAAAACCTTTAGAGCAGATATATAGATATAGGACAGTACTGCTCGTACCTCCGCAGCTGGAAATTGGGCCGCATTGAGTAAACCCGAGTCCTCGCCGGTTCTCCCCAGAGGTTAGCAAACCCGTAGGAGGTTTTACTGGCCACCCACGTCACATTGGAAGGAGCTAGTAGGACGATGCTAGATTGGCCGGCAAAGGGCGAGACTGGCGGATGACACGTGTCTCCAATGCGCACGTAATACAAGATACGTACTCCTCGATATATCAACCTAACCTCTAAGCTCACCTAGTCTACGTTGAGGTCCTCCTGTACGTGTGTCGTATAGTTGGGCGGTTGGTGGTGCTGGGGGGGAGGGGAGGCCGACGGAGGAGTTCAGCACGACGAGGAGGCCCCGAGCAGGGGGTCGGGGGTGAAGCCGAGCCAGCTACCTGTAATATTGATCCAAAGCAACCTCCCTCCCCGCTGTTAGGGGATGTTCCATAACTGTCGCGGACTGCTCAAATGAAAACTTCGCCCTTTAGTCCTAGAAGACCGACCAGACTCCATCCCCCATTTGCGCCTGTCTTTTCCGTCTCTTCCTGTAATGCTGGTACGTTCTTTTGACACTCTTTACTTAAGACGGGATGGACAGAAGGTTGGGAATTAAGGGGGTGACGTCAATTTGCGTTACGTCCGGCATTCGACGTCCAGCGTCAACCGAGAATCCCGAATTCACGGGTCCCTCCCACGGGCTTGGCACCAACATGGCCCGCTGTAGGATTGGGGTTGTGCTGGAAGCACCGTATGGGGCTGAATCCGGAAAACGGAAATTTGGGTATACCTATATGTACGTATGTATGTATATACGTGGATTCTCTATCTGCGAAGAGAGGTGGGCATCGTAAATTCAAGCCGGCACGAGGCGCCGTTCGATTTTAAATTGGAAATGCTTCCCAATCTACTTAGGCCGTACGAGATGCGCGCCGATATTTTAGGAAGCGTCGTGCTTCGAAATAGCATTGCCCTTTGACCCGAGCATCTCGAGCTTGCTTCTGATTCCTTCTTGCCATCGACGGAGAATGATCTAATCGTTATGGAATTCGTGGCCCATAGACAGAATTGATGTAGACAGGCGACGTAGTGCAATTTGCACATTAGCATAGGGCGTTCCGTTCCGTTCCGTTCCGTTCCGTTTCTCTAGGTTTACTGCCTCTTGCCATCTACTCTCGGTACTCGCAGTCGTCTGCACTATATTACCTGCCTAGCCTTACCTCGCCTCAGGTAAGGGTAGCTTTCTATTCTCTATTCCTCCTTAATTCCCATAAATATCCTATACCACCCTTCACTGTTTATTGGCTCCATAATTTTTAGCCTCTCTTTCCCCTCCTAAGACCCTGATGCTCAAAGTAACGTATGTTCTTGTTTTAAATTACATGCCTTCTACTACCCACGAATAGAGAATATACGTACAGTCGCAGTATCCGTGATAGAACATGGTAAAAAAATAAATAAATAAAGTAATTTTTCTAAATTTTATTTTCTCCATATAAAAAATGATTGATATTTTAACAAAAATCCCAATAGGTCGTAGGGTCTATGGGGTTGTTGGTTGACGGGGGGTGCGGCTTATTCTTCACCGTGATGGATGTCAGTTTCTACATAAGCCCGCGCGGCGCAATTAATCATTTGAAAATTACCGCGTTAATTCGGCAAACCGGAAATCCGCGATTGGTGAGGGATTCGCGAACTCACCCTACTGAACCTTAGAACCTTCAAGGCAGCTAAGGGTTGAGACTGAGTCAGCGCGCGTGTCCGACCAGGAGGCATTCTCTTTCTGAGGTGGTGCACAGTCAGCAGGGCCAAGTGGAGGTGCCACTGAGGTTGCAGGCTCCTCCATCAGTGGGATTCAGGGCTATAGACCTGATAGTCGTTATCAGCGGCTGCTTCATCTTTTCAGCCGAGAGGATCCATTAGAGTAACTCGATAAATTTCTCGTACAAAATGGCACGTGCAAACAGCCGTCTGTTTTCGCAAGTATTCCCATCGACGTTAAAAAGAAGAAGCCACCTTTCCAAATGTAATTCGGTGGAAGTGAACGAGACGCGAAATTTACTTTGCATCCCTTCGTCGCGTCCTGCCACATTCGGAGAGTGGGATCCTCTATTTTTCTTCCTCTCGAGGGTATAGAGTATACGCGCAATTTTTCTTTTCCCCCTTTCTCTCATTTTCTTCTTCCCCGTCGTTTCCCCTTATCCCGCCACTTATTATCGTAACACATGCAAACGGCCTGCGCTGCTCTCGCCCGTAGGAAACAATCCTATCAACTGGAACGACCGGATAGCGCAGCTCCTTGACGGTACGTAAGCAACGCAATGAGACGGGTTCATCGACTCGCTGCGATTCGAAAGGATCGTCAGAGCGGATGGCCGACATTGCCGATAGTCGATAACAAGGGATGGTCTCGGTGGATGGAGCGGAAGAAGTGCGGAGCCGCGAAATCCCTGGTCTGAGGTGATCGGCGTGCGAGGGGAGTGCGGGGGTAGGACTGGGTGGTCCAGGAGGAGGCTGGAAGGAAGGACGCTTACGGGACGGACAGGACAATAAGATTGAGCGATAAAAGTAGGTCGATTAATCAAAGGGACTTAAAATCAATGCCAGGCCGGAGACAAGGGCGCGGTCGAGGCGACGAGCCAGAGAGAGGCTCCCCTTCGCGGGGATTTTACGAGTCCTTCAGGATGAGAGCTCCGGAAAGTAGTTTGGCTGTGGAATATTGAAATTTCGATAATTCTTGTTTTCCCTTATACGACAGACAAGGAAAGAAAGGATACAGGATAAAGGAGAAAGAGAGAGAGAGAGAGGGGGGGGGATCCGCGTACAGTCTGATGCTCCGACTCGACCAGAGCGCGAGACTTCGCATAACTTTGCACCTCATTAATTTAAAGCAGCCTTGCGACGGTATTGTATGTATATATATATATATATATATATATATATATATATATATGATGCCTGTCTCGTAACGCGCAGACCTAAGTTTACATGAATAATTGGTAAAGAGGGTTATTGGATGCCCCTGAACAATTCATGTCCAGGAAATTTCACGGGTTCCCTAAATATTAATGGCGGGTCCACCGCGCCACGACCAACCCTGGAGGGGGGGTTACCAGATGATCATACATTCGCTCGATGCTCCATTAGACCGCAACCCCTTCCATATATCGCCCTTTATGTATCTCTCTCTCTCTCTCTCTCTATCTATGCCTTCACCCCTTTAACGTCATACCAACCTTCAACCCTTCTATACTGGCAACCTACCAACGAGACCTCCTCGTTCCCTTGTCGTACATCAACTACGTAAACTGTAATCCTGACACGCGCCGAATTACCGACCCAGTGCCACCCTTCCCCCGCACCTCCCTTTCATCCCCTTGCTTATCATCCGATTACCTTAAGACCTTGAAATCCGAAAATTCAACATTTTTTTTCTTTTTCTTCCAAAGTCTGCTGGATTCACCCATTTCTCTCTCGTCTCATTTACTGTACATCCTGTTTATCTATTCTCGCTCTGACGTCACGTGGATTCTATCAATCTCAACGCGCCAGTGTCGAAAACAAGGAAAGTTTTGTCTCTCATACTGGAGCAAACTTCCTTGTCACGATTTATAATGTTTTTAATAATGACTCACACGTCCAGCGAGTAACGCGTGTACCATACGAGTGGGTACGCGTTACGCTTACGCATCGTACGAAAATAGTGATCGCCTCCCTTTTCTTGTATAGGAATTTTTTTAAGTAAAAAATCTCCCACGGCATTCCAATTCCACTTTAGAAAATCCACTCGAAAACGTTACCCACTAGAAATTCTCTCTTAGCATAAGCAGATATATCCCTGTGGATTTGAGAGAAGACACTTCCTCCTCCCTCCCGCACTGCTAAATCTTCCATCTCGAATTAGCCTCGTAAAAGCTAAGAGTTCTGATTTCGGTGCTATGTGTCGGAAGAAGAAATATGTCGCTGAGACGAGAGGGAAATCGGCCACGCGATAACTAAACCCTATCCTGCTCCCGAGCAGAAATTTATTCCGGCGGGGATCCGGCCCGGATCAGGCTGTCCCTAACTGATAATCCGGCCCGGATCAT
>JARQTC010000754.1:0-30598 GCA_030142495.1 Cephus runcator | reverse complement strand
TGATCAGGCATGCCATACCGATACCTGATCCGGACCTGATACGACATCAGGCAGCCTGACCAAATTTCTGCTCGGGCTCTTGCGCTCCCGACCGGAAGAACATCCACGCGTTCGAAATTACTTCTGCTCGTTTTGGCATCGGCGCTGTTTCCTTCCTTCCATAGAATTATCATGTCCTCTTCCCGAATCCTTTCGTTGGCAACCCCAGTGGGGGGGGGTGGGGGGGGGGAGTCACCCACTACCCACCACTCAACCTTTTTCTCCTCTCGCCCTTCGCACACGCCCACCCGACTCTCACGAAACCAAGTCTCCGCAGATAAGCCAATTCTCCAGGCCTCTAGCCTATCTATACCTATATATATGTAGCGCAGAGAGGATATCCTCAATAACGAGCATTAGCCATCCCTCCTAGAGTCTAATCTAGTCGTCCCGTCAGACTAGACTCTCCGCAGTAGAAATACTCGGGACCAGGTGTACGAGTTATCGCTTCAGAATCAGCGGTTCAGCCGTATACTTGTATAGTAGGAGAGTGAGAGAGAGAGGGGGGGGGGGGGGAGAGCGATAAGGGAGAGAATAAGCTCGACAAGGCTACCCGATAAGACGAAGCCTGTTAATACTTGGGAAGATCAGATCCCAAGTGGCGGACCAATGCCCGGCGCAAGGGCGACTTTCCAAAGCTCCTCGAAAGCTCCGAAGCTCTACGTCGCGTTCACGAGCACGAAGGTTGCACTCGGTGCACGCTAAATCGATACGGCGGATGCGGTTTGCTAGGAACGCCCGAACCACGGGAACACGGGAGTGCCCCGGAGCTTCGGTTCCGAGAGGACCGTCCCTGGTGCTGGGATTAGGGTCGAGCCCAGAGTCCCAGGGTTTCCGGTACCAGGGTACCAGGGTCCTGAAGCTACCGCGGTACCGTCTACTGTAATCCATAGGAAATCTAGGAGTCGGGTCAGACCCGGGTAACCTGTCGCCCGGGGCTCGGTAACTCGACTTCTGCTCTGGAAATTCTCTGTCGGCTTCCAGTGTGATTGATGGCGCATAGACGAAGCGCCACGAATGGACTCGAGTAATTCCGCTTGGCAGGACGAAGGTCCCAGGACTAGACCCAGGGCCGGGGAGGTCAATCGATACGGCACTGTTCGAGCTGTTATTCGTAGCCATACTCGCGTGGACGTCAGCGCTGACGTAACGCTACGTACGACGTCCTGGCTACACGATTACGGTACTGTAACCGATACCTCTTCTTCCTTCGGCTGAACTCAATCACCTGCCAATCCGAGGACCCCGCGCACTTATCGCTCTGCAAATATTCCATATACGTTCTCTTATCCACGTGTTCGCGATATCGTCATGCTCTTTCGAATCGTGACGATCGTCATTGGAATTTTATCTGGCGGCCTTACCGGTTCGCCTTATCAGGATTGACGTATTTCAAAAGCACGCCAGGCTGCACGGTATATCAGGGCATTTTTCTTTTCTCTTCTCTAATCCCTCTGGGTCACGTCACGCACCTTGTTTCTATATTATGGTAATGCTGGAGACATCGTGGCAAAGGATTCTGAGATCCCATCACGGGTGGCTACGGTCGAGGCTATAGAGTCGCGGGTAACAGCGTGCGCGATCAACCGGTTGAGTAATTCGCCGTGCATGCCGCGGAGCAATGCGATAGCAGAATGTTAATGGGCAAGTTGGTTAGCTACTAAATAAGTAGATAGCGAAACCGAACAGGTAGGTACAGTAATTGGGATATAGTAGCTGCTAGAGATAATGATGCTACTGGTGCCGGTCTACGAATTTCAATTTTTCCGTTTTCCCTTTGTTTTAATCCAATTTTCATTCTGGACCGCGCTGAATGAACGCGAGCGCAAAACTACTCTGGATATTTGGATTTTTTAAGACAACCCCTCCTCTCTTGCCGGGAGCTTGAATAGTATCATCTTATCTTCATACCCCTTATTCCGCCCTGTTTTATCCACTTTTCCTTTTCTCTCTCTCTCTCTCTCTCTCTTTCTTCCTACCGTTACTGACTGTCGGGCCTCCGACAAATTTTCAACCCTCCCTTAAATGCTGTATATACAGTAATATCCTGGAACCCTCAAGCTCTTGTGGCCCGGGGCAATGGTTTAAGCTTCCATGCATAATGCAGCCACTGTGATTGCGAAAAGGCAGGAAGTGATTTTTAGCATGCAAATTGCCAGAAAAATGCCTCGACGATTTCGCACGCATGCGACACGAAGGAAACGGTATGAACGAAATTTGAGAAATTCAAATTAGATACGATCGTTAGGTCCTACGTCACCGAGCGCGAGAGTAAAAAAAAGAAATTGGCTTATAAAAACAATTGCGACTTCCGGGCATTTCACGTGGATCGTTCCCGCGTTCTCGGCTTATTTCTCATCTGCATGTGATATTGTATGCGCCATTTTGTTTTTCTTTCTCGCAGACTTTTTTTTACCACTCCGTATTACGTCCATTGCGCAATAGTACTAGCTCTGCCACGCATACCTGCGTACACGCGCACACGCAACGGCTTAGTCCGTAGTAGCTTCTATAGGAACGTCTTTCGCTACATTGTAGCTGCCAACTGGAAGTCAGTTTGGTCGCGTCCCCCCGTGGCGCCTCCGTCGCGACGAACCTCCGTGAGAATGTAAATGAGATTCCGTGAAAAGGCGAAGCTAGTCTCAGCTCTACTGCCATTTTTACTCCTGATAGTTTTTTTTCCTCGTCTCGTTGAGTCGTACCTCAAACGAGACATCTGTCCTTCGGTCGTCGCACGTGCATTATAGAATTCGATAAAATACCGGGTTACTTGAATAGTTCCGAGTTTATACAGGGTGACTTGCGAATTGAGGAATACGAAAGTAACCTGTACCTTGTATGGTGAGCTCTAGATAGGTGAGTTATTTTCTCTATTTTTACGATATAAATGGGGAGTACTGTAAGGAGGAAACAAGGAGGAGGAAGAAGACTGCTGTCTCTTCTTTGTCCAGTTGTTTGATGGTTGTTGTTAGTGGCTGGCGGGTTGTGAGAGAGAGAGACAGACAATCGGCCTACCAGACGAGGAGGCGACTGGCGACGTCACGACACGAGACTCGACAGGATTCAATTGTTTCGCGTGCGTCGCGTGTTTCCTGTTTTTCTCTTAACGACGCCAAGAAACAAGGAATTCCGAGGTTCGTTAAGAGTTACGTTTCGCGAATACGAGCCATTAATAATTACGTGAAGATTTGTAAAAGCGATGGCGACCTTCGTTAGGAGAGCTAGATTCTCAATAAAGAGACGATACAGTGAGTTTCGTAGTTAGTCGTTCATTGTGAATTAAATTTAAGCCTCTTATTTGTGGACCTTCAACCTTTACTGCATTTTTTTTTTTTTTTTCGTAATTTAAGGATTTTATCGTGTATTGCGATTTTTCGTGCCTGTTCTCATTTTTTTTTTGTATTGGCCCATTGTAACGTGACAGTCGGTGATATCGAATTGATTTTGTTCCATAGGTAAATCACCGTTCTTCCCGAGTCTCGAGGAGCAAAGTGGCACTCTTCTTGAGGATCCAAATGCGGCGAGTCAGCTGGACGGCGTTGGAGTAGGCGTCGGCGTCGGTGTGGGTGTCGGCGTCGGCGGAGGGATGACAGCTCCTCAGACGGCACCACTATCTTCCCCAAGCCGTAGCAGCCCTCACAGTCAGGGCAGCGAGACAGGAGAGCGATTCTCGAGGAAGGTCTTCGTGGGCGGCTTGCCTCCGGATATCGATGAAGGTACGTCACTTGGCCAGAGGCATCTTCCAGCTTTTATAAGACGATTTATTAAAAATCGATTTTTAACTATGCTCAGATGAGATCACGGCCAGTTTCCGTCGATTCGGTCCTCTGATCGTCGATTGGCCACACAAGGCGGAGAGTAAATCTTACTTTCCCCCAAAAGGTTACGCTTTCCTGCTTTTCCAGGTATTTCACGATTCTCATTATTGTTATACCGATTTATTGATTTTTTCAATAATCATCATATCGACGTTTTAATTCTAATAATCTGTTTTTCCCTGACAGGACGAGGGATCCGTGCAGCAGCTGATCGACGCCTGCATTCAGGACGACGACAAGCTCTATCTATGTGTAAGTTCCCCAACAATAAAGGACAAACCAGTTCAGATTCGACCTTGGCGTCTGAGCGATGCGGATTTCGTTCTGGACGCGTCGATGCCCCTGGACCCCAGGAAGACCGTCTTCGTCGGCGGCGTACCGCGACCCTTGAAGGCCGTCGAGCTGGCCATGATCATGGATCGGCTTTACGGGGGTGTGTGCTACGCTGGTATCGACACCGATCCCGAGCTCAAATATCCAAAGGGTGCGGGTAGGGTAGCCTTCAGTAATCAGCAAAGCTACATTGCCGCCATATCCGCGAGATTCGTCCAACTGCAACATGGCGACATTGACAAAAGGGTCAGCATCCTTTAGATCCGCCAAAAGCTCTAGATTATAAATATATCCAAGTACCATTGAAAATGTAATCGTCTTGACGTTTCCGTAGGTCGAGGTCAAACCGTATGTTCTTGACGATCAGATGTGTGACGAGTGTCAGGGTCAACGTTGCGGAGGGAAGTTCGCTCCCTTCTTCTGCGCGAATGTCACCTGCCTTCAGGTAAGTTCCACAATGATTACTTCAGCTAGGATAAGTGACGGGTAGCGATAAGGCGAATACTGATTGAGAAATATTTTCAGTACTATTGCGAGCATTGCTGGGCAACAATTCACTCCCGACCTGGTCGGGAGTTTCACAAGCCTCTGGTGAAGGAAGGCGCGGATCGACCCCGCGCTGTACCTTTTCGCTGGTGTTAACCCCAACTGCGTCACCCCTTATTATCTCGCGGCCCTAGCTAATTAACTACCACTTCTACAACCCCTTATACCCTTACCTACTACTTGATCGTCACTATTACTACTACTACATCTACTACTACTATTACTACTTACTACGTCTACTACTATACTACTATGCTACTACTACCACTACCACTACTATTACTATACTTACTTACTTACACTTACTACCTACTACTACTACTACTACTACTACTACTACTACTACTACACTACTACCAACCGTTACTCGAATGCACCCGAACCTCCCTTTTTCGGGCCACGTTTGCAAGCCATGCCTAGTCAGATCGACTAAGACTCTATGAAACTACGACCCTACGAGTGATGGCTGTGACGAGGGCCCCACCTCGGCACCGCTCCGATACATTCATCCGAACCTCGAGAACCTTGCAACGTCATCTCCGGAGCTAGCAGCCGACTCATCTCATCCATCGTCCATCCACCTTAATCGGCATCTCGAACCTCGTCGGCAGAGCATAGTCTCGAAGAGGTATCATCACCGCATCAGAAAAGTTGGATCGTCGAAGAACTGGATTGGATCGTCAGGAGAGCAAACGAGAGAGGATAGAGAGAGAACGATAGTGCGAGAAACAGACGCCCGTAAAATTATGACGACTATGAATAATCGTTTTTTTTTATATATATGACCAGCCGATAAATTTCATCCCTCTCGACTCTCTCTTTCCTCTGTCCGTGTGCGCGATACCGCGTAATCAGGGGCGCGGCTGGACGGCCTCCGCGAAGTAATTGTTGGCGTAGGCAATTATTAGGCTATTTTATATATCGAGGAATGTACGATTCCGTGCTCCGTTATCCGGAGCTTCCTCTTCCCGACTGCCTCCCGAACTGTTGGATACCTCATCTGGTTTTGTCACTGTTGGAAGTTCGTCTCGCGTTATCAGATTCTGTCTACGTTAACTTGATTGCGGAGCTTCCACCGGTTAAAAAGCTCCCAGACGGCCTGCGAGCTTCCAGCAGGGACCGCGATAGGCGCTCACGGCGGCAGAGGAGGAAGTTCCGGGATATTCGGTAAGGTAGCCGAGGCTGCTATTAGCAGAGGGGAGGTCAAGGACAAAGACAAAGTTCGAACACCAAGCGGTCGTCGCTTCCAAAGGTTAAAAAGCACGGCCGTATTGCGTGTTATCAGTGCGCGCATTCAGCGCTCACTCGTTCTAGTCTCGGGACTATCGGGATTATCCGGAGTGCGCTAAGTCGCCGAGGCGAATGCGGGAAATACGTCGTTTGAATGTTAAATGATAAAATGAAAAAGAAATCCACGCTTTACCGCTGTGTATTAGACAATTTTTCTGTATCACAGTCTTTAGCTCTAAGATTTACTACGTTACATAGGGTACGTATTAATCGTACGCGTACGCGTGCGCGCGGAAGGCCGTGCGCAGACAATTTTTTACTAATTGACTTATTGGAAAAAATAATCGATAGTTAAATTTTTGCGAGAGGCGACGTGACGATAGGTTGCGCTCACCCACCCATTAACCATCCTGTCCAAGAACCAAATCCTCATTCCTATTATTCCACATTCCTTTTATCGAGTTACCCCTTGTACCCCAGAGTGCGCGTCGTCGCGACGCCCATGGGCGCGGCCCGACTGGATTCTCTGCCAATACTTTAGTACAGGTCGATGCAAGTGATTTTAGCCGACGGTTTTTTAAAGCAGGCTGTAGATCAGGCACGTGCAAGAAGATGACGCGGCGCTAGATCGGCTAAAGAAACGAATCTACCGGATGAATTCCGTTACCGCTCGAGGTCATCTGCCTCCTCTTCTCGGGTAGGCGAAGAGTCGCGACGTCTTCCCAAGAGGATGGCGCGTTCGTCTCTCACGTTGTCATAGAGCCTCGTGACGTATTGCGTGCTCCTTTTTTTGACTAGGGCGACGTGCGACCATCCTTTTAGAGAGATGCATGGCCCCTCTTTGTAAATACCTGGCTAGCCCCCACCCTCCCCCCGTACCTAGACGCGAACCGCGATCGACACACTTTTACCACGATTTCTCTCGGTGTATATAATCAAATAATGCAATCGCGTAGTTCAAATTAATCCTCGGGCCGAGACTAAGCTCGACTAATAAGCAGTTTAATGTATCGCGTAATCCCTTGGACGTGAGGAGGACACAGAGAGCGAGAGTGCACGCGTCGCGACGTCGACCTTGTTCTCTCTCTCTCTCTCTCTCTCTCTCTCTCTCTTTTTCTCTCTATTTCTGTCATAAAGTCATAGTCGCGCACTTACAGGCCGACAAAGGATCAGGAGGGCAATAACGAAAAAGGTGGAGGAGAGTCAGGATGAGAGTGAAAGAGAGTGCATGAAAGAATCCAAGGGAAAGAGAGAGAGAGAGAGAGAGAGAGAGAGAGAGAGAGAGGCAGATTGAGAGAATGAGGGAAAGAAGTACGAATAGGGGATGATATAATAGAAGAAGCGTTACGCGGCGACATCAATATATCACACGCATACATATATATACCTATCCACGATACATAACGTATGTTACGTACGAAAATGAGAAATAATCTCCACACATATATATATATACATATATTTATTTTTTTGGTCTCTTTTTTGTATATACTTACTGCCGCATTAGAGTGGTCCTTAGATCCGCGACTCGGATGCCGCGCGCGCGAACACCTTCTTGTCGCCGTCTCCGTTTTTCTGACGTACACGAGCGTCCCGATCTCCGTCAATACGCTCCTATATATATATCTACCTTAATCTCTCTGGCTGATAAGAGAGCCAAGGACATTTCTCTCACAGACTTTTCTCTATTCATTGCGACGACAGGCGTCCACGTACAGCTACTCAGTTCACAAAAGCGGATGATCTAACGCACCGAATTTACCGAATGAAAACTAGTAATGCTGTTGCTAGACTACGACTATTATTACTACTAGTACTGCTACCCGATACTATTACCATACTATTATTATTATGCTATTACTAATACCGATACTACTGTGCACGCCCGAAGCATTGGCAGAGAGAGCAGGTTCGACTTGACTCGATGAATTGAATTAATTGACTCGACTCAAAGTAATCGCTCATGGAGTCCGCATTTGCGGTGCGGAATCCGCTTGCGACTTCTAGATTCATGCGGGACGATCGAGTCTCGCGCAACCCCTAGGCGAAACGTAAATGAACTACTATTAATTATTATAGATTGAACGTAATGAATTTTTCTATCCGTTAAAATGATTATATTCTAAACGAATTTTCGTACGCACTCAACGATCGTTAAAAAGAAAAAATTACGAGGATTAGGTGGGGATGATCAAAGGGAGGTAACGAAAGATAGCGAGGGAGAAAGTCGTGTGGATTTGGAGAGCATGAGAATTTTCGAAAGAAACAGAACGTGCGCGAGAATGAGAGTGTATGTGCGAATGAGTGGAAGTGACTGAGAGCGGATTGATTATCTTGGAACGGATCGACTAGGTGGGGGTGAAGTCGAAGGGAGAAGAAAAAGGAGAGGAGAGGATGAAATGATAAAACACAAAGAAACGAGCATTAGTTAGTGCAATTTTAAACGCAAGCTTGGTCTTCGTAATGATTGAATTAAATGAAATGAAGGGGGGGGGGGGGGGGGGGGAAGACGAGGAGAAAAAATTTAAACGCCGCAACTACGATGAAGGGTTTTTGAAAAACTGCTTGCGTGTGCGGATAAAATTTATAAATATATATTATATATGTAATATAAATATAATGCAATTGATATATTAGGCGTAAATTCTGATCCACGTGCGACGAGTAAGGGGGCGCGCGCGCGCGCGCTTAGTATGTCGCGCTCACGGCACACGCGTAACGGCCACTCACAGTTACACTCATCACGAAACACACCTCGTATACAAAGAGACGAAGAGGGAAACAAACAAAGGAAAAAAAAAAGCGTACGACACCGATTGAACGATATAATTGTAGTAAAACTTAACTAGGTACCAATTTACCTAAATCAATTGATAATTAAAGTATATATATATTGATAAACATATTATATATAAATATATATATATATATATATATTATAGAAAGTAGCATTATTCCAATAACGTGACCCGAATCGACGCGGACGTGGACGGAGGACCGTAACCGATTTTTTCTAGTGAAATTTTTCTAATCTTTAAGTGATTCCGATATTTTAGGTTTTCGCGTACCTAATCTTAACACTTTTTCCAAAACGTTTATATCCAAAAATATCTATTTATCCGTCTACCTTAATCTTAACTGTTGAATCCTCGTCACGCGACGTCACACGTCATACGCAACCAATCACAACACGAATTCTCCCCATACCCGTCATACACGCGTACACATTTTATAACACAAATACACAAAACGTGCGCGTTCTTATACACGGTCATAATTTTTGGACATCAGTGTGCGTAGCTTATCGTAATCTCGCAGTGTTACCAAAGCGTTTTGCGTCGCGGTGCCGTGACGCGTCGACAGGGCCGAACAAAAAAAATTTTTTTGTACTTCCCTGTCGACGCATCCGATACTGTTTTCGATCGTGAATCAAACTCTAAGCGATGTGTATCTAATATGTGAAAACACTTATTTTTCTCGTAGTCGTGAAAAAAGAAAAGATGAAGGAGTCTCTCCTGTATTCTACTGTACCGTTTGCTCATCCTTAAAGTCTATCGGTCTGACCCAGCGTGATGAATTTCGATACGTGTTCCTGTCGAGAGAATTTGCCATTTGCAAAACCCCAAGAAGTTAACAAGCACTCCGTACACGTGGCAGACGAATACCACGTGATACGGTGCACGGTATTTTGTCACTTCCATAGTCAAGGGATACAGAACCAGAGAATTAAATTCTTTTCGGTTTGGCGGGATACCTTGTGCCGGAAGTCAAAGTTTGGTCTTTAAATTTTCAAATTTACGCGCGCATTCCGAAAGGCACATATCACTTACGATTTTCGGGGCAGCAGTAGGCGACGAACGTTCTTAATAATTCCGAGGTTGATCGAATCGCGTCGTTTGTGATTTACAATGGACTATTTCTCGTCGCGAACACGTTAGCCACGAGGAACCGCGAGTTCTTGACGTCGCGGTTCTTCGTTGGGATTCCAGTTTTGTCGAAGGAATATCCTCTCCCCCGAATGAAAAAAAAAAATAAATAAAAATTGGAGGAAGGTACGATTGACACGGCACACGGGACTGATACGGGGCACATCGTGCGAATTGTGGGACATGTGCAGATATACACACGGATAGGAAAATTAGGAGAAATAAAAATAAAAAAAATGGAGACGAGTGTCAGGGAACACGTATACACGCAAGGATATCGATACTTAGGGAAACAGATACGCATAACGGATAGGTGCACTTGAGACTTACCGTGTGAGCGAAAGTCATGTGCATATACGTATATGGGGTGTGCGAAGGAAAAGTAATTGAAAGAAATAATAAATATGTTAGGTGTGATTTCTTCACCTCCTTTGTAATATGTGTGATAAAGCATAATATATATATATAATATAATGACGATTATATATATATATATATATATATATATATAAAGTACTAATATATAATTGATAATAATGATTAAAAATATCTAATATATTGCGACAGACCTTAAAGGGGTGTAATTGAAATTAGGTACTAATTGCACGATACAACCGACGGGAGTAACAACAATTACAAGAACAACACGAACAACAATATAGGAAACGGCTACAATATATAAGAAGAGCGTTGAAACAGGACGTTTTTTAGAGGAAAAAATGCGAGACACACGGACACACGAAAGAACGGCAATTAATAACAATAATAAATAAATGAGTAAATAACAATAACCATTAAAATTAAATATGGCGTCGGTCGTAACGTTGATCGCTTAATGATGATATAATTAAAATGAGAAACCACTGTGAGGATGATAACGAGATCGAAAGGAGTAATATGGTAGTCATTTACGATAGATTTGTATTTTTGAGTGTTGAAAAGTTTTTTATACCGCTGTTATATTCTTGTCTAAATATCTTAGTTCAAAGAAGAAGGGACGTCGTCGATAACGGGAGTGAACGTTTAATGAAAATTAAAAAAAAAAAAATTGAGTAAAACGAAAAAAAAAAAGAAAACGTGACTTGAGGTAAATGAAAATGAAATACAATAAAAACGGTGAAAATTAAAGAAAAATAATTGGGAGGATGAGACCGAGAATTTTTGTATGTACGATTTTGAGGCAGATACAGTTATAGAAATGCTATGTGCGGCAACGTCAGTCGGTTGACGAGAGGGGAATTTTTCGTTGGACGGAATTTTTTCAAAATGATATTGAATGGAAGTCGAATGACAGTCAGTAGTGGATGGGTGGGAGCGTCTGGTGACGTAAGATTAATGGCAACGATAGTACGACTGTGAATGAGAATGGGTTGACAGGCAATTCTATGTGTTTGTGATTTTAGTTATTACGAAAAAGAAAAATGGGCCAAAAAATACCCCAATCCTCGAATATCTGGTAGAATTGCCTGGAAAGAAAAGAACCGACATGGTGTCGCATGCGTTAACGTGTATATCGCCAGAGACAGAATAGTTCGTTTCGCCACCCTCCGAAAGGCGAGAACTCAAATCATCCCCTCGCGAGTAAAAAGGTTGCGCGAAAAAAAAATTAAAAAAAAAAATAGAAATCGAAAAAAAAAAAGTAACTTCGCCAGACCCCTGTCCCCTCGATGTATCGGTTTTTCGACAAGGATTTAAATGATTTTTATTTTTCTATATCGAATGATTATTCTTAATCCTAGGAGAAAAAAAAAGAAAAGCGAAATGAAATTCGTAGCGTTTGTATTAATCTAATGATGATTTTTATATAAGATATATCATAGGGTAGACCACCCTCCGATTTCGCAGCGGCGGAAGTACAGGGGGTCGTCGTGCAAATTTTCCAAAAATTTCACATCCCTCTACCATGATCCAGAATTTCGACGATCCTCGATCATTTTCTTCATCTTATCGTCCCTCCTCGTGTCCTCTGACCCCTGTGACAAGAGGCTGAGGTAACAACTTTCCTCTACCCGAAAGCACCGACCCCTTCTGACAGGGTCGTCCAAATGTCTCCCTGCGACTTCCGTTTCGACGCGATTTTCGGGATTTTCTTTTTCCTGCGTTCGCGATTGGTTTTGAAAAAACCTTAACGCCGGAGATAATCGCCAGGCTCGCTTCTCTCAATGAAAATGACGTCACAGCCGGGCGAGTAGATTGTCCGTCTTTCTTCACTTTATTAATTAAAAATTATTACTATTACTACAATTACTATAACCATCGCCTATTGCTATACCACTACTATTTACTATTACAAATATTATTGCGATTATTAATTGCTACTACTATTATTATTATCATTATTATTATTATTGATACTATTATTATTATTACTATTGTATTATCTTAGAGATCTCCACATACCAAAGAAACACACGACACTTATACATTTTGGACATACACGCGTCACACACATATACACACGTACACACAGGCGTCGTACACTCTCGCACGCGATAACACAGGACGAGTAAAATAGAGATGGAGCGATGAGAGATGCGAAGGACGAAAGGAAAAATGGCGTCAGGAAGGATTGTGATATAAGATCAGCGTGGATCGATTGGATGAGACGATTCTTTATCTTTGCTTTATCACTCCCGTAAAGGTGGTATTCCCGGTATGCGGTAGCAAGAATTACAGAGTTGGATAATTGAGGTAGGAAGCAGGCTGCTCCTGGAAGATCGGAGGATCGGACGAGGCGATTAAGGCAGATTGTAGCCAGTTATTAATTATGTCGATCCAATCAATTTTTTCATCTAATTAGTGTTCCTTAAAAACGTTGCGTACTGCGCGAGCAAGTACTGCTTCTTATATCAGTCTGTTTTCGTGGGAGTGATAGATGGAAAGGACGTGTGCGTGGAGTTTGGGAGAGAGTATGAGAGCGACAGAGAGTACGGGCGAGTGAGAGTGGGAGCCTGTGTTGAGAGAGAGAGAGAGAGAGAGAGAGAGAGAGAGAGAGAGAGTGGGAGAGCGCGAAAGTGAAGGACCGCGAGGGGGTGGTCATGATATTTTTTGTCTGATTGTTTTTATACATTTTTTTTTCATTTTCTTTTTTTTTCCTTTATTTTTTATTTACTCTCTTTTTCGTATTAAGGACTAACCGCGTATAGGAGCTAATGGACATAGGCGTAAGGATAAATTAAATAATGGCGAATTTAAAAGTGTAGAAGGTGTCTTAAGAGGTAAGATTTAAAAGCAGCTGGGAGTAGTGCAATGTTATAGGGGATGCTGATGGTGAGAATCGACCTGAGGAAGATCGGGAGATTTTTTTTATCTTTAAGGGAACATTTTTTCATGAAGAGTGAAAGGGTGGGAGTCAGAGGGAGAGACTGCGAGAACGAGAGAGGGAGGGAGAGAAAGAGAGTGAGTGAGAGCGATACAATATTTGCGATGACTTTAAGTGAGAGTAAGAGAGGTCAGGGGTCACTGTGGCTTGCTGAGATTTGTGTCCGACGTCGCGACGTCAAACGTCCCTCGTGCTCACAATACTTCGTAACGTCGTCACTCCGAAACCGATGTCGCGAAATCGAACCTCGATCGTTTCTCGGTTAAAGTCGTGGAAGAGTGGGGAAGGAAGGTCATAGTGATTATCGATTAATCGACTAATCGATTAAATGCAAAATAGAGGAGACAACTAGTCACAAGCCCAAACCAACACACTCGTAGAAATTAAAGGGATACGAGACGGAGAGAACTTAATAAGTGGAAGAGAGAGAGAGAGAGAGAGAGAGAGAGAGAGAGAGAGAAGGAGAGAGAGGGAAAAAATCACATTAAAAATGGCGATTCTTTGACCATGTCAATATATTCATTCAACATACCCGTGGTAGATATATCTATACATACATTTTACACGTGCATAGAAATTCAATGAAAAAACTCTTTCGTGTCGTAGCCCCATCCCCTCTTGTTCCTATCCGTTTCTTAATAAAAAAAAAAAAAAAATAATTTTTATGTAGACAAAGGGATATGGAATAGCCCTGTAAAGCTAGCGATTTCTTAAGGGAATTAAAAGAAAAAGAAAGAGAAGTTGAAAAAAATTTGATATACTTTTTGGTATGCATACATTATCTACCTACATGCATATGTGGACATGTGTATCTACTAGCTACTATCTACGAAGCAATTTGACTGTCCTTTATGTGTCGTGCGAATGCGCACGCATTGATTACGATTATAAAGATTAATTGAAATGAAGAAAAAAAAAACTCAAAAAAAGGTAATAATAATAATAACGCGAAGGATAACATAAAGCGTAACACACATGGAAGACAAGAGACGCGCACAGTCATTCCCACACACAAGACCCATTCATACATTCAAACACACATACACACGTGTCACTTAACTGAATTAATTAATCGATGGGAAACCTCGTATCCTTTTTGGCTAATGTGTAAATTTTCGAAAATTTTGTAATTGTAAAACTAAATGCGAGAGCGAAAAGATAACCCGATTTATTATTATTATCGTTGTAATTAGTAGGCGTATAAATGTGATGAGGATGATGAAAAAAAAAAGGGAAAAAAAATATTATCAAAAAAAAAAAGTATTGACGACTTGACTATACCAGAGGTGGACGGGTTTGACGACACGATGACTCTGACGTTGACGACGCCGATGACGTCGTCCCCTAGGCCAATTTGCTCCTGCAGTCGTTTTCTACCGTTTCTTTGTTTCTTCTTTTTTAATTCTAAATAATCACTTAGTCTTAATGTAATTTACGCTTAGCGAAACTTTTTCTACGCGCGTTACAGAAAATCCAGCATGGCGAATCACACGCGTCCCTAGGGACAATTTTGTTGGCTAATTATTTGAGCGTCGAACGCTCTCAGCGACATTTCGCCAGGACGATTTGTCGTTCCTTTATTCTCGTATATTGACTGTTGCGTTTCTTTTTATTCTTTTTTTTTTTTTCTTTCCTTAACTCTTTTTCTTCTTTCTCGTTTCTTTGCGTCGCGCCAGAACAATTCCCACGTGATGAGAACTCGAATGGAAACAAGGGAGGGGGGGTGGTTCAGAGACTTTCCGCCATCTTGGAAGAACGTGAACGGGCGATAATGAGGCGTCGGGACGCTCGCGGGTGGCTTTGACGTTCTGTCCGAGAATTCTCCGAGATATTCCGCAAGGATGGCGGATGGGGATTCGCGAGAGAAAGATTAAGAGAAAAGGGGAGGGGGAAGGAAAAAAAGACATTTTACGAGAACAGCGAGTTTTTTCGTACGTTAGGTGTTTTTCGCATGTACCTAGTTAGCGATTAAATGACGCGAAGCGATTCTCTTACGAAATGTGCGTCTTTGCTCCTGTGAATGCTTTTCGATTTGTGAAATTGTAGGTGTGAATGCGCGTGTGTGCGAAGGAGGGCGTGAGAGTGAGAGAGAGAGAGAGAGAGAGAGAAAGAGTGGCTACCGAAGGAATTGCCGATCGAGGCAGATAACCAAGTTTTTGGAAAATTTGTAGGAGCGAAATTCAGTCGCGGAAGAGGGTGCGTATGTGACAGGGAGAGCGAGAGAGAGGGAGAGTGTGAAGAGGACGGAGAGAAAGAGAGACGTGTATGAAAGTGGAGAACGTGCGCGAGAGAGAGAGAGAGAGTAGAAAAATTGCTAAAAGGAGATGATAGTTTCAGACGATGATTTTTTACCTTTTTCTAAAAATGTCAATCGATTTAAGCTGTTTGTAGTGGGTTGATACTTGATACTTGGAGATTTTCGGAATAAAAAAAAAGGAAAAAAAACTTAATTAGTGTCGTGAAGAGTGTAGCGTTTGTATATTCGATATTTCGCAATGAAAAGATATAACAAAAAAAAATAATAATATGATGTGGTATAAGAGACAAAAAACGAGGATAAGAAACCCTGAGGTCCCGTTCGCAATTATTTACTTTCGCGAATTCGAGATCTTCGCTTTTCTTTGCTCCCCCGTTGCGCCACCGTTTTCATCCCTTTTAAATTTTTCTCCCCCCAGCGACAATCCCGATGACTCAAGTCGCCCATACTCTCAGTTTCCTTTAAACGTCATCTTTCGTATTCAGCATCCCAACGACCCTTGACCTCTTCAGGGAAGAGGCGCACGTGGATTTCTTGTCTCTGAGGGAATTATGAAAATCGAGGTGAGAAGGGCAATTGATTACGATATGCAAATTTTTTGCTCATTATGTCTTTTTCGATGTGACGTGTTTTCTCGGAACGATTACCTTATGCGCGTTCACACGGTGTCATGCACGCATGGATGCACACGCGCGCGAGGGCACTTGAGATTTTTGAGAAAAACAAAACAAGGAGGAAAATCCGAGAAACGGGCGACGAAAGACACTGGGCCAGTGCTGAAAGACACGAGGAGAGTCCAGGAATGTCCTCGGGGTTTATCAATGAGACATTTTGCAGGTATTAAGGCGCGTTTTCACGTCGACCAAGAGGATAGAGGCTCGAGTGAAAATTCGCCAATGGACTGTACCGTTAATTGCCAATTTCGCACCAGACGAATTGTACCTATTGATTTATCTTTTTTCTTTTCTTTATTTTTTCGCATTGCTTATCAATTTATTATCCGATAACCGTGTTCCGCCCTTCCGAGGTCAGCAATTAGGCCCGCAGTCATAATTAACGTTGTCAGAACTCGCGAGCCAATCGAAAGCTACCAAGATCAAATGAGTCTTCAATTAATTGATCGTACGTGTCCATTATTACGTATCATTTGTTCAGCGCGCTCGTTCAGTCGAAGCGCGATGAAATTCGATTCCTTGGAAATCCCTGCGACTACCATTCGTCGCCAGTCTGATTGGGATTCCGTTGATCGGAGCGTCGTGATTCGACCGATCGATTGGATCTTTCAATTCACTGTGATTGGCTCCGTAAGCCACGTTACATCAGAAACGGAACGGGAAGGCCGCGAGAAGCTCGTCGAGGAAGCGAATGAAAATTCTGTCAGCTGTTCTTGGGACGATCGAGAAATTTCGAGTGCGTCCTTGTATTTTGTCACTTTTTTCATATATTTTATTTAATTTTAAAAAAAATTATCGACTCTCTCTTGTTTCTTTATTACGATTTTATTTATTTTTTTAATTCTTTTATTTCGCCACGTCGACGAGCTCTCGTGCTACTTTGCCCCAATACGTGCAAAGTATCCTACAAAGCCACCGCACCAGGCCAACTAGAGTCGATCTTGTAATAACGTAGTCTAATTAATAATCTTAGCTTAATTGATAAATAATACATAGAATTTATTTTTTGGTCGCAGAATATTGTTATAAATATATAGTGAGAAAGTGAGAGAGTGAGAGAGTGTACTGGTGAGAACGAGTGATCGATAGAGAGGAAGTAAAGGAAAAAGAACTAGAGAGTGAGAGAGAGAAAGAGAGACATGGAGAGAACCAAGCAAGAACCGAGAACAAGAGGGCGAGAGAGAGAGATAGTGAAAATGTTCGTGCGAAAGATCACCTTATTTAATTTAAAATTTAGCGTACCGTGTAAATGGTATAAATAGTTATGTAATACGTGGTGATGCAATAGGGTTCCATTGTTAATGAAATTAGCGCCCAGTTACCAAGTTAAAGCGGATTTCTTCGCAGATAAGCTCCGCCATTACTCTAATAAACACAAACCGAAGGAGTACCGGGACGAAGGGCCCAAGTGGGTTCCCACGTGGGCGGCAGTTCGTGTCGCTTCCTCATGCATTCCGGACAGTCCGCCTGCCCAGGGAGCTTCTCCATAAGGGCCCTTCGTCTCCGCGTAATCACTGCGGGGCTCAGCCGAGCATCCGTCTCTACCCGTTATCGTTATTCTCGTATTCTGAGCCAACGAGAAGCTTTGGAATCGTGCGGTGGCTGAATTGTGGCATTAATAAAATTAAGGCACGCTGCGAACCCAAGTGCGGAATTCGGCCTGCTGCTGCCGGCCAACACGACGAGTCGAGGCGTCGCGACGGCCAGGGGCGTGACACCCGGCGTCCCCTCGGGACGCGAGCAACGGCTGTGAATTTCGGAGCATTCGCGAGTACGTCACTGCGACGGCGAGTGCGCGGATTACGAAATTTTGTATTATCGTATCGGGCTACTCTCTGAGGCATTTTAAAAATGGGGGCGTCGCGGCCATTCGCTCGACTGGACGTCCGGCGTCGGGACGTCGTTTCATCTCGCTCGATGCACGAGGGAGGCGAGGGACGTTTATTTACGTCCTTTAGAATTGCGAGCGATGCTAAAACATTGACGAAGATCGGCATATAGTATTTGTGTTTTATTAGTAGGATAATTATGTATGCTGAGGCTCATGGCGTCCGCGGTGACGGCGACGCCTGGCGCCGGCGGTGGCACTGCGTTCCGACGTGTCTCGTAGTAGGGTTGTACTTTCGTGCTCGTTTTTCAATCACTATTATAATTACCTAAAAGTAATTTGTACTATGTAACTATTACTATTTTTATGAATTTTTGTACATTTTTCTAATTATTTTGTATAATAATCCTTAGCGGAATGAAAGGAAAGTCTGGCACCTCCTCCCCCACAGTGTTCAATGGAAATCGTAGGCCTTTACGACATATAGATAGATTTGCAGATGGCGACTTGGATTTTTTGAAAATTATATTAAGAATTCGTAAAACATTAAAGCGTCTTTGTCTGTTAACCACGTGCGATGTCGGCGACGAGGATGAGGGTCGCGCTCGAGAGGATCGGGAGGAGAGAGAGAGAGAGAGAGAGAGAGGGGGGGGGGGGGGGAACGTGAGAGAATTTTCGAGAGCGACGAGGACGCGTTGCGCGAGTGTCTGTTGGTGTGTCTAATGTCTAATGCGAGGGATCCTTGGAAAGGATTCGTAACAATGGATAAATAGGGAAAGTCCTTATAAGGTGTGAATGATTCGTAAGTGACGCAACAGACGCACCGAGCGAAGAGCGTGAACAGAGGTGTAACGTTCTGTTGGTTAGTCTGTCTGTCTGTCTGTCTGTTACGGCCGCGGTGTGTTTTGCCGGGGGAGAGTATTTCCTAAAATCCAAACCAACGTAGTGTTACTTTATTCGCTGATAAGGGAATACGAATGATTTTTATGTTTTGTATTAAAAGGCAAAAATCCTTAGAAACAAACTGCAAAAAAATGTAAAACGAAAGTGAAATACGTTAATGGAGGTAAGGCGACGCGGGGGGGAGATTAGGAAGATGAAGACGAGAGACGATTAATTTATGTCGAAACGTGGGGATAACCGAATAGTAAATATAAAAGGAGACGCAAAACAAGACGAAAAGATGATAAGAAAATGACAAAAAAATATGGTGAATTAATAATAATAATTACGAATTTCGCGAGAGAAAAAAAAAGCGCGAGCGTTGAATGTGTGAAACCTCCTTCATAATTGAGACGTGTTTGTTATAATTATAAGAGTCACTTTTTTCCTTTTTCTTGAAATGAAATGCTATAAAATAGATCGATTCTTTCATGGAGACTCCTGACTTTATATCACAATAATCAGTCCCGTACCAAAAAGCGACACGTGCGAATTCCAAGGAGGGGGGGGGGGGGGTCCTACCCCACTCCTCAGATCCCCCCTCCCCCCATGCATCCTTCCGCATTCTCGGTCGACAGTGAGAAATTTGAAGAATTTCCATTAGTCTCCATTCGACGCCTCGTGTCCTTCTCCCACTCGTTCCTCACCAGTCCAAAAAGAAGAAGGAAGCAGACGTACAGTCGAAAAAGAGCAAAAGTCCCAGAAGAAGAATGGAACCAGAGAGGAAGAATGAAAAAAAAAAGATAAATAAGATCCACCGCGTATACTCGTTTCAATACAAAGCTACTCTACTCTTACTACATCATATTTATCTGTACTTTTCGACTTTTAATTCATTTAAAAATCTTTTTAGTACTTTAATAAATGAGTTTGTTATGAATAATCATCTGGTTATTTTTACGTTCCAAAAGAATTTCAAATTCAAACGCTGCCAACCGATGGGTAAGTATATGGCAAAAGTCGCCATTATAAAATTGCATATTTTTGCTATTTCGAAAAAAAAAAAAAAAACACGTTAACGTCCACAAATAATCATACAGTAACACAAGAGAATGAGTCAGCTCTTTATAACCTGTAACCCATAACAAATTAACAAGCTATCACAGAATGCCTAGATAACAAGCAGATATCGATTCTACGACTTTATACCCAGACTAGAAAGTTTCGAACTCCATTCCAATCAACTAAACAACCTCAATCCTTTTCCTTCTTTGACTTCGATATTCCCCCGCCAGCTGAACACATCCGTGATACCAGAACAGTCTAAACCCCATAAAAATCATAATCACAGTACATTATACACGCCAGACTCGAACTACAGACGTGCCGCAAGTTCCACGTGGTTTTTTTGACAGATCAAAAAAAATCAACTCCACCAAGTCACACGTGGTTCTGCGTGAAATTTTTCCTCAAAATTTCTTCCAAAGTACATCAACATGATTTTGCACTGAATTACATTTTATCCTTCTACTATAGCATACATTAACATTATCCTAATACATGTCCACGTGTGGCCCATTAAGCAATCCACCGTTTGACACCTGTCAAAAAGACACGTGGAACGCCTAAATCGATTATACGTCAAACAAGCATAACGCTTATAACACTTTTTCTTGAGGGACTCAATTTCCCACAGCGCGTCGACCGTCATAGAAAACTGGTAAGACAAGTCACGTAAAGAACGAACAATACCAGAGATCGTATATTTCCGACGGCAACGATTCAAGAATTCAAGACGTCAAATAATTCCTTTGGACCAATTGGCCAACGCGTAACGCACTTCAGGAATTAATCGAACAATTGGACTGTCGAATAGAACAATAGAGCCATTATCACTAGGAAGGTATGACATATACGTGGAGATTGACCAAGAGTCGCACAGTAAATTTACTCGAAGAGTTCGAGGAGGCCAACGAGGTCAGGGGATCAAGGTCTTTCATCTCGTTCAGCATCAGACTTTAACATCTTGGATGAACGTTCCGCATTTCTCGTCTCACAATTAGCTACGCCGTGTTGCGCATATATACACACAACATATATATATATATATATATATATCTTTATTCGATGGTCACGTTGAATACACTATAATGGGCTCGCGTTTATTACGACTAGCTTAAATGTCAAGCACCACGAGGCTGTAGGAGCCATCTTTCCGGTAATTACAATCTTTCACGAGATATCCTCGACTTGAAGGAATTCTCAATCGACTGAACGTAATCGTTAGAAACTATTTAAAAAAATCAAATCCCCGAAGAATATTTTTCCTTAGTCTCTTACGTTTTCTTCAAGCATTGGAATAGATGAGTATTACAGTACAATGTTACATGTTACATATATAAACGTTTATTTCCATAGCTTACATGTCAATATTGAATATGTACCTACACGGTAGGCCGAGGAAACGTGACTCTTGAATTTTATTGTCATTCTGGAGAATTCGACGAAACTCGTAATGTACGCAAATGTCAAATATCTCGTTATTGTAGGAGAGTATAGAATGACGTTTCTTTATGAATTATTAATGTTTTTGCGCCAGCCTCGTTCCAGCAAGGAGCTAACAATGCCGGGCTATTCTAGAGTCGTTGTACTTGTGCCTGGAGGAATGTCCTTAGGGTATTCAGGTTAAATATTAATAGTCATTAGTAATCGCCGGTGCTGTTGCCTTGTGTGGGAAAAACGCGGAAACGGAATTCATAGAAAAAGTATAGTGAAATAATCATGGTGGTTTTTCTCCCAAGATAATGCGCTGGCGTTGACGTCGAATCCAGCCGCGTGGGAAATAAAAGATTCGGCCGATAGAGGTCAGTTCCGTTAATAAAAGTTGAGGAATGAGGATTTGCGGAATACTCGCGTATTTATTACACGCACTGTGTATTATTGGCTAGTACCGATCTGGTGAATATTAGTCACCCTTTGGTTGGCATCCACTTAGGGCTCATTGAACTTGCGAGTTAGAAAGAAAAAAGTGGAGTATCACTCGGTTACGACACACTCGACTTCTCCTTCCAGGCTGTCAGGTCCAAACCGTCGTTCTCATACGTCGAGCAGTTCCTCATGTCGTTTCTATGAAAATTAATAAATATCTGTTACGCGAGGAAAGTTTGTTCTTTGACCATATTAAGGTTTCGTGGGGTTACGTACAAGAAAGGATCCGTCAGTATGAACGCTCTGGATTGTATGGTTCTCAGGTTGTCAGCATTGTTACACAAAATTCGGGCCATGGTTATTTTTCGAATTTCCTCCAACTGATCCAGGGTCAATGCTCCTTTACTGTTTCCATTCTCGTACCAGTACCTGTCGCCTGTGCGGGACAGTTGCGACGGATTGCTCAAGGTGGTCTGAATCATTATGATGGAATTTCTGAATGAGGCTTATTTACCTAGACGAAGGTTTCTGAATGTCTTTCCTAGAAGACAGAGGAAAGTGGGTCCTACGACGGAACCTTCTGCAGGAGCCTCGGACAGTCCGCCGGTGACAAGGTCGACATCTTGGATTTCACTGATTTGGATTTCACAAATTGTCTTGTATATTGGATACCGAGCTAATTAGACTTATTTTAATAGATCATAGACAGTGCTATACCTATAGACGCTACTGAGTCTGTCTATTGTTTCTTTGGACATGGTTCCCACTAGGTCCTGGAAGTTATTGACCTCAGGAAGATCGCAGAATTTTCGCCACTTGGCATAAGGTGGCAGACCGTGATCTCTTCCTTGTTGGATGATCTGTGCAGCATAGTCCACGGGAACTTCTTTGGTTTTACCATCGTGGAAGTACCTTCCCAAGAGTATTTCGTTGAGTCCGGGTGGCAAGGGCTTTCTGGAATGTCCAGCTGAAAGTATTAATCAATAAAATATTTAACGATCCTTCCATACGAATATGTTAATATAATAATACTAGTGATCGGACCAGTCGCTCCGGCAATCAGACGCTCGATGGCGCCAGCCTCGTAAAGCTCCTGAGGAGCGTAGAAGGCAGAGAGAAGAGATCTTTCTCCAGATTTAATAGCAGACCGAGTATCGACCAGGTCCAGGGTCTTTGGAGTGAGAGCAGCGACGAATGACAATCCCGCGGATGCTGCGGCATTTGATATCGTCGCGTCTGTCTGAGATTTATAGCCCCGGAAGTATCCTTGTGCCGTGAGACGTAGATCGTATCTTTAAAGAATGTATATTAAAAATTTCCATAAATTCTATAATTATAGAGTAACAGGAGAAATTCCTTCAAAATTCTTACTTGTCCAGCATCGTCTCCCCGAGGACGACCGGAAGGAATTCGTTGTAAGTAACGTGCTGCATCTCGGCAATTACTATTTTTCTGCTTTCTTGATAAATTCTCTCGTCGTCCCACCGAGGGTTGAGCTGTGCCAATTTCTTGGCAATCCTGTTGTGCTCCCTCATGAACAGGACGTGCATCAGAGCGACACCCGGGTGCTCGTTGATCCTGGAATCGCCGCTGAGGAAGCAGGGGAAGGCGTCGCTGTTGCTTCTGCAGCCTTCGGCATCCTTCGATGGCATAGGAAGATTCGTCCTCTGGGTGCTGAGCAAACCGTCCTTGCCGGAGCGCAGGGACTTGGCGATTTCCTCCGAAGTTCCATACACGTGAGATAGATCCAGGTAGGACGTGGCCTGATTAATTTGCTGTCGAGGTCCCAGCTTACAACCCTGCGAAACGTCCTTAACTTTTTTAGTAGATTGCTGCGAAATTCGTCCTCGAATATTTTCTATTTCCCAATGATACAAATATATAGATATCCGTCGCGCATAGATACACTTTCCGCTTTCAAGGATATCGTCTCATTCACCGACCACTCCCCTGGACTCGATACTACCCATTTACCTTTTATATTGACGTACCTGAAAGACGTTTCCGGGATGGGGAGCTGATCGCGAATATTCCATACACTGTATCGAATTTTCAGCTAGTATGGGGAAGCACTCAGGATGAAAATTTTCAAATTCCACGTCGCAGCACTTTAACCTGGTCCCATCGGGAAGTACCATCTTGGGGGTATGAGCAAGATCATGCGCGAGGAACTGTCCAAAGAGCGCAGCCAGGGCCATGAGGTAAGGATGCTTTATGTTGGGACCGCCTGCGTGAATTTTTGAAGACACGTCCCGAGCGCTAGGCAGGTCGGTCCTTGGTAGAGAGACGCCATCTTTATACTCTGGCGGAAGAAATCTCGAGTATGCCTCAAGGGCGGCTCCCCAGGTAGGATGGATGGCATTGTTGCATCTTCCGTTATAGGTTCTGTATCGGTTGTCGATATTATTACATTCTCTCATCATCCTGATGAACTTCAAAGTGTCCTCGGCGCAGATCGTAGTGCCGACGGAGGGTAACAGCGCAAGGGCGTCCTTGGCCGACATTTTTAAAGCCTCCACCAGCATCACGGACATCGTCTCACCGCGAAGTGCTCGTCTAGACAGTATTTGAGCTGCCTCTGACATCTCGTGAGATGCTCCCAAGTACCAGGACGGTGATCCTTGAGGAAGGTGTATCCTGGAGTTGAGAATGGCCTCCTCCATCCGATCGTACCTGTCCATCGATAGATTGGCGCGTTTACTGATGTCCTGCAACATTCTCGTCGGCAGCAGCGTGCCCTGTGAGATCACCAGGAGACTGAGAAACCTGAATAACAAAAATTCGTTCGTTTTGTGAATATAAAAACATGAATGAATATAAAAAAATATGAGTATAATAATATTTAACGAGTAATAAAAGAGTATCAGACATCGTTCATCTTGTCCCCATCCCCAGCTCGCCCGACGCCGGACGTCTTCACTGAGGCAAATAGATTGTAGGAATTCTGATATCTATTATAATAAATTCATTGATGGTAACAGTTACTACATAGATATCACTGGGTACTACTTGCGATGAAAAATTTACAATATAAGTTTGTTACTGCTATAGCTTGGAGATACTGAACAAGATTTACTAATGTTTACTATACGAATATTAGTCATGAGAACCATAAATAGCTATGGATTAATTCAGCGGAAATGTTTTCAGGATTTTTTAGTAACCAAGTGCTTATGACTGCAATCCATTGTTATCGGGCGGAACAATCCACGTAATGGTTAAGTAGTAAATAGAATTTAAAATTTAAAAATGATAATGACAGAAGTCTACAATGTTATAGATAGTCACAAAGCATTGCAATCTAAAAACAATTTCAGATTCCAATAATTCTTAGCATCGCAGATATTAAAAATAAGGAATCGTATGTATTATGCAGGGATTGTTATGTGTATGTACAATGTGATATTGTAAGCAGCAATAGTATCGGTAGATTGCATCGGATAATATATTTTTAATGATATAAATAGATATTTACGCTTAATATAATTAGTCCTATCTCTATACTGAATATTAAATATGTTAACGGATAGTATTTTTTTACTATTCAGTAATATCTATTTCTCTCAGTGTAGACTTCACGAACTCGGTTCTTCAATCTTCCTGTTCCGTGAGAGGTCGAATCCTTCCGAGATTACACAGTCCTGTTGGCATTTAGGATGCTTCCTGACTCTCTCATTACTTTTTTTTGCATAATAATCCGCAGCAAGTTTGCAATAAATTTTCACATATATGTCTCAGCAAGTGATTATTTTATTTAATGCTCCAGGGTGGCAATATGAAAAAAAAAATCATACGCTGTAGTTAAGTTAAAATAAAATAGAAAGTTAATTATATAAATAAATTTCAATCGAGTAAAAGCAGAATCGTGTAAAAGAAGTTATTCTATACGATCGTGTAATGCCATAAATAAAAATGGACATGCGTGTCTCCTTGCGAGTCAGGAGAATAGCGCAATGCGTGGGAGCGGAAGAAACCGTGCGAAAGAAAGGAAGGCACTTACCGTAATCCGAAAGCAATCATGTCTAGCCTGTGTCTTTTCATTTTGGAAACATAATTCGAAAATGAATGCTCGGCTAAAAATGGTATTATTAAGTCTTGTCTCAGGGCCTAGTTAACTATTTGAGAGGACGTCACTGATGTAAATAAAAAGTACGATGACAAGGGATGGGAATATACGTAAGAGGAACCGGCCGGTGAGTCTGCGGCAACACGGGCAGATCAACTGAGAGCTGAGAGCTCGGAGCCGAGACGTGAGGCCGATGCTCGAACGAAAGTAAGTCTACTGCAATGATGGTTGTTCGGACGAGAGTGGGGTCGGGGCCAGGATCGTTATCGTATAGGGTGTCAATTATAAATCGAATATACTATACAGGATGTTGCAATGGAGAGGCAGCGTTTATCAATAACAATAGAAAGGATGATACTTTCGAAAGGAAGTACTAATGCGCTCAGACAGCCAATCTCAAGTACTTGTAATAAGAAGGCTGAGGAAGAAATCTGGATCAGCATCGAGGCCAAGGATCCTTTGAATCGAGGTGGATCGCTGATATCGCAATGGCAAGTATAAAGGACACAGAAGTCAAAGCTCATTGTACGGTCGGAGAGTAGAGAGTCGCGGAGACGCCCCCGCGACGCCTCTCAAAGTTTCGTGGTGTCGTTATGCTTGAGTGCGGACACCGTATATGTGTACTTTGATTTGTTTTGCATAATGTTATGTCTCAGGTAAGCGCTTGAACGCCATAACGTTATGCTAATTCTATAGCGATACTCGTTTGATCATCAGTGAATCCGTGCGGATTCAGATGGCAGGATCGATTCAAATTGGGATTTATGATAGCTCATCCTCATCTTAGAGAGCAGATTAGCCTGGTAAGATTTGTCCTCGAGTTTAAGAGGTATGTCGATGCCGTGACATTTTATATGATCAACGTGGGTAGAATCTAGCCTGGAATGTCACGAGTTGTTAAATCTGTACTGCCTTCTGTATCTTCTGTGTGTGACGTATTCTCAGAGCAAAAGTCAAACTTTCGCTAATGTTACTAGCAGCCAATGATAAATTACATCCTGTTCTTCTGTTGCATCTTCAAGCCGTTAAGCTGGCCCGTCGAAGGAAGAATCTTACTACCGATGTGCCTAAAGGAAGTGATTCAGGGTTAAGTACATTCACGTACGTTTATTTACTAGTAAATCATTTATTAGCGTTTTTGGGGATTTTCTATTTCTTATGTAAGCGTTCGATTGACCGACGCTCCAATATTATTTGTGGTCCTAGCTCCTAGGAGCGGATATCGTCTGTATTATCTAGGACGGCCCCGCTGTAAGCGAGATCCCAGTACTGCTCGACTTGATGCTTTTTAAAATGCTCGCGAGCCATTTTTTCTATTGGGCAGACCTTGAACTTTATCTCGCCAAAATGCCGTTGTTTACTTGTGCCTTCCCACACGAGAACGCATTTGTTAGGCACGTCGTTACCATCGTTGTCTTTCACAATATCCTCCTCCCACTTGATCCTGTGCATCATCAGCCGCTTATACTTGCTCAGCTGTTTGGCGCCACCCTCGACGACAACGACGTTGCAGTCACGAAACAGCATAACGCATCCAGTCAAGTAAAGCTGCTTTGCGTTAGCTTCTACTTTGAATTTCTTTGATGCGTTGTTCAGCAGATCTCGTATTCTATTGATATGAAGCGTAGAATATGTGAGCTTCTGTAGAACATTAACTCGATATGAAGAAACATAGAAATCCTTACCTGTAAACAGCTACGTGTACACCCAAACTTGTGTCTTCTTTGAGTTTGCGAGCCTTTTTCTCACGCCGTTGATCTGCAGTGAGTCTTCGCGCTGCGTTTGCGTCCTCGTGAGCTTTCAATCTCTTGGCCATTTGCTGACGAACGTGCGCTTCTATTTTTGTGGGATCTTGAACCGCTTCCGTGCCGAGTACTCGCATTAGATTTGAAATTCGTAATTTGGGTTCCGGGGGCGGTTCCAATCCTAATCGAATTTTTTCCTGTTCCTCCTTCCAAGCTTCTCGTCGATTTTGGCGCCTAAGCTTTTTTCGTTCTTTCTTCGTTAGGAAGACTGGCATGTAGATTTGCTTTAGAGGGTCAGCTATGATATGATAAGGAATAGTTTTTAGTATAGATCATTCCCGGTAAATAACGTGTAATTAAAATATACATACTAGGCGGTCTCATTTGAGTGGGATGTTCAACTAGATTTGTAATCGTAGAATTTTTAACGGGCATTGGTTCACCTTCGTTAGCGTAACCACCCGTGAGAATGACAGAATCCCACCACTCTACGTTGGGAACGTCTTCGTTTAAGGCTTCTGTTTTAGGAGCAATTAAGGCTAACTTTGTGGCCGAGCTAATTCCGGTTTTTCTAGCTATTTGACTTATCTCGTTTTGGAGTTTTTCGAGTTGTGCCTTCATGCGAATTCGCTCTGCAAGTTGCTGGAACTTTCCTGGCTCATGGAATTTTAGGCCGCGCTTCACACGCGTTGCAGATTTTACACCGATTCTTGTATCAAAGAAATGCGTATCTTGAATCTCTTCGGGACCTTTTGATTCTTGTAATTGCGCTTTGAATTCTTCACGCTTTTTCGCCCTGATGTTTGCTTTCAATGTAGGAACAACCTGAGTCAACTGAACTTCCTTGCCTGTAATGTCGACCGTCCTACCGGACTCGTCCAGGATGAGAGGTGTCGGTTTGTCAGGCACGCTAACGTTACTTAATAAGCCTGAACTTAATTTGTTTCTGATTTGAGCTTGAAGCGCAGCAATTTTTCTAGCCTTATCTGAATCAGTTTTACTGAGAAGTCCCTGATTATACATACTGCCAACATTGGGTAACGAATCTCGAGCCTTGAAGAGTGGCCTCACTGGAGGTACTTCTTCCTGCTTTATTGCTTTTAAAGCTCTTTTTCTTTCTTCTATTTCTCTTTGCGCATTAACCATCATTTGTTTGATCTGAAAAGGAAAAACATATTTCATAGGTATTTAGCATAGTTTGACGATATTATAGAATGTCAAACTGGGCAAATACTTTATCCGCAGACAACTGTGCTTCTGTAGTCTTTTCATTTTTAGGCTCATCGTCCCTAATTCGGGCCTTTTTTATTTCTTTGTCCTTGTCCTTATCATCAGTATGAGACCGTTTTTTCGATTTCTGAGCAGCTTTTGTATCATCGTATACCATGAATATTTTTTCTGTCAACTTCGCTGCCTTTTTATCTTCCAGAAGTGCAGACAACTTATCTGTAAATAAGTAAAGTCACAATGTTCAATTATCGTGTATAATATTAAATAATACAACCTGAACTTTGTAAGCTATTAAAGAAATATAAACCTGCAGTTTTCCGTCTGTCATAACCAGAGCTAATGCAGTTGACAGCAGTGGTGACGATGGCAGGTTCACCAAAACCCAGGAATTTATGGACTGCCTTCTCTATCTGAGGCTTCATCTCATCAATTTCTTTCCTAGTCAAGTACGACATTTTCACCTTCGCTTAAATCCACTTCGTTGCTTTAAAACTTGTTAGCCGCTAGTCTCTAGATCTCCACAGCATAACCCCCATAAAAAGTGAGGTTAGGTTAACCTGCTCAACTCTAAGATAGCCTATTATTCTTTTGTTCTCCAAAATGTGCCGCCTTCCTCTCCCTGTTACCAATTATGACCTTTCATTCATGTCATTCACAGCAGATATTTCGCATTTTTATGTTATATATTGAACGACGCGAAACAACGTTACAAACACAAAATACCGAACTAAGCATCGGCTGCTTCATGCTGGCTCGTTGTCGAGCATAACCAGCATAGCCAGTAAAATGGCGATAGTGGCGCTTTGTCATGCTCTGAGGACAAATGACAAGAAGTTTCCACCACAGTCGATAAAGTCACAACTACCCATCAATCCTCAAAGGCATCTGTAATGGGTAAGTCTATATTCGTCAGTTGGCAAATGGTATCAATAATACAGTTTCAGAAACAGCCAATTTCGCACCGTTGGGAAGTTACCGTTAAAAGATGTATGTGTTCTTAATGTCCCAAAAATTGTTTCGTAAATGCTCCTTATGTTTTCCTAATTGCTCTGCTGCTTTTATACAAGATTTCAAAAATATTCACTCAAACAGAAAAATATTTTTTTTATTGCTACTCCAATTAACCAATCAGATTCTCGAATCATTTTTTTTCAATGATCTAATTCCTCTCAATATGCTCCATTTTGCTCTGCAATTTGTTTTTAATTTCATTAAAACATCTATAAATAACAAGTAAAATTTGATTTTCTCTTGGATTTAACAATTAGAAATCAGAAATCCCGGCCAAAAATACTTAGAAGTACTAAAACTTGCCCAAAATTGTGTGCGCGCAATTTCGTCGCGCAGGACTCGGCGAGTGGGGGGGAGTGGGGGAAGCACCTAAATCAGTGCCCGGACTCGGAGCGCTCATTCTTCCTCGAGCCGGTCTCCTATACTGGTCTTTTGGAAACACCACTCTTATCCATTTACAACCTTCTTCTACTTCTATATTCATTTCTTCTTTACTTCCTTCTTTCTTTATCTTTCATTTTTTACTTTCTTATTTATCTCTTTCCTCATTTCTTCTCCACTTTTATAACTCAATTCCTTACTTTTCTACTTCTTCACTTATTTATTTCTATCTTCATTTCTTTCTTCTCGTTTCGCTTTGTTCATTCTCACATTCCATTGTATTTGTCTTACTTTTCCTATTCCCCTGGTCGGGTCGAGCATATTCATTTGAGTAGTTATAAAAGGGTAGTCACCCTGTTAGTGCAGTTACACGTAAAGACCA
>JARQTC010000750.1:7036-23037 GCA_030142495.1 Cephus runcator | reverse complement strand
GATACCGTAATTTATACTAAATGGATACTGCAGTAAATCGTGATCTTTTTCTTGAAAAGTTAAATGCATTAATTGCGAGTAAACGAGAAGACAATTGTTTTTATTTTTCTCAAGAAAAGTACTCTAAAATATTTTCTGAAGTGGTTTCTGCTAAAACTAAGTGCAATACACCTTTGGATTACAGACGATTCAAACGTTTTGACGTTTTAAAAATTAATGATGAAGAGAAATTCTTGGTCCCTCTTCTCAGAAAGAGAGGCGAAAAAGTTATATCACCCTTGTGACGTTTCATAGCGACTGAATTACGGAGAAGAACATATTGAGACAGGCTTTTTAATCGAGCCTCACGATGCACGCCAAATGAGACAGGCTTTTCAATCTAACCCGTATCTAATTCCTCATTTGAACCATGAACGCGAGATAATTTCTACTTCTTCTAGAAAATAACAAATCACTAAGCCTTCACCTAGCGCGGCCTGGGTCAGTGGCTGCTAGGGCTCTAAATGACAATTATATTTGAAGTTGAGCGCCAATTGGTTTATAGGCAAACCAATAAATCCGTTAATAAATGTTCGAAGTGCAACGGCAAGTCAAGTAGAGAAGAGGTACAAATTGGAGGACCCGAGGAAATTGCAGAAATAATAGTATTTGTTCAATTAAAAGTTTACTTACAGTTTATTGTCCTTGCTTAATCTTAGCCACAATATCCACTTATCGGCTATTACGTTTGGTCATAAGTCACTAGGTTCAAATATTATAATTCCTTTTCGGTCGGCAAGTACGGTGTAATGGCTTTTGTTTCGTTCCCACGAGTCGTGACGTCTCAGGACCTTTTCGTTCGTCCTTCCGTGAGAGAGTGTCTCCCGCGCTACCTGTTGCGCGCCACGTGGTGAGGGCTGCCGGAATCAATAGCCCCGCGCATGCGCTATGGGAGATCCCTAGACCACTACGCCTAGTAAAGATCTCGTCTGGCGTCGAGGCTATCCCGCGAAATTGAAATTCTATCCCAACTCTCCCCCTTCGAACCTCGACGTCCAGGTAAGGCTTGACAATCGATGATATATAGGACCTGTAAACTCATAATTTCGCAAATACCTTCACCCAATGACCCATGGGTGACATTACTTCTGCAATTTTTACAGACAGACAACACAGTAATGATGGTATCCAACAGTTTTATTTAGGACAACAAACAAGGTAATAAACTGGAATTATCCAACATAAGCAAACAACATATAATCTCGTAAGTATTGGAAGAAAATAATCAATGACGAGATAATAGGAACATAAGTCTGGTAAAACTCAACACATAGGTCTATGACTGTTTGTATCTTGTAGGAATGACGACTTTGACTTCGTTGCCGTCGTTCAATTCGGGGCGCTCCCTGAAGACTTCGTCCAGTGATCGATCAAGGAAAGGAGCCTGGATGGCTCTAACCGCACGGCGACGTTTATCTTCGGAGATTACTTTGATCAGGTCCCTGAGTTTTGAGTCCTTCGGTAAGGCTGCGGCCAAAGCGTTTTCCCGAACCAAGAACGAACGTATTTGGTTGGGGCGGTCCTTCGGGTTCTCGAAGCGAGTCTTATGCCTACGGTGTAGGACTTCCTCTCCTTCTCCCACCAAATAACGATGGTCTTTTGGAATCATCCAGGCTGGCCAGGTAGAGTAATTTAGGCGCAACCAATCCACTAGACCTTCAAACCGAATATTGCAATCGGGGCACTCGGGGCAGTATAAGCTCAAGTCTCGAGCACATCCCGGACATCGTCCCAGAGCCATCTCGTGCTCTATTCCATGTGGGTAGATGCAATCTTCAGTATCGTAGCCCACAGCGCCACAGGTTTTGCAAAATCCAGGTCTAAGAGGTAGTCGACAATTTTTGAACGTATGTTCTTTTGAGGCGCAGTTGACGCAACCGGCTGAGCGTTGCTTCCCAACGTGCGTTATGAAGGTTTGAGTCCCTTGGTCTATCTTCTTGGACTCAGCTTTCTTGACTAAGAACTCAGCCCTCTTCTTGATAATGTCCTTGAACAAATCTTGACTTATGATTCGGCAATCGGCAAAATAGAACGGTTGTTTGTTATGCTTTGCACTAGCCAATGGAGGGATGCCTAGTTCTTGTAATGTGTCTTCAAATGGCGGCATTCTTTCGAGTGGCAGTGGTTCAATTCTAAGCGAAGGTGCCAAACGAGCTTCATCAAGATCTATGCTTCTTTCAGAGATCGTAGTTGACGATGACTGAAGGTGGCTGAGCCGAAAACGGCGGAGGTTTTCTTCGTGGAGCCTTTGTCGACCAAAGATAGTGACAGGCTTCGGCTTCAGTTCCGGTAATACCAATTCTTGGATTCCGCGGATCACTTCAGCAACCTTCGGGTTGGCTTGGACCGAGACTTCCTTTTTCAGTAGTTGAGCGAGTGGTTGATCCACTAGAGCGCCGACGTCCTTTGTTGTATCCGTTCGTTGACAACGTTGTTCGGCATAGGGTTGGCTTGTTAGGCTTTCGTTAGAAGAAAACAGGATTCCAGATTGCGTTTCGACCTGGCTTTCCAACTCGAGCACCCTAGCCTGGAGTTGACGCTTGTCTTCTTCAAGCGACTTGAGCTGCTGCTCTAGTTCCGCTGGAGTCGTCATTCCGATCTAAATCTGTGGAGCGTAAACTTCGTCTAGGTATCTTAAGGTCAGTTACATAATATTTCCCTACGATCGAATCAGTTTTGTCTACTAATTCTACAACCATAGGTCCTAGTTTTCGTTTGACAAAGGCAGGCCCTGCGTAACGGTGTGCAAATTTTGCGGAATAACCTTCCGATTTCTTGCTCAGTTTTTTATTAGGGTAGTAGACTTCTGTTCCGACGTTTATGTCTACCGACAGCGTCTTACCAGAGTTAGCCTTAGCAAGGCGTTGCTTTGAATACTTTGCCAATTGCATTTCGACCTTGTGACGAAATTCATCAAAATTTTTAATTCGTTCGACCCAATAGTTCACAGAGTCGTTTACCTGTTCCTGGCTGGGGTTTTCCGTGACTTTCGTAACGTGTTTGACTATAGCTTCACGGCCATGATTTAAGAAGAAAGGTGATATTCTAGTGCCTGAATGGGGTACCGTATTGTACGCGAGCTGCAATTTAGACAGGTGTTCGTCCCACTCATTATGTTTATTTGTTATAAACGCGGCTATCATAGGTTTAATCGTTCTATTCACCCGTTCTACTGGATTGGCCTGTGGGTGTGCTATTGGGGTGGTGATGTGTTCTACACCTCTAGCTAATAAGAATGATTTTACGTCTTTATTAACGTATTCAACGCCGTGATCAGTAATAATTGACCTAGGAGTTCCCCAACGGTCGAAGATAATATCTAGGGTTTTGGCTACTATTTTGCCTGTTCTTTGACGAACCGGGAATAACTCGATATATTTAGTGTATAGATCTTGTATTACTATTACGTCTGAGTTTCCCCTTTTCGATCGTAATTGTGAAACTACTGTATCAACCGAAATTTGAGACCAAGGCTGAAGTATAGGTCTAGTCATTAGCGGTCCCTTTATAGGTCGTTGATTGTATTTGACTTTTAAGCAAGTTTCGCAATCTTCTACATATGATTTAATATCTGACGTCATGCCAGGCCAATAGTAATTCTGCCTAATCCTACCAGTTGTTTTATCCTTTCCTAAATGACCTGATTGCGGTGTGTCATGGTTCTCCCGTATTACTGTCAGGACATCATCAGGTTTTATAACTTTCTTCCACGGGTTTTCGTCGTCGATCAAAGTTTTTTCAAAATCAGGACGGTAATAAAACAATTCGTCATTTTCGATTTTCCACTCCGTGAAGCGTTGTGGCTGTTCTCTAACTAACCTTAACTTGGTATTATACCAGTTTTGATCACAGATGGTGTTTAATTGTACCTTACTTTGCATGGCTTCCTCAATTGTTTCATGCCAACCGTACGGATCTACATCAATTTCGTGCATCCGCGAGAGTGCATCAGGGGCTTCGTTTAGCGTGCCTCGTCTATGTTCTACGGTCAGGTTATGTTGGTAAAGGTAAATGGCCCATCTTGCTAATCGACCTACAGGGTTTCTAAGTCCATGTAACCATTGTAATGCCTGATGATCGGTGACGACTTTGAATGGCATACCTTCGAGGTAGCATCGCAATTTTTCTACAGACCAAACGACTGCGAGACATTCTTTCTCGGTAGTAGTATAATGGATTTCAGCGCCCCTCAACGGCCTACTCAAGACTTCGATGAGATTTTCAGTTTCCGTTTCTGGATCGACTTGAACGAGAATTGCGCCTAAACCAAAATCACTGGCATCCGTATAAAGCACAAACGGTTGTCCTGGGATTGGTACATATAATCGAGGTGCGTTAATAAGGGCCTCTTTGACTTGGTCAAATGATTGCTGCTCAAGTTCAGTCCACTTCCACGGCACTTTCGGACTTGTTAGTTTATTCAGTGGACCCTGAATTTTTGCGATGTTTCTCAAATGTCGATGATACCAATTAACTAATCCGTTGAACTGACGTAATTGGGTTCTATCTTTTGGTACTGGAAAATCGATTATGGGTCGGATCTTCTCCGGATTGGGTCGCATTCCTGCCTCATCTATAATGTAACCAAGAAATTTTACCTCGTTACAAGCAAAGCTACTCTTCTCTCGATTAACAATTAGTTTGGCTTCTCTGAATATCTCAAATACTAACCCAAGCAAAGCTATATGTTCGTCCAGATCTTGGCTAGTGACAATCCAATCATCCAGATACGTAAAGACTTGATCTGCCCATCTATTAGGTAATTTTCGCTCGACAATTTTTTCTTTCAGGCGTCTTTTAAGAGTATCCATCAAACGTTGAAAAGTTGATGGTGCGCCTGTTAAGCCATATGGCATGCGTAACCATTCCAGTAAACCTTTTCCTTCTACCACAAAAGCAGTATACTTGCGACTTTCTTTGGCCATCGGTATTTGGTGGAATGCTTCACTCATGTCAAGAGTCGAGATAATTTTTGCTTGGTGTAATTGTGACAGTATTGAACGCATATTATGGAGGGGATAAGCTGGTTTTTTGGTTTGTCGATTAAGTGGTTTGTAGTTAATACAAAATCTTAATCCTCCATTAGCTTTTGGAGCTATTACGGGTGAACAAGCCCATTCGCTATTACTCCAGGTAATAAAACCTTTAGCTAATAGCCTATCCGTCTCTTCGTTAATAAAATTACGGACTACTTCGCTTCGTCGATACGGTTTTTGTCTATGCGGTGTTTCATCGTTTAGTTCAATAACATGTTCTACTAAATCCGTTACGCCCGTGGATTCCCTATCGAATTTCGCGAATTCTTCATTCAAGAAGTCTAGGAGTTTGTTATTTTGTTCCACATTTAGAGCTTTTAATTCAGTAGGGGCGAAGAATCTGTGAGACAATGGGTAAGTGTGAATGCTACCGGCGAGTGTCCAGGTTTCTGTAGATGGATTGACCATAACTTTGAAAGCTAACCAAAAATCCATTCCTAGAATTAATTCTCCCGATAATCCTGGCATTACGCTTAACCATTGAGGATCGTAAACATCGCCGATGTCTATGATGAAAGAGGCACCGCCTTGTGTTTTAACTAAGGATTTATCCCCTAGCCGTACCCCGTTAATAGACGTTGAGTCGTGTGTTAACTCATGAAGTTGGAAGGTTTTTACGCGCTCGTATGCAGTTCCGCTTAAATATGAACGTTCGCTACCGCTATCTATTATTCCTTGAATTTTCTCGCCAAAGATGGAAATCTGAACTGGAATTCTAACAATTTTGACCGGTTCCCTGGGATTACCTTCGCGATAAATTCGTCGTTGAGCTAATTTATTAGCAATCGATGGAGATAATTGCGATGGTGTCCAATCTTTAAATGATTTTACTGAATTCAATGTGGTTTCCACGGTCGAGATTCCGTTAACATCGTTAGATCGAAGGGTGGACAAAAGAATGTAATTTTCCGTTGGACTTTCGGGTTGCTTCGGATGAACTTCATCTGACATTCCCGATTCTTCCGAAATTTGATCTGACAGGTCTAACCTAAGGTGATCTTCTTCTATAGTCTGAACCTGATTTAGGACGGTTTCCGCGCTAGACTTATCTAGGTCTTTAGTTCGTTCAATATTAACTATAGGTGAATTTTTCTCTTGATCTTTGACCTCATGGTTGCCCTTCTGGACGGTGTTCTGAGGTTGTGACACCGTGGGCACTACTCGTTTCCCTGAACCTGTGAGCAATTTTTATTTTGGTGGCCAATTTTCCGACATATTAGACATACTTCTTGACGTTCAGCGGTGCAGGAGCGACCGAGATGTCCATTCTGACCACAGTTGTAACAAAATAATTTGGTGGTATCAGTGAATCGAGGTTGTTTCTTCGCAGGCTCGGGTTTGTTATGAGTGTTATGACTATCAACTTTGTCACGGTGTTTCAAGTTTTGTTCTAACCGTTGACGATTAAGAGATTTTGAATTTTGAAGGCTAGATTTCTTTAGTTTATTTAGCTGAGCTTGAATGGCTTTTAGGTCAATGACTTGTTCGCTTTCTCCCTCTGTATCGGACTCTAACTGTGTTTCGGTTTCGGTACTAGACGAGTCTATTCCCGCTTGTATGAGTCTAAGATCGGGTTTCCTGGTCCTCGTTCGTTGAACCATTGGCTCATCTGACCTTTTGTTCTGATATTGACGCTCGTTTAAATAACTAAAGAGTTCGTGATAATTTTTATGATGTAAATTTAAAACTTCGCTAGAGAAACGTGAGCCGAATCTAGTCATAATTTGTTTCAATTGGGTTCTAAAGTCGGGCGGTTGTTGCATGCGTTCGTAAATAAAACGTACACGACAGGCGTATTCCGTTAACGTTTCGTTCTTCTCGAGTTTCAAGTTCTGTACCTCTGCTAATAGATCAGGATCTGATTTCTTTACTCCCCAGTCGCATAAAAAGGCTGTTGTAAAATCTTTCCAGGTACGCCAGGACTGTTTGTTAACTAGGTACCAGGCTCTCTGTGGACCTTCGAACAATTTAGAAAGAAACGGAACAAAATGATCTTTATGAATACCGCTTTGACTTAGATAATCCTTTAGTAGAAGTAGGAACTGATCAGGATCCTTTTCTGATTTAGGGAAACTGATTTTCCAAGAGTTGATTATTCTACCTATTTTAATCGAATTAAAATCGTTATTGCGATCGGTCGAATTTCTACTGGATGTTCTCACTGTATCAGGTCTATCCGTATCGCTAAGCTCGTTAGCTTGGTGTGACAAAGTTCCTGGGGTTATCGGTCTATTTTCGTGACTTGATACCGCAGGGACTGTCGAAGGTGTTTGACCTGAACGGGCATCCTGAAGCATTTGACGATACCTATCTTCAGTCATATAAACTTCTTCCTCTTGAATACTACCATCGGCTAGCGGTTGACCTATGTTAACTCGGATTAATCTAGCAACTGGTATCCTAGGTTGTTCATCATTCGAGTTGTTTACAATAGTCGAGTTTCTATTTTGCTGAAACCGTACCGTACGCGGCGGAATCGGATCTTGATTAACGTTAAGAGGGTTAGTCAGTTGTGACCATTCATTTCGCGGAGGATTTTCAGCGTTTTGATTTAACGACCTAGCGGCCAATGCTACTGTGGGGTTCGGTATTTCCCTTCGCGTTGTGGTTCTTCTACGACGCCTCGGTGGATTTCTTTCAGTTAACCGTGGGTTTATTTCCTCCTCACTTGAACCGTCTGGTGTATAACCAGCAGCAACGTCTCCCCCTTCGGACCCGAAGTCGTCTTGATCATTCGTAGCCTGTGCGTGAGGTGATGAATTCAAGAGTTGATCAAACTGAGATGACAAAGCTTCCATAGTACTTTTTATTGACCCTATCGCGTTTTCGACAAAAGCTAATCGCGAGTCTCTATTCGATTCGAGTTGGCTCATTCGTTGTTCAATGTATCCTAACCGGTAAGAAAGAGCATTGGTTGGATCGTCTATTGGTGATACGCGTTGAGGAAAATCAGGTGTTGGAGTTCTAACACCTCTACCTCTACCAACAGGCAGTGAAACGTTCGCGATTGCCATTGGATCTTGTCGCAACCTTTGGTTTCTGTTTGGTGGCCTTCTCGGTGGTGAGCGAGCTACTGTCGACATGATGTATCAAATTTCTTACCACCGTGCCAAAGCCTAATCTGGTGAATTAAGTCTAAATTAAGTTTTGACTTTTCAAGTCGTAAATAAAATTCAATTCCTGAATATTAGCAGTTCTAGACTAAACTTCGGAACAAGATCCTATCTAGCTAGATACTACTGGTAATTTAATTAATATTCTTTAAATTTCTTTAACAGGTAAGGCCTGTATTGATTCTATAAACTTACCAATTGGAGATTAAGTCAAAGTTCGTGTTCTCCAACGGTTGCTGAATTTTACTAGGTATCAAAACAAGATTTGAATACACTAGCCTATTTGCTTTAATAGCAACTTAGTTAGGGGTCAGAGCAAGATCTAAACACTAACTATTCTACTAGGTATCAGAGCAAGATCTAAACACACTAGCAATTCCCACTGAGCACTAGGGCAAGACCTGTATGCTTCAGTATATTATCCATATTTTTGCCCTCGCAACATAAGGATTCATTACCTATTGTTCGGCAATCTCAAAATAATAACTCAATTATTTTACTAGGTATCAGGGCAAGACCTTTATACTCTAGTTATTTTCAAAGTATGAGCTCTTGGCGCAGGAGTTTCATTATCCTATTATTCGTCAAGGCTCAACAAAACAACAGGGCTGTACCTTTGTCAAATGATTAATTTCAAACATGGCGGCCCTATATAATATACATTGATTAATCATCAATCAATTAATTAAGCATTGTAATTAATCATAAATCAATACATTAAACATCAATCCGTGCGACCAGGGCAAGACCTTTATCGAACGGAATTTCATTTAATTATTTTTAACTATTTTTACTGTACAACAGTTCATTGTGGCACTCTTGGCCTTTTCTTCTGTGAATTTCTACCGTTCGACAGGGGCAAGACCTTTGTCAGACAGATAGATTACACCATTATACATTGCTTTTATAATTGAAATGTTCCTAGTTAATGTACATAATCAACGTGCGGCAACAATTTCTTTAGCAATTATTATAATAAATTTCAATTAATCATATTATAAATAATTCCAATAGTTAACGTCAATTAGTTACTACAGCTACTTCATAATCGACAGGAATTTTCAGAATATTAAATTCTTAATTTCATTTTACTTAAATGAATATTTCAGAATAATTAAGGTGACTCGTGGGATACTATAGCCAAATTTTCTTATGTCAATTCAATACAAAGATTCAAATAGTTTCTTTTACTAAATTTAATCTATTGTTGACACTTAGGCGTTGAGAGCTATTGTTTACTTTAACCACTCTCGAACGTTACACTAACGCGACACATGACCTTGACCACGTACACAACGTTCACAAAACGCAATAGTCGATGAACTTCGAACAAAGCTATTCAATAAATTTCGCACTTAAATTTCCAGTTATAAATTAATCTTTGCAATAGTGCATTAATTTTTCCAATCGATCATTAATCTTTCCACTTTGCCTTGATTTTTTCAATTTTGCCTTAATTTTTCCAATTTTGCCCCACGTTGGGCGCCAAATGAGACAGGCTTTTTAATCGAGCCTCACGATGCACGCCAAATGAGACAGGCTTTTCAATCTAACCCGTATCTAATTCCTCATTTGAACCATGAACGCGAGATAATTTCTACTTCTTCTAGAAAATAACAAATCACTAAGCCTTCACCTAGCGCGGCCTGGGTCAGTGGCTGCTAGGGCTCTAAATGACAATTATATTTGAAGTTGAGCGCCAATTGGTTTATAGGCAAACCAATAAATCCGTTAATAAATGTTCGAAGTGCAACGGCAAGTCAAGTAGAGAAGAGGTACAAATTGGAGGACCCGAGGAAATTGCAGAAATAATAGTATTTGTTCAATTAAAAGTTTACTTACAGTTTATTGTCCTTGCTTAATCTTAGCCACAATATCCACTTATCGGCTATTACGTTTGGTCATAAGTCACTAGGTTCAAATATTATAATTCCTTTTCGGTCGGCAAGTACGGTGTAATGGCTTTTGTTTCGTTCCCACGAGTCGTGACGTCTCAGGACCTTTTCGTTCGTCCTTCCGTGAGAGAGTGTCTCCCGCGCTACCTGTTGCGCGCCACGTGGTGAGGGCTGCCGGAATCAATAGCCCCGCGCATGCGCTATGGGAGATCCCTAGACCACTACGCCTAGTAAAGATCTCGTCTGGCGTCGAGGCTATCCCGCGAAATTGAAATTCTATCCCAATATAAATCTCCGACATGTTCAACATTCACCATTAGTGTATGGTGAATGTCGACATTTACCGATGTAAGTTAGAAATAAGGGTATTTAGTAAATATTTCGGACATACACCAAGCGACCATGTGAATGTTGACATTCACCGGTGAATGTCGACATTCTCCAGATTTCGGTCTTTCGCGGTAACATATACATACCGTATATTCTCCGTTTGATTTTACTTTAGAAACACACTGAACTAAATAAACACTAGCTTCAGTCAAGCAGTAATTGTTGTATCAACGACGTGCGAATAAATGACTGATCGAAACTTAATATGTGCAATTTAAACAAGAAGCAGTCGGAAAGAATGACTGCCAAGCCACATGGGGCGTATACGTTCCACGATACGATACACGCGGTATTCATAATAATAAGATGCCCACAATTGACTTCATAATAAATTTTGAAAAAAATTCTTCATTTTACAATGGGAGTACCAAATGGCTTGAACGGAAAGTTCAGCATGGGGCGCATACGCCCTACGCGGGACGGAATGTGTTAATCCCAGTAAAAAGGTACTTTCTACCTGTGTCATCAGAATCGGGTCGACATCGAATCCCGTCTGAACTTATTTAAACGGATTCAAGGGATGGATTTTCTCTTTGGCAAACGGCGCAGATCTAAAGATTATCTGTGATGAAAACCTTATAGAAACAATCAAAATTATCGACGCAGGTATCTTACAATTGCGACCGGGATGTAACGCTTGTACTATTGTGACGTGCAAGGGTGTTAATACACGGCAAAATTAATCTTCCGCGCTAAGCGTGGAAGTTTATATTTATTTTTGTTTAGGGTAAGTTTCTAATTGCCATCCTATACAGGCCCAGTTCCTTAGATGATAGCAGGATGAGGAATTGGTGTATGATGTGTTAAATCAAAAGATCAGAAGTTCTCCTTGAACTAATAAGAATATATTGTTACAACCCAACATAGTGTTACTGATAATAGTTAAAGACAAATAATGAAAATGCCGGATGGTCTTACAAGTTATGTTTATAAAAGAAGATATGTTGCCGTCTTCGCTCTTATCTTATATGTTCATACTCACACGCAGATATGCTATCGACGCGTAACAGTAGATGCCGTCATTGGCTCGATGTTCACACTCTGTCTTTGTCACAGCGACCTGTCCATCTATCTTTTACAATAACACTTAAACTACACGACAATATTCTCCGTGGCGGAAATCAATGACCTTATAACTATTCTCACATTGACTTATAACGCTACGCGTGCAACTCTTTGGGCTCGATAAGACTTTATCGACTTATAAACAATTTGTAATAGACCGCAGAACTCCCATGAGAATTATAGCCGCCGCACGATGCAGTTGTGAGGAGTTACTCTAGGCCGAACTATGCGTTCTCGTATGTATCTAGAGACTGATTTGCTGTCACTGTTCCATTCGACATTTTGCCGAAAGTCGATAGACAAGTACGGGCAAATCTTATATATTTTGCAGTTTTATCCGTGCAAGTAAAATCTGAAATTTTTTGTTCACACGCCCGTGACGAGTTACCGGTTACAGTGCCATATAAAAAAAAAAGGTTAAGTCCGGAAGAACTTAACACTAGCTACATTAAGCTAATAGGGACTGAAATAATCCGAGATCCAGAACAATATTTCTACGAACCCTCAGTGTCACTAGGTGTTAATGAGCTAGTGCCCGAAATATAAGGATATTATGTTAAAAATAACACAGCGGGGTTAAAACTTAAGAATCAAAGAAGCGGCGCGACAATACCCAAATTCCGAAAGAACGAGATATCCCCGAATCAGTTGACGAACGAGTTAAATGAAATAGAAACTCACCGGGAAACGCGTGTACATAAGATCATGATACACTGTACTAGAAGGGATTACATTTTTGGGAACCATGCTGTCAGTTTACTTGAGCAGATCTTAATTATTGATCGTGAAAACCATCGTGCAATCCTGCACTCGAAGTATTTGACGAAATCCACAACACAAAATCGAAGGCACCGACACTGAAAACACAAACGATGGAAATTCCCAAATTGCAGCCACCACCGCTAGACGTGCATTGCCACCCCAAGTAGCGACAATAGGTAAGGGAGGAGAACGAAATAACGTTACCCCAAACACAGTTAGATCTTGAACCACCGGTTTATTTAGATATCACTTAGCGGGCCCTCCGTCAATTGCTTTAGCAACCAAGCTGACGTAGATGATCCTGGGCGCTCTAGTCCCTAGAAAAAAGAATAATAATTAAAAAAACAAAGGGTAGAGGAAATTTGATAAACCTTGAGAAATTAACACGCACCATTCAGCCAAATCTTCCGGCGTTCCTATATACTCAATAGGTCTTGAGTCTTTATACCGAATAAGACTCATAATCCGAAAACGTTATCCTGCCATCCGCCGTACACCTAACAATCCCTACAAAGCGCAATAGCCCTTCTTTTTCTTATATGAACGGTCACGCTAACACGACGGTAACTATATTTGAAACGAACTGTGTAATAATGAGATAGAAATAACCAAAAGAGCGTCACTAATACTCACTAATTGTCGCAGAAGTATTTTACCTATCTCAAAAGGGCAAATCTAAATCAACTCAGACACATCGAGACCAAGAACCCTCGAGCTCAAATCACACAATGCGGGATCACCATCAAAATTCAGAGGACTCTGCCCGCCATTCACGGAGCCGCGTGCGATTAACCGTTGAGAATAAAGGCTGTATAGGCAGCCTTTCGAAGACGAAGAGGGCAAGGAGCGCGTGAGATCGAATGTAGACTAAACTGTAACCGCCATTAGCCCTCCGTGCGCCCTCCACCCCACGCAGTCAGGGGATTTCGAAAAACAAGAAGCAGCCTCACCAACCGCAAAGGACGGGAAGGTAGCCTCAAAGTATCACCAACGGGCGATGTTCTATCGAAAGGGAGAGAGATGTTACTCCTGACGCAGCTACGCCCCAAAAAATTCTACCAAATTTCCGTGTCCATTCGTTTTTCGCAAAACCAATGCGTGATTGTAATCGGTGTTCATGAACACCTCGCTCTTCCATAATACACGTATAAGTTAAGGTTAAGATGGCCATAATTATAAAGCAATAAGTCCATGGGAATAATTGATAACGAAATGTTCCCATTAATACCACGAATTGATTGATTGATTTATTTAGCTTTCTCAGCTATTTGTCTTACATATAGTGTTTTACTAGATAAGTTAAGTAATATATTGTAAACTTATTGCATATTCTTTTAATATACGCTTAAATGTTGTAAGCCTATCACATTGCTTTAGTTCTATCGGTAACGCATTATATATTTGATTCCTTCGTGAAATAGACTCTTTTGCGCACTTCTTGTTCTTCGAAATTGAATCACAATGTTCTCCGTTTGTCTTGTCCGCTTTTCGTTTCCATCTCCTACTAACACTATCTTATTTTTTAAATGATCGGGTAACATCATTCTTTTTGACCACTGTTCGTTGAATCTAACTTGTTGTGTTCTATTACTTAAATACGATCTTAACCATTCTATTACCATTCTTTTAATTCAATATTGATATAATTTTTCCAATAGTCTATCCCTATCTACTGTTTCGAATGCCCTCTTTAGATTTAGAAATATTATTCCTACAATGTCTCCTTCACTGACCATCCTCTTCCAATCATTTATAGCAGTTTGTTTTGCTGTCTCACACGAATTATTTTTCCTAAAACCCGATTGATGTTCTCTAATAATGTTATTATTTTGTAGATACATTTCAATTTGCTCTTTTATCACTAACTCTAGTACCGTCAGTAGATACATACCACTCCTGGCCGTCACAACAAACCCCCACCACTGCCCCTATGAGTCATAGAGTGCACCGCGCTGCGGTCCCCCGCACTGCACTATGGCGCCACCCCCTCGCCCATGTGGGCGGCTCTCCCCACTACCGCCCTATGCCGAGCTCCCGCTACCACGCGGTCCTGGTCCTAAGGCCCAAACTCAGTAGCAGCGGCGCTGCATGTCCCCAGGGGCCTATCACGGTCGGTAATTATGCATTGACCGCCGGTCGGTAACTTTTTAATTATCTTAAGGAGATAAGTGTACCCGTGGTAAAATAGAACACCGTATTTTGTAAGACACATTATGTATATTATAAAAAGCTGTAGCGCGTGATACATTTTCGATTATTAGCGTATTGCTGACATGAATCGCTACCTGTTTTAAGTAGTAATACTGGGATTAATAAGTGGGACATAAGGAGTTTGAAATAAAACACAACTTACTTAATTTTAATATATAAAATTTATTATTAGAAGGCAAAAACTTAATTAATATAAAATATAAAAACACAAAATATAAAAATTTTAAAATATTGTATATTACTAAAAAAAACATAAATATAAAAAAGATAAAAATATACAAATATTTAAAAAACAAAATTTATTAATGTAAAATATAAAATATAAAAAACAAAAACTTAGTACTCGTCACCCGTATCATCGTCTGAGTCCCTGCAAAAAAATAAATAATAATATTACTACTCATGTGTGACACACACATACATGGTGTTCCATATATAGAATTGATTAATACGCACCAATTATAATATGTGATTTGAGGCAGCCCAAAGAGCTGCCTCAATCCAAAAATATCCTCGTCGCCCCAGTCTAGCTCCTCGAAGAGGAGCCAGCCGTTGAGTTCACCCCTCCGAGCACAACGCTGGCTCCTCTTCTCCAGCATATCCCTGATGCATATGTAGCCTTTGAGCTTTAATAAATAAAGAACACGTTATATAATAAAACTTCTTTGAAATATTTAGTTTGTGTATTAATAGAAACTTAGAGGACGCTACACTCACTATCAAACGAATTTCACCGCGTCGTACCGTCATAGCTGCTTTTTCTGTTCTAACTCTGAGTCGAACGGATGAGTCGAGGTGAGGCGGATGAAGCGCTCCAGCTTACCCCCACTTGTAGCTCGTAGAAACGAGGATCTAAATGCACACACGAGCGAACGAACGGTCCACTTGACCATTCTATACATTGCACTAAGGACAATAAAAATTTGGATGATGCCATCCAGGTGATCGGTACGTGTTGAGGTCATGATGAAAAATTCATTTTTCACTATTAAATCCCAATATATATTATCCGACGGCTAGTCTGAAGTGTCGAATCTGTGTACATCGCGCTTTATTAATTCGTATACATTGGGAACATTAAAGGGGTATATCAAGCTATCCGTATCGGTGTACATTAATTTTATTACTTTTTTGTCTTACTTACTAAATAATTGATTAGATATATATATACGCACATCATGGCTGTTATTCCTTTTTATTATTATATTTTAATTATTTATACATATATATTTATCACTATTTTTTTTTGCTTACATGTACTATATATTGTGACGTTAAAAATTCGCGTCACAAGGTCCCGAGTGAATAACTAGCGTGTTTTAAATGCGGGACGCATTACCGTCCCTCGAGAGAGTCGTGAAAAGTACCGGCCAAGAACTCCAGGGTCCAAAAGGGTATTAGAATTACATAAACTAATTATTTTTGTTCCGTACAACTATTTCATGCGTTCGTAACCGGCCACCACCACCATCAACGTTTCGCCGAGGGAG
>JARQTC010000749.1:146097-251711 GCA_030142495.1 Cephus runcator | reverse complement strand
TGCTCGACCCGACCAAAGGAATAGGAAAAGTAAGACAAATACAATGGAAAGTGAGAGGGAACAAAGCGAAACGAGAACAAAGAAATGAATATAGAAATGACGAAGTGAAGAAGTAGAAAAGGAAGGAATAGAGTTATAAAAGTAGAGAAGAATCAAGGAAAGAGATAAGTGAGAAAGTAAAGAATGAAATATAAAGAAATAAGGAAGTAAAAAAGAAATAAATAAAGAAGAAGAAGAAGGTTGTCAATGGATATAGAAATAAAGAAGTGAGAATAAGATAATAAGAAAGGAATGAATATAGAAATGAAGAAGTGAAGAAGTAGAAAAGTAAGGAATAGAGTTATAAAAGTGGAGAAGAAATGAGGAAAGGGGTAAATAAGAAAGTAAAGAAGAAATAAATATAAAAATAGAAAAAGGTTCGAAATGGTTCCAAGAGACCAGTATAGGAGACCGGCTCGAGGAAGAATGAGCGCTCCGAGTCCGAGCACTGCCTCGAGCGCTCCCCCCACTCCCCCCACTCTCCGCCTGCTCCCACTCTCAGAGTCCTGCGCGACGGATTTGCGCGCACACAATTTTGGGCAACTTCCAGTACTTCTAAATATGCTTGGCCTGAATTTCTTATTTCTAAGTGAATATTTTACTTTATTAATTTAATTAATTATTTTAATGTTCCAAACACCTAATTCATTAATATTTCAATTTGAACGTAATTCGTTTTCGATATTTTACATTTTCAATTGAATTTTTAACTATTCCGTATATTCTGCGAGAGTTTGATATAATATATGTAGACCTTCGAGTGTATTTCGTATTCCGGTGTTTTTGAGGTGACTAATCATGAATCTAAACTAAAAATTTAGGAATTTAAAGAGGTATACAAAAGTGCAAAAAGTTGGCTTGAATGAAACTCACTCGGGGGATTTTTGGCGACGTTGAATACGAATCTGAATTCAAAGTTCAAAAATTCAGAATGGCTAACAATTGGTTCGCCACATTGGTCCCACTGTCTCGAATGTTTCAAAATTTCGACCTCAGATTTTGATTCAGTAACCTAAATAGAAATTCCAATAAAAAGTATGAGAGCTTTCAACCATTTATTTTGATTATAGTAGAGAATATTTATTTTTACGTGTTTTCGAAAAAATTTACTTGTAGTAAATAAAACAACCTTCTTGAAAGATTTGCAAAATACTTTAGTGTCCTAAATAAGTACTTAAATTGCCGTTTCGTTGTCAATAATATTGTGCGCATTTATAACACATATAAAATGGATCATTGTACGGCTGTGAAATAATTTTGAAAGTGCGTTAATAAAGCATTGTTCCTTGTTTTTATTGAACTTTCTACCTTCCCTTTATAGTCTCATCTTCAACGGGGCAAGTGCAGGTAACTACTCTAATCAAATCAACATTAGAAAGTTCACAAAAATTATCGATTTACCTCGCGACCGACCAGGCCTTACGTAGACAAGTGAGAACCTATAATCGACCCACGAATCCAATGTATTTTTTGACAATTCGAAAACAATGAAGTCTCTACATGTGTATAGAAAGTCATACGCGTCACTTCGTAAAATATTTGTTACAAAGTCTGCATATGACAAGAGATGGGCAATATGCGAATCAAAAATTCTTTCCCGCTTGAATAACTGTGAATAATTCCTAACAAGAAGCAATAATAAAATTTGTAGAGATCAATCATTTCAAATGACTTTTTTCCTAATAATTAGCGTTCTCGCATAATTTCTCATAGTTATTCGAACCCAGAAGTATTTTTAACACATTTTTAGTCAAACATAACCCATTTCTACATACGAGTGAGCGAGCAGCCCAATGCATGGACAAGCATTCAAGTGAAGCGTGGATCTGATTCGATGAGTAAAATGATTAATAGGTCAATAATTAGGCGTCGGATCAAAACATGCTAAAGGACTTTTCGACCATAAATACGGCTATGTTTAGCGTATCTACAGTTTCCGGACACCTTGTATAAAATATTATATGATTATATATAATCATTTTTCTCGTGCACGTTATTATCGTTAACTACTTTAATGCATTAATCAATTGTTTTGTTTATATCACAAAGTTATAGATGTAATATTGATGTAAAGCCTTCATATGTCATTAAGAAAATATTGCTCACTTGATATTCCTTCATTTTGTTCGCTGTAACTTGTTAGACAAAATGCTTTAAGGACTAATATTTCATTCTATATTAAATTCCAATTACAAATATGGTCTGATTATAATCAATTGATTGTAAAAAAATGATAATGCCTCTACTTCGTCTTAATTATATATAATTCACTCACTTGTCCATATCCGCGCAGTAGAGAGTCGAGGAATTTAACCAAGATCCATGTGAAACCGTCTTTCTTATCTAAATACTTTTTCCAGAGCGAAAAATCGCCAACATAGGCTACCCACTGTCGTTCCTGAAAAAAAAAAAAAAAAACATATTCTTTTACTGTAATTTAAAATATGTCTGAATTTCGCACGCTGAGTTGAAAAAAAATTATTTATCTAATATCGTTCAAATTTTTCCAACTCTATGCCAGCAACAAGTATTTCGGCTATTTGTTTCTTTTCATCTTTTTTCCTATGTTAATTAGTAATGTTTTCACAGTCATTAATCTTTGAAAACTAGTTATTATATTAGCAACAAATGCGATCAGACGCGAACGGCAGTTGAAGATCACTTTATCATCAAGGCACCACCATGGGCGGCGCATGAAAAGGCACCTTTATCACTTGACTAATTTAATATTGTAAATATGACAAAAACCTGAACGGAACTTTAATTACAAATTATTTAATAGACTGAAATATACGTATCATGCTTAAAATATCATGTATTGCTTCATGAATTCATAATGACAACTGCATAACCAGCACAGTACCATTTAATGCACTTTATATGTGTCATTATATGTATAGCAGTAATTTACTCAAATTTTATTAGCAATAACGCTTCACTCATGCACTTGTCAATAAGATCTATTTCACACAGTAGAATATTTTATTGTCATGCTATTAATCCACTGTTTAATTATACATGTATTAAAATATTTGTTATATTGAAATTTATTTGTACTTGCTGCGGTGTTGTATCCTCCGCGATAACCATATTTGTGCAATCGGTGTTACTGATCTTTTGAAGATATTACAGCTTCTGATTTTTGCTTGTAATATTTCAATTGCGGACATCAAATGGCAATGGAAACAATATTTGTACTGAACAACTTTTTGAATTGAAAAAAGGTATAAAGTAGGAAGTACCACGTTGATATTTAGAGAATCGCGTCACCATTGAACGCCTGTTTATTTATATGTCTAATCTCGTTCGACGACCCTGGCTTCTAAGTAATTAGATAGTCCTAGATAATTATGAGGACAAGTATCATAACCATGCTAATGACTTCAATTGCAATTCATATTGACGCTCTGGAAGAGGTGGGTCAACAGATAAGAATTAAAGAACGAGAAATAGGTAAGCTTTTTACTTTTGCGTGTTATTAGCAATCTAATATATGTACCATTCATATGGTTAGTAAATAGCAAACTTTATGTACAAGCTTCAAATCAACTGGAACTGTAATCATTTGTTACAATTTTCAGAAATTTAAGTATTAAGCTTGCTGGTGTAGATTTTTAAAAATGGGAACGGCCCATAATTAATTTTATTAGGAATATTTATTAACAATAAGTTCGTTCATATAAAAATAGGTTTTAATAAAACTTGTACAACTATAAATATCAGAAAAGAAAACTAACATTCACCTCAACGTAAAACGTTGTATGGGAAAAGTGTATCAAAAGGTAATACTTTATTTTACTTTCTTACAATTTAAATTAACTTCTTGTCCAAGATCGAGAATTCAAGAATTATAGCATTAAATCTCTATGACGTAATTGGGATGAACGACGAGCGTAGGATCTTCGTCGCTGTCCTGTTCGCCGCTTCCTAATTCACCCGTTTTTAAAGGAATTATAATTTGATCCTAAAAAAATAACAGTATATTAGTAAACAATATATATTATAATTCTTATTATATTATATACATACATGATATATTAGCCTGTCTATAATTTTCTCAACAAGAGCCTTGCGCTCCAGCAATTCTTCCTCGGAATCGATTTGATCCTGTATCTGATCAAGGTACCATGCAACCAATTCCGACTTTTTTGTACCTTCCTTATTTTCATCTGTAATATGAAAAAAAGAATTCTCTGTAGACTTAAATGTATAATAAAAATCTTTTCAATATAAAAAAAAAAGTAACTTTCGGTCGAACCTTCACTCTCAATACGATCCTCCTCGTTGCGCATATAAAGCACTAACATGTTGGAAAGATTTTTGTATTCATCAAAGGACATAGTGAGCTTCTTTTTAGGAACGTCTGCGGATGCTTCTTTATCTATAGTAATTATAATTAACATTAAACAATAAATAAAAATTAAATATGTATGACACAATTAATAATCCAAAGGTCTTAATTAACTTACCTGTAGATGCAACAGTGTTTTTATCATTGCTGTCAAGGGCGTTGAAGGCAGCCATAAGAGGCGGTGCATCGTCCAGCTCCATTCCTGTGCCATTTTCATTGTACTCATCCTCGTTAAGATCAATGTCTGGCTGCTCTACGCGCACGATACTTTTGCTCAGTAATCGTCGAGCCTCCTTAACGTGCTTTACTGTGACTTCATCGACACATTCAAGCTTAGCCAACGCCTCGGATAGTCGTATCAGACTCTCCAATTGACGTACAGTAACACGCCATGTGGACTTTCCTGAGCCGGTACCTTCTCTTTGCCGGAGAGTCGTATAACTTTCAATCAGAATTTCCCCAGCGTCCTGTTCCATGCAAAGCAATTTTATAAAAATGAGCTGTTAATTATTTAGAAGCATAGAACTTACCGGATGTATAACTGGTTTGAAGTGCTTGGCGAAGTTAATGTATCTCAGGATTTCCGTCTGGGTATAGACTGTCTCTATATTAACTATATTGTTACTATGAAGATCAACGATTTTCTTGGCAATTGCATTGTCTATGACCTCATTACATTCGTCAACTAAGATGAAAAATAGATCAAATCGAGACATGATAGGTGCCGTTAATAAAACATTTTGTTGTAAGGATTTACTGCGATCGTAGCGACCGTTTACGGGATTGGCTGCAGCAAGTATGGATGTTCGAGCATTCAAAGTTGCTCTGACGCCAGCCTACATGTAAAGTAAGTAACTTTAGGTATTTTACTATTGATACCGAAGAATATGGGGATTGAATGTTACCTTGGCAATAGAAATGGTCTGTTGTTCCATTGCTTCGTGAATGGCAACCTGATCTCGTGGATCCATCTTGTCAAACTCGTCTATACAACAAATCCCATTATCTGCGAGCATCAACGCACCAGCTTCAATAACAAAATCCGATGAATCCTCATCTCGTACGACGGCTGCTGTTAAACCAGCTGCAGTGGATGCTTTCCCTGAGGTATAGACGGCTCTTGGAGAAAAATCAGTTACTTGCTTGAGCAACTGCGACTTGGCAGTACTAGGATCTCCTACGATACAGCAATTAATATCACCACGGAGTGTGGTGCCTTCGATGGTGGTCTTGGGCACACCACCAAAGAGCATCAGTGTAACTCCTTTCTTGACTTCGTCATTTCCGTGAATGGCTGGGAATAAACTTGACACCAAATTCTGATACAAATTCTTATCTCTGCTCATTTCGTATACCTTGTTCCATTCTGCTTCTGTCATTTGTCGCTTCATCATCTCCTGGGATATTTCTTCCATTGCCATTTCAATACCACCAAACTACAAAAGCAATGGAAATGTTTAGTGATACCTTAAATAAGCAGCCCATCTTCCTCATTAGTCGATGCCTTTGGCTTATGTTTTTCAATGTGAATAAAGTGAGGTATTAGTACCCTGGAACTTGTTGCAGTGATGCTGCATGCAAGAAATGCCATTCTATAGTTTAAATCTCTGACACCAAGAGCTTTGAGTCCTGTAACACCTTCCCCTTGGTCACCATGTTTGTGTCTGGATCCAAATTCTGCTTTAGCACCGGGAAATGCTAAAGATCCAACATCCGGTACCACTATAAGCGTTCCCGTAAAATCGTATCTATGCATTCAAACATTAGTTTACAATGTGATATATTTCAAATATACATTAGTATAATTTGGGATACAAACCTATCACCAGGCTGCACAGTCTCGACCGTTTCTGCTCTTAAAATAATGTCTAGTGAACGTGGAATGCATCCTCTAGGGAGTTCGGCCTGCGTCTCTTGAATACGAACTTTTTGAAAGTCTACGAATACTGAGTTATCCACGTCCAGCATGAATCGACGACGATTACTACATACTGGATTTCGGCAAATTGTAGGATTGGTAAACTATGAATAACAATAGCGTTTTATAACGTTTTAAAATATTTTATATGCAAACTATGATCGAAAAATTAAACCTACCTTAAACTGCTGCTCAACATTATTTATAACTGCATTGCAATCCATACAAATGAAAGCACCAAGAATCAATTCTGGATGAACAGGATGCGTTCTTACAACTTGTCCTGATATACGAATAAGCGTTCCAATCTTTGCCGTAGTAAGTTCTCTCACTTTATGTCTAGTTGGCACATCAACAAGACTAATGTAGCATTCTTTCTCCTTTCTCATATTTCCTGTATCTTTCACATAGTTACAAACTGCTTGACATAAAAATGGATATACTCTAAAAACAAATCATTATCACATAATGACAGTTAATATTATTATATGAAGTAGTTTATCTGAAGGTGTATTATTAGAAATGAATAAAGCTGACCTATAATATTCCTCAATAATAGTAGTTGACAAAACTTGATTATATTTCTCAATGTCATCGAACGAAACTTCCAAAGTACTTCGCTCTGGACTAATTAGTTCTTTAGCTGGTTCAAGATATTTCACTTCACCATCTTCTTTAAATCTATCGAAGAAAATCAATTAATATAATGTATTAATTATTGCAAATATACTGTACAAGGACAAAGTTTGACACAAAGAATGTGTACTCCTAATATAATACAAAATACGTACACTTCGAGAAAATCTTGAAATAATTTTTGGCATTGTATTCCGACGTCATCCTTAACACGTAATTGTCCGGCGTTCAAATTGCCCACATTCATTTTTTAATAAAATATAAACCGCACACTTAATTAAAATACACGGAGCGTTACTAGAATTTGGCGGCAAGCCTTACGCTGTTTGGCACCTGTTTTACTTCAGAACTCAGTCACATTCATTTCAAGGCGCGTTTGAACGCAACTCGAGACCAATAGCACAGTGTAAATTCCTCTGGACACGTTACACAATTGGTCGATAGTCACGTTCGAACGCGCGTTTGAACAGTGCACCTAACTGGGTCTTCACCCAGAGATGAGTAGGGAGATACACAACGATACGGTTTTAAGCGATACCAAAAACATGACGCTGAATCGCAGTGGCGAGTTCAGAAGTAGAATTTTGTGATCATTGCCTCCGTCGATAATGCGGATTATGGACGTGTAGCTTGATGAGCAGAGGCTCTCCGCTACTTACCGTTCCCAAAACAACACGTATTTATCTTGAATTTAAAGAAAAATTGTGAGGGTGCAAACGATGGAACGCAGTGATGTTCTAGAGACTACACTCTTTCGAATGGGACTAATTGGAAAGGTTAACAGACGATACTATTTCGAAAAACTTCAAAAAACTGCGTTTTCACGCTATACTTGCTACGTACTTATCTTAAATTTAAAGAAAAACTGTGAGGGTGCAAACGATGGAACGCAGTGGTGATGTACTCACCGGAGCTGGTGCAGCTGATCCGTGAATGCCGAGAACTGCATCTAGGAGACACTCAGGTGGGCACTGCACTTACGGAACACTCACAGAAAATCCACGGAATTTCCTGGATGTCGCGACAACAACTGGAGAAGTACACAAGTGAGAACTTGGTATACCGTATCGAAACACGGCTAGAAAAACTATCAATAGATAGCACGAGAGCGCCCGTCAGCTCGTGACACCTCGGTTGGTGCCCCGAGACAGACTGCTTTGACATTAGCCAAATCGAGAACTAATCATTGTGATCATCTGATTGGTCGAGATCCTTCTAGCCGATAACAATTATCCTTTCCCCCGAGTCGTCCCTTTAAATTAAATCGCAAGCGCTCCTTAGCGAATCGGTATGTAACTTTTGGAGATCCTCCACGGCCGCTTCCCCAGGACATCGGACGACAGCTGGGCACCACATCCTTAACTCGGACAGGAGGTTCCTCCCTTACCCTTAATCGTAACAGAACCTTATCTCCGTCCGCTTTACAGTCCTTTGCCCATCTCCAGCGGGGCACCAATATCTCACCCGGGCTTCTGTTGGTCCGTAAAGACATGTCCGTCGGGTATTCTCCTCTGCCGGGCAATTCGGTAGATCGAGACTATCTCCCCACGGCAGATTCGAACACCTCGACCTTAACTAAACAATAATGAAATCTTACGAGAGCATTGGCATAACTATACGAATCAACCCTAGAGCGTAGCTTCTGAGCAGGGTGGTGACTCGAAGGGAACTAAAAAGCGAGAACATTATTTGTATTATCTGTAGCCGGAGTCGCCTTGTGACCGTGAATCGAAAAATCACGTCACAAAGCCTACCCATGTACCAGCGTATAAGTACATCTGGAATAATTGTATGCAGTGTATTGCGTTAGTATTTTAGTAAGTAGTAAGTATTTTATATAAATGTTAAATAATAAAATGAATTTATGGTAAGAATAATAATTGATAAGGAGAAGACAGATAAGGGTAGGGATAAGCGCAGGAGACTACTATGAGCTTAATTAACGTCCCGGTGACCCTGATGGTGTTTTAATTAATAACAATCGACCACGACTGCCACCTCAACGTTTGGAAAATAAGTATTTTAACGGTGTTACATAGCAGAACTATTGAAAAAGCTTATTGATAAAACGTTCAAAAATTGAGGTGCTACACGGGTGTCAGCTCCAGCACCGCACTTTTTTTAAATCTCTTAAAAATGATTCAACAATAGACTTTTTCTTTAGTTCTCGAGTTCTATAGTTCCTGATAGGTTTTAACAATAGTTCTGCTACGTAACATCGATAAAATACCTATTAAAGATACTAGTCGCACCATACGCTTCAGTGCAGGTATGCATAAGGAGCTGGCTTTCAGTGCTGTTTTCAGATTGTGTTTCAAACTGTTCCGGGATAGTTGGGAGCATAGTTCCGCTTGGAACTATTGTTAAATAATGCTGGAAGTTAGCACCGCATCGCTGCACTCCTTAACGCAGGCAGGCATGAGGTGCTGGCATTTCTCTTAGTAAATTTTATCGAGCTTACACTGTGTACTCGAATTAAAGAGTACAAAAAAAATATTTAGGCAATATCTGATGAGTGGCCTCGTTCTAAGGGTTGCTCTGGAAACCAGCGGTAAGTTGCGGAGAACCTCTGCCGGCTCGGCTACACGTTCATGATCACGTTCAGCTCGGCTACGACGGGATATGCATTATCAACGGAGGCGATGATTACAAAATCTTACTCTTGGACTCGCCGCTCCGATTTAGCGCAAAGGTTACGCCTAAAATCGTAGCGTTGTGCATCTCCTTACCACTCTCTACTCATCTCTGTGAGGCCGTCAGCTATCGTTGATGACTTTTTGTAACCTAACCTAAACGAGTGTGAAAAGTGTGTTTTAATGCGTAAAAAACAACCGTGCGTAAGACAGTTGTATGGGTTGTATTGCTAATTTGTAAAAATGGCAAGTCCGTTGACGAACGTCCCAGTGTCTCAAATATTGAAAAACAAGAGTACTTTTGAAGATGAGCCTAGGAAAAAAAGTAGAGAAGATTGGAGAAAAGCTAAGGAATTAGAAGAAGCCAGAAAAGCTGGTACTGCTCCAGCTGCTGTTGACGAGGAAGGAAAAGATATCAATCCACATATTCCGCAATATATTAGTGCAACACCATGGTACTTTGGTGCACAGGTATGACACAATTTGATATGTTTTCTATATTACTAAGAGTAGGAGACTTAGTAAAAAAAGGTCAACCCCTGTGTATTTTGTGTCTGAAATAAAACTTATAGCAAGTCTGTGTACCTAGTAAGTGTCATACACAAATTTGCATAAGGTTGGTCTTCTTTACTAGTAGTTCTTTGGTGCCAAGAGAACTGTAATTTGTATATGGTTTTTTTTTTGTAGAAACATGGTATACATATATGTATCTAATTACAGGGTCCTACATTAAAACATCAAAGACCACAGCCTGAAAAACAAAAACAATATAATCAGTTAGATGAATGGTACAAGCGAGGTGTAGATGCAAGTAAGGTAGTACACAAATATCGTAAAGGAGCTTGTGAAAATTGTGGTGCTATGACGCATAAACGAAAAGATTGTATGGAAAGGCCACGAAAAGTAGGAGCAAAATTTACAAATAATGATATTGCACCTGATGAATTTGTTCAACCTGAATTGTCTGTGGATTATGATGGCAAAAGGGATCGGTGGGCTGGTTATGATCCAGCTGAGCACAGAGCAATTGTAGAAGAATATCAAAAGATTGAGGAAGCAAAGAGACAAATGCGTGCAGACAAACTTAATGCAGAAGAAAACGATGACCAAGATTCTGATAAAGATGAAGATAAATATGTAGATGAGGTTGACATGCCAGGAACTAAAGTCGATTCAAAACAACGTATTACTGTGAGGAATTTAAGAATTCGCGAAGACACAGCTAAATATCTACGCAATTTGGATCCAAATTCAGCATATTACGATCCAAAAACAAGATCCATGAGGGACAATCCATATGTTGGAACCGAACAAGAGTATGAAGGAAAAATCCAATCTATCTATATCTTAGATTTTCTATTAGATAGTGTATAATTGAACTTTTTTCAGGGTGGATTACAAGGGAGAAAATTTTGTTCGATTCACAGGAGATACGCAACAGCACGCGACCGCTCAATTGTTTGCGTGGGAGGCCCATGAACGTGGTGTCGATGTTCATTTACTCGCGGAACCTACAAAACTGGAGCTACTCAAACAGGAATACGATAAAAAGCGAGATGAGTTAAAAGACAAAGCTAGAGGTAGTGTTATAGATCGTTATGGCGGTGAAGAACATTTGGACGCGCCACCGACATCGCTTCTTCTTGCACAAACGGAAAATTACGTGGAATACTCCAGATATGGAAAAGTATGTTATTAAAACTTTATAAAATACTTCGAATATTTTACTGCTTTAGAGTGATATTTTAAACAATTATATTTTTCTTTCAGATAATTAAAGGCCAAGACAGGCAGGTTATTAGATCAAAATATGAAGAAGACATATTTCCTAATAATCATACATCGGTTTGGGGATCATACTGGCAAGCAGGCAACTGGGGTTACAAATGTTGTCATTCTTTCATAAAAAATTCTTATTGCACTGGAGTAGCTGGAATTCGTGCTTCCGAAACAGCGAACGCCAGTAATGATAGTATTCCAAACAGTAGTAAGGAACCAAAGAAGGAAGAAGAACTTCAAAATAATGAAGGAAAGACGGAAGTTGTTTGTCACGAAAATTCGTCAAATGAAGATTCCTCGAGCGATTCATCTTCGGAAGAGGATGATACGAAGACAAAACCAGAGATAAAAGCTAGCAAGGCTAAAAAGAGGGATAAAAAGCGTAAACAAAAAGAGAAACGTAGGAGTATCAGGAAAGCGGAAAAAGAGGAAAGTAAGTTAAAGGAGGCGTTGAAAAAAGAATTGAAGAATCAAAAAGATGCTGAAAAATTGTTGAAGATGGACGAGCGAAAACGTCCATACAATAGCATGTATGAAGCTAAGGAACCTTCTGCCGAAGAAATTGAAGCTTATCAAATGAAACGTAAACGCGATGAAGATCCTATGGCGCATTTTCTCAGTTGATCATGAACATTCAGTCATGAGTGGAAATATTTGAGATTCTTTACATGCGTTCACATTTTAAATGTATTTACCCTGATTATAAGATATTGATGCGTTCAATAATTCAACAAATGTGTTACCTTCGACGAATACTGTACAAAAAATATAATACTACACGTTAGTATGTTATGACAATTAATAAAACATAATCACTGAGGAGATACTGTTAAAAAAAAGTCAGCCTTATGGGCATTTGTGTCTGACGGCCAGTGGATACAGTAAGTACAGAAAATATGCTGGAACTAGTATAGAAGTTTTGGAGGAGCCACTTTACCAATATCTCCTCGACGACATAATTCAAATTTCAGAAATTTCTTTAAACCTCTGTCACTCACGTTCTACTGAAGTAAATATCAAGTAAACTGTTGTGCTATTCTTCAAGCTACATAAACACCGAATATTATAGTTATAAATTATAAAACTTAAAAGAAGGTACAAAGTAAATGCATTGGAGATTGCATTTTTTATTTTTAACGACAAACAACAGTATTGCTTCTTTTATTTTCAGAGGAATGTAAGGTTATAATGAAAGTTACCGGAGAGATTTCTTATTAGTTTACAAGATTAACTAGAATAGTTTTGATGAAAATTACATTCTGGTTATTGTTCCTGTTTTAATAAATCTGCAAGTTCCTAAATTGAAAATTCGTACCAGTATATAGTGAACGCTTGCGCGGGAGCCAATAGCGTAATCGAGATTCGAGATCCGTTATGGCCGCCCATTGAACATTGCTCGGGAGTGGAGGGGTTCTGCCTCAGCAATACAGGCCACTTAAATGCTCTCGTAAGCAAATTATGGCATTGTTTCTTATCAGAACAGAGGGATTACATTACGGACATTCACAATTACGTTACTTCTGCACCCGCTCGACCATGAAGGTGATTATTTTCATAAATTTTCACTATTCATAGAAATTGTAGCGCGGCGTTACCGCCTTTCCTCTTCATAGATCTTGTTCTTTCGTTTCTTCATATTTAAAATATCTTGAATGTTTACCAGAAATTAGTGCGTATTGCGCGACAAGTCATGAACGCGTTGTAATTGTAGGTTTAAGTAATGAAGAGCTTCTCAGGATAAGAAATAGTTTCCTTTTCTTAGCCTACTGTGCATTCTCCAGACAAGATATATTGATCCAGTGTCTTTTTTACTATTTGAAATATGAAACATTCAATGTAACCTCTAATATCTTTGTCCTGATGTATTCATAACTGATTATTACAGAAAGGATTGGTACTTGGGATTTACGAAGCAGAGGGAAAGGATGGTATTGCGTTGACTCCTACTGCAGCTAGGTACAATGAGAAAGTCAATGGAAAACTACTGAAAAATATTTGCCTGTAAGTGTCAGTAAAATTATCAATCAACTATGTTTGTCATTGTATAATATTTGATAAGATATGGATAATTCTGGAGTAATTATACTTGTGCATTGCACATTGAACATAATGCGGTGGGGTTGTATCTACATCAAGAATCATATCGCTTACCTCAGAATTATATTTGGTTTATATTTGTAGCTCGTTAGTATAATACATTTGGGAATATATATACATTTTTAAACGACTCGTTAATAAAGTTCACTGATGCACAACTCATAGTTGCTCCTACATACTCAGTAGTCGCACCTAAGTATTAGATATTTTATTTGCCTTTTCAGCCTGAAACAATTATTATAATGCTGCCTGAGCTTCACCCAACATTTACTACTGCTTACCAACAGTCGTCTCGTGCGAGACCTACTAGAATGTTTTTCGTTGTGGAAACTAGAAATCGAGTTAGACCCAGATCCCACGAGCTCACTGGCATTATTTTGATTGTTTCAGGGGAGACTAGGCCGAGCGGTAACGTTACATGTGTGATAAGAAGCATGGACATGGCGCAGAAGAATTGATAAGAGAATCCCTCTCCATGTTAACAAAAATTAAATCGTACCGATCGATTAAATTTCATCTTTTCTCAAAATACCGGTTTCACAAACGAGAATTGCATATGAATGATTTTCCTGGAGTTACATAAAAGGTGTTATGGAATTCATAATTAAGCTGTGAGATCGGAAGGCATCAAAATAAAACACGCAATATATCAGAAATATCAGAGCGATGTCGACCGCCGGTGGAGGTGCACTTGGTAATGGAAGTGGCGCAGGGAGTAGCAGCGGGTCGATGGAACGTGGAAGAACCACAAAACGACATTTGCAATCTACAAATGTGCTCCACGGGATAAGTGGCACACTAGAGGACAAAAACAATGACTTCCTGTGTCCGATCTGCTTCGAAGTAATAGACGAAGCGCACATAACAAGATGTGGTCATACATTCTGCTACCGCTGCATCGCCAAGTCGCTCGAAGCAAATGGCCGCTGTCCAAAATGTAGCTTCACCTTGGGCCAGCAGGACATCTTTCCAAATTTTCTGCTCAATGAGATTGTTTCGAAGTACAAAATGCGAGACAAGGGTGTTGCCGAGTTGGGATCATCGCGAAGCGGCGATAGAAGTCGAGGTGTCGTGGGCTCTGATCTTTCAATGCCACCTTGCGACGGCCTGAGAGATTTCGTCGCGGCAGAAAGTGCCAATCTGACTCTACCCGACGTGAACGTAATGCTGGAAGTCCTCACGCAGAGGAAGCATCTCCTAGAGGCAGAATCCTGTGCGGCACAAAATAAGCTCCTCCACGAGTTTCTCAAGCATCTCTTGCAGCAGAAGGAAGAGCAGAAGAATCAGCTGCAAAAGGAAGTAGCCTTGATCAAGAAGGACATGGAAGAGGTCGAAAGCATCCTCAGGGACGTTCAGAGTAAATGTCCAAGAGTGGAGGATTTAAAAGCATCTAGCGAAAACGACACAGCTCAAGTGTCGGCTATAAGGAAAGAGATGATCGACCTGATAGATATTATTGACTCAAATATGGTGAAACCTAATGAGACAGCAGCGGCGAGCGGAAACGATGCCTTTTCGAATTTAGCTGCTAGTGATAAAGTGAACGACCACGCGACCACTTCTACCTTAGCTGTACGCAGAAAACGTATGCACGCTCATTTCGAAGATTTCGTGCAGTGTTACTTTGATTCACGAGCAAAAGAATTATTATTCGGTCAGACTAAGACATCGGCACAAAGTGAGACGAGTCACGGCAAAAATTCTGGCCTCGACGTCTTCCGCGAGAATCTCGTTAAATTCTCCAGGTACAATTCCTTGAGACCGCTGGCCACGCTCAATTACTCTTCGGATATCTTCAATAACTCGACTATCGTGTCTAGCATAGAGTTCGATAAGGATAACGAATTCTTTGCCATAGCCGGTGTCACAAAACGCATAAAAGTTTTCGATTATGGCGCCGTCATAAGGGATACCGTGGATATTCATTACCCATGCGTCGAAATGGTCTCGAGTTCAAAGATATCGTGCGTGTCCTGGAACTCTTATCACAAGGGTATGCTAGCTTCATCGGATTACGAAGGAACCGTAACAGTATGGGACGCAGCGACTGGTCAAAGGACCAAAGCTTTCCAGGAGCACGAGAAAAGATGCTGGTCCGTTGACTTTAACGACGTAGACACAAGACTCATAGCCTCAGGTTCCGACGATGCAAGAGTCAAGCTCTGGTCTCTCAATATTGATCATTCCGTAGCATCGTTGGAGGCCAAAGCCAACGTCTGTTGCGTGAAGTTCAATCCACGCAGCTCGTGCCACTTGGCCTTTGGGTCTGCAGATCATTGCGTGCATTATTATGATCTTCGTAACATGAAGGAAGCTCTGTGCATATTCAAAGGACACCGTAAGGCCGTCTCGTACGTGAAGTTTATTAACAAGGAGGAGATAGTCTCGGCCAGTACGGATTCCCAGCTCAAAATGTGGAACATCAATAATCCACACTGTCTACGCTCCTTCGTCGGCCACGTGAATGAGAAGAATTTCGTGGGTCTTGCTACGGATGGCGATTACGTTGCCTGCGGATCGGAGAACAATGCTCTCTACGTATATTACAAGGGCCTCACCAAGCAACTGTTCTCCTACAAGTTCGACGCCGTCAGGAGCGTCCTCGAGCTTCAGGAAAGAAGAGAGGAGGACCTCAATGAATTTGTTTCTGCGGTATGCTGGAGACAGATGTCGAATGTCGTGGTGGCTGCAAATTCACAGGGTATCATCAAGATATTGGAACTCGTTTGAGAGCGGTCGAGAAGACGTCACTGTGAACAAGCACAAAATTCACGATCAGCACGTGGACTTATGTATTATGAGATAACGAGAGCAAGAATGTAGCTTTCGGTGTATCATTGATCCTAGATCGTATTCATGAAATGATGCGATATTCATAATGGGAAATTTATTGGGCCTCCATGTACGTACACGTTTCTCGGAGACTGACCTAATACGATTAATTATCTATCTACCTAATTTAGAGAAGAAATCTGCACAAAAAACTATACAGCTCGACTCTCAATTGATGTGGCGTTACACCACTAGTTAGCACGGGTACGATTCAATTGAATTGTACGATTTTTATGTCGATTCAAGTACCGACTGAGTCGTAATAGTTGAAGATTCCACTAGGGAAATACTGTCATGAAAATTCTCGTGTTCGAGTTACTTTTTTGTCAGTTATACCGATACGACTCTGTTATTGTCATCCCGAGTTCAACAAGACTCGATAGATGTTCTTGAGATTTAAAATGTTGCCTCTCTAAAGTTTTTCGTATATGGAGATGCATCTGTAAATACATGTATATTTCAAGAGTTGTTTCAAGTAAAAAAAACTTATAGAATTTTAACGAGGGTGAGAAAAGGACGAGGAACAGGATTCAGGCGTAAAGCGTGAAAAATGTAGAAAAAAAACGTGAGCCTGATCATTCCCACTTAATGCAATTAGTATATAAGTATATTTCGAGTCAAAGTAGCCTAACGCTTTAAACTAGATAATAAATATGTAAGAATAAGAAATTGCTATACTTACAAGCAATAACGGTATATACTAGCAATTTTGTTTGTGCCAATGTAGATAAACGAGTAGGAGCAGATAGCTTCAGCAGTGAAGAGTACATATTTCAGAAAAAAATGTATTTCATAATATGATTTTCATAAAAACTCTCTTGTTAAGCCTCTCGTATTAACGAGTAGGTGCTCTCTGTAGAGTCGCTCTAAGTTCCTATGGTTATCGTGACAGTCAGCCAGTCTCTACGTGTCAGTCTAAAAATCGAAGTTACATATGTCAAATAATAAAGGCAATAGTACGTATCAATGAAAACAATATCACGTGAGCGAAACCTCCTGAAATGTATGAAGAATAGATATTGTGTTTCGTGAACGATTTTCTTCCTGATGATACAATGAAAAAGTCCATAAGAACGTATAAAAAGATACTATAGATGGAGTCACTGATTCCTTAGTGGCTATACATGGATAGATGTATTGTAACGTACCAACCCGTGAAACTGTATTTAGCTCTTGAAAAAAATTAGTCACGACTCCTGCGGCTCAAATTTCATTAGGTAAACTTTAATAGAAGAAGAACAAATTTTGCTCTTTAACTTCGATGTATCCAAGCCAAGGCGAATCGTTACCCCACGGTGTAAATTAGAAGGAATTAGTTTGTAAATTACTATGTAGTTTTTAATTGGTCAAAGAAGTTCATGTAGATTCATAGAAAGATATAGAGATGAACGGATAAGAAAGGTGGTTGCTAAAGTGAGTTGTAAAGAATAGTATATTTTTAGATCATATTTTAAAAACAAAAATGATGTATTGCGTTTGATCGGTGTCCAAAATGGCTACAGTTTATTGTAATTAATAAATTGACTAATTGGTGTCTGATTATATTGATGTGATTCTATTATGTTCATATTAAGTCCTCCAACCATTATTCCTATTTTATGCTTGAATTTCCTTACTGTGTTCATCCTGTATAAATTGAAGGTATTAATAAGTATCTCTGCCACTCTAGAGCTGGGCCAAAAATAAAAAAGGCGGAAACCAGGGTCTTTTGGGGCTTGGACGAATCGGAGTTCGCGGGTATCGCCGTGGTTGGTCTCGGTAAACCGAACTTGGGAATCAACCAATTGGAAGAACTTCATGAGGGAAAGGAAAATATTCGCATAGCAGCAGCAGGTACTCGACTTTGTGGCCATTGACTATGAACGGCAGTCTTCCAGGATTTTTTAAAAAGCTCCATAAGATAATCAGTGTTCAATTTAATTATGCAGCTGGTTGCCGAGCTTTGGACTCTGTTGAAATCAAGGACATTACCTTGGAGTCTTTGGGAGATGCCGAGGCAGCAGCAGAGGGCGCTGGTCTCACTTCTTGGTTTTACCAAGAATTTAAGAATAAGGAAAAGCAAAAGATATTGCCAAAGATTTCATTATACAATCAAGAAGATGAGTAAGTCTGTTTTCTATTGAATGTAACTGTCATTCGCACTATTAATATTCATCACACCATCTATATTGTTTAAATGAAAACAGGGAAGGATGGAGAGTTGGTACTATCAAGGCACTTGCACAAAACTGGGCAAGGAAACTCGCCGATACACCAGCCAATTTCATGACGCCTACAATATTCTCAGAGGAGGTGTCCAAAACCTTGACTGATCTGGGTGTTCAAGTTACGGTCCATGACAAAGCATGGGCTGAACAGAAGGGCATGGGTTCCTTCTTGAGCGTATCTAGAGGTAGCGCCGAGCCTCCCAAGTTTCTCGAGATTAATTACAAGGGTAAAGAGGATACAAGCGTGCCACCAATTGTTTTCGTGGGCAAGGGCGTAACTTTTGATTCCGGTGGAATCAGCATCAAGGTACTTTTTTTCACACTGACATGACCTCGTAGGAGAAAAGTAAATGATTAAATAAGGATATACAATTAGCTCTCAGCTCAAATGGATGAAATGCGCGCTGATATGGGAGGCGCAGCTTGCGTAGTTGCATCAATAAAGGCAGCTGCTGAGCTAAAATTGAATGTAAATGTCGTCGGGCTAATTCCTCTCACGGAGAATCTGCCATCCGGAACCGCCACCAAACCCGGGGACGTGGTCGTTGCGATGAATGGTAAAACCATCATCGTGGATAACACTGATGCAGAAGGCAGACTCATTTTGGCTGACGCACTTTGCTATGCTCAGGAATTTCATCCAAAGTAATTGCACCCATTTCCCTATATCCTATTAATCGTTACCTGTTAATTATAATAAAAAAACTTTCTTACTTGTCGCACAGATTCATCTTAGACATTGCCACTTTGACTGGTGCTATGAGAATCGCTCTAGGAGGTGCTGCCACTGGTGTATTTTCCAACTGCTGCGAGCTTTACGAGAAGTTGAGAGACGCCGGGACAATTACTGGCGATCGCGTATGGAGATTTCCCCTGTGGCAACATTACAACGATAAAATGACAAGTAGCATCATTTTCCTTTTTCTTTGTCCGTTCGATTATGCATATCAAATGACGATATAAAATATCCTTTACGAATTCGTAGAATCTGTGAAAGCCGCAGACGTGAATAATGTCGGGAAAGGCAAGGGCGGCGGTTCCTGTAACGCAGCAGGCTTCCTCCGCGAATTTGCCGGCACTGACACGCCCTGGTTGCACTTGGACATCGCTGGAGTAATGGGGCCAGGAAACGAGGAGTTGCCATATTTACCGCCAGGAATGACAGGCCGCCCAACCCGTACCCTTATACAGTTTCTGCAGCAGATAGCTTGAGCTTGCACCTACCCCGATAAGTAAGGACCTACTGCGTGTGCCTCATTATTTTTATATTATATAATGATACACCCACGCATATACACGTATGCACACGTAGTTTAAGAAACCGCCATTAACCAGATGTTAATCAGTTTATTTTTCTCGATTTTCTTTTTCAACGAAATCGATTGCTTTTTATTACGAGGCATTTACTACGTATTCCGATGCTCTTCCTTCTTGTACAGCAAAGCGGACCCTCTGAGTATTCTTAAGAAATTTCTTTATCTTTCTCTCACGTCAAAATCAAAGGTATCGACGTAACGCCGCACTCCTCGTCACATTTATGTATCTTGTAACAATAGTGCCTGGGAGCTTTCACTGCACCTATTTCCAATTGTATAATAGTATAGCGTTGTACAGGTGGATAGAGGAAGGAGTCATGTTTATAACAATATGTCAAAGCTATCAGTGTAATAAACGTGTTAAAGCCGAACGAACTAAGTAGCCATCCTCTCGATACTTATATCCTTTTTTATTGACAATACGGATCCTTCGTATGAAACGTGTCGTGTGAAGATTACGCATGACAATAGGAATTGCGTTGGTTACGTAAAAATAAGATAAAGTACAATAATCGCTTAAGAATAGAAATATATACCTATATTTATATATGTAATGCATACGACTGCCCATTACTAATTCTATATACATATCAAATTTTCGACATTTCATTAAATGCATTATCTATGTACAATATCCACTGCGTCGATATCTTTACAAGTTATCTAGCAGCCATCGTTTATTAATTCTCTGCTGTCATTGTCGGTGCATCCCAAGTGAACTTTTTTTTAATAATCAAAGGCGCTTGAGAGCAGCAACGAAACAATGAGAGAAAGAAAGGATAAATTGATACTGCACTCGCGTTCGTTCAATGATTCGCGCATCTTCATTAATATTTCTACAAATGCGTTAATCGTATTTAGCTAAGTAATTCGGAATTTCCAATAAGGAACAATTGGCCAAGTTGATGTCCCAATAAACCATCCGATTTGCTCGGTACGGTGTATCTGAACTTTGAATGCCACTTATATTCGAATAATTCGTACGACCGTAAAGTTATCACTTGAGTCTCACCAGGAATTTGGTATGACGTCACTCGCGGTCGCATCTAGATTTATTTACTTAAGTGCAGGACGGCGGCGGTTGTTGCTGCTGCGGGGGAAGGGGCGCCGTTGCGGCAGCTGCGGCTGCAGCTGCAGCAGCGGCGGCGGCTGCATAAGACGAAGGATCCGAGGGATCAAGTAGAGGCGGTGGAGGTGCTAAAGCACCGCCTCCTCCTCGACCACGTCCTCGGCCTCTTCCTCGACCTCTGCCCCGCCCCCTTCCCCTTCCGCGTCAACTCCTCCTCTCCGGCATCCCTATGTTGCTCGTTGTCTTCTCCAGAAAAGCCAGAGGTCCCTGAAGCGAGCCGCTGCCTACACCTCCTACGGGGAAACCTGCGGCACGATTGCCAGCTACGCCAACACCTCCTTGGGCCATGAACATTCCCTGCTGACCCACTGACACGCCGACTCCTTGTAAACTCGATGGAGGAGGCGCACCTGTTCCCTGTTGCACCTGTAACGTTAAATTCAGTACCAAGATTCAGTCAGTGACTGTGCTTTTCTTGAGGGAGACTTGCGCAACATGCGATTCCTTGCGAAACTCAAAACTGAATTTTATCGAATAAACGTAATTTGAAAAAAAATCATAAAACATTAATTGAGCATTATAATTACTCGTGGTACTAGATGATCGATTGAAATGAACTACACCGTTAAAGCTGTACCAAAATTTGTGTTCGTGTGATTGGATTGGTCACAAGCTACTTTCTCGGTTGCACCTGGCAAGATCTAGAAGTTCTAATAGAAGGCACTCGACAAGCATGCATGTAGATACAAGTAGAAGACGAACGAACAGACAGACAGATTTGGCAGAAAACTATAAAGCCACGGGAAGAAAGGACTGAGGCATTTGGTAAGGCGAGGTGAATGAAAGAAAGCACAATGTTTCACCGTGAACAGAGTTTTATTCTAGAGATATCTACTTGCATGTAATGACAACATAAGTGGGACATGCGTAAACCCATGAACAACTCCTTATCAGGAATAGCCACGAATCCGCGTATCGTTAGGCTTCTACTATCTATAATATTAAAAAGGAGACCTACTTCGTACGTCCGAAAAAAATACACCAAAGTATTTGCACGGCGGAACACGACACTATCAAACTCCTTAAGAATTTCATATTTTTAAATATTTCACCAATTGCTTCAACTTCTTCTCCGTCGTGCAAACACAAGAATGCATGCATACGTATGTACATGCAAAAAGTATATACCGCCTGATCGAACAAAGAAAACGTACGGATACGAAACAAATAGAATTATGTGAATTAAGAAAAAAAAAAAAGTGATCGAAGGGACTTAAAGAATAACTTTGTAAAAGTACAAAAAAAAAAAAACGACGGCACAAGAGTACATCGTCGAAGAAGACATAGAGAGATTTAAATAATATAGGAAGAAAATAATAAACGCTATTATCCAACGATAAAACTCACATACTAAAATATGATCGCAAGTCAAAAACATTTCTACTAGAGATCTACGTGTTTCTCTTTGCACCTAGATAAATCGCGTACACCTAAGTCAGTGCGTGTAACTTTGTGTTTTTATAAGTGATGTGCGTTTCGCGCGTCTATATAGTCACTCAGTGTGCTTTTTAATTTGTGCTTGTTGATATTCATATATGTATATATGCATGGTTACCATAGGATGCTGTAGTAACGCTAGAAAAAGCTGCCGTAGTTTTTTAATCACTCCCCTACGCTTTGTTTATTATTGTCTTTATCAGATTTATTATATTTTTGGCTAGGCATTTGTACACATTTCCACGTTAATTATTTTGGCACCGTTTCTCCGTACCCCTCTAAGAGTCTAATTATAACGCTCTATCGTATTTAAGATTTTTCTTCGGTACAGAATAATAATAATAATATAGTTTGTGTTTGAAAACCCTCCCATCATCGTTTAAAGGGCTTCGCAAGTCGCTAATCATGCCTGCATCCCTCGCGTCAAAACGATAAGAGCACTTCCAATCTTGCATCTTATTACAGTATACGATTTTACGGTAGGACTTCTCTATAAGGCACTGATTTTACGCAACAGTTTGCATTCGTTGCACTTGTACAATCGGTTCGAGGAAATCTCAGGGTAGCCTCTAGGTAGTCCCAACACTGCATTCGCTATGTCGCTCTCGCTCCTTTTCACTTTTTCCTTATTATATCTTTCATTTTTTGTTTTTTTCTCACTCCACTACTCGTCCTGTGTTCCTTCTCTCTCAAAGTACGTGCACTCGCACAATTTTACTAATAGAACGCAAGGACTTACTTAACGGCTACTCTCTATACACTATACACGTATATACACGTATATCAAAGTCTTAATGGTTATTACAAGAACGTAGCGTAAATTACGAACGATGCTGGCTCGTAACAACTCAGAATAATAATAAAATACATGATTTTTCTCATCGGAGATGCGATCCACTGCGCGGTACAATGATACGAATGACAGATAGGCATTAGAATTTCATCAAATTAACATCTATTTACAGGAAGGCCGAAGTAATTCAATGCTCTATCGGAAGATAATGCTTACAGTTATCTCCCGATTGCATATATCTATTATGTACCGCAACGCGGTTCTTTCATGTAATTTCTGCTTATTCCCATTTTATGTCTTGTATGTTACTTCCTTTCATTTTGGCACCTTGCAAGGAACGTATATATCTCTGATATCGCGTCTACCTCTAAGTTGAAACTTGATGGGTAGTTCTAACGGTATTACTTAAATACCTGTTGTTGGTGGAGTTGTTGCTGTTGCTGTTGCATTTGATGCTGCTGGAGTTGCTGCAATTGCTGTTGTTGAAGTTGTTGTTGATGCTGGAGAATTTGTTGTTGTTGTTGCTGTTGCTGCTGCATCGTAGATCCACCACCACCGTTACCACTTTGTTGGCCTTGGCCTCCTTGACTACCGTTTGCCAGACCTATACATGTAACGGCATCCATAAAGAAATGTCCTTTGCCAAAAAGGGATTTTTTTCTCCTTCTTACCGTTGGGTGCTGGTCCTTGTGCAGGAGATTTTGCCCATCCTTGTAAATCAGCAAGGAGATTTTGCCACACAGCTATTTTGTCGTAATGCCTCTTAATGAGTTCTTCCTTTCTGGCTAATTCAAGCTTTAGGTCACTAATATCTTCTTTTACAACTAGTTCTGGTTTTAGAGCCGAAAGAAGAAATCTCTTTTGTAGAAAAAATGCTTCTACTTGTCGAGCAAGGTCTATAAACCTTAATGTAACTTGTTCGACTTCTCCACGAGCTTCATCTTTGTCAACAGCCAAACCACCACAGGTCCCAATACCGTTACTTCCTAGACTCTCATCCTTCGTTAGGATGTTAAGGCATTGCTGTTAATTACAGAATATATAATTCATCAAAATTCATCAAAATCAAAGGCACAAGCTTACATTTCCGCAAATGTATAATATGCAAGTTGAAATTAAGTTTTAATAAATTGAAATTATACTCTAGAATCTCATCTTGCTAACGTCAAATGAAATGAGTAATTAAATTCCGGCTTTTTAATATTGATAGGTGTCTGCGTGTAGCAAGATGCTCTAGAGCCGTATAAAAATCTCTTAAAAATAACTACAGGTTATCATCAATTACCTGGAAAGCTTCCTCAAACTCGTCAACGAGATTTCCATTGCCGTTGGTTGGTGTTGCCATTGCACGCTTCCTCTGCGTAGAAGATTTGGCTGTCGTAACCTTTTAGTTACAAGCACTGAACTATACCAATCCGAACGTACACTGTAAGGTGGGGGATCGAGCATGCGAGAGAAAGACAGAAAAGATAGGAACGAAACAGAAGCTCCCTGTCTCTTTTCGCGTACAGTCAGATCAAAGAATAGAAGCACCAATTACATATGTAACAATAGATATGTTTCAGTTACACAATTTTCTCACTTAGACTGTATTTGCGTTTGCGCAACAACTGACAGCTTCTCTCTGAGCTCGCATGTTTCCTACCATATTGCAATGGCAGTCGTGTCCAGTATTTGCTATATGCGTACGCATACGGATCCTATATCTAAGCATGTATTTCATATCATTAGGTTTGCTCGTTACCTACACCTTCTGCTCTTTTCAAAAGACGCAAGTTTCATTAGTTATTTAAAAAGATCATCCAATGAGAATTTGCACTACATGATGTATATATATACATCCAAAATATGTATATGAAAGGAAAAGTCCAGTGGAAAATGCCGTCCATCAAATTGGTGGCGCTGATGGAATACACTTACTCAGGCACGCTTAAATATTCGATCTGTGTGCGTACACAAATATTGATCCAAGCATTTAACTTATTAACTACACGGAATGAAACGTAATATACTAATTGATTACGCACCCAACTAAGAGTTACTAGAAAGCATCTAATGTTGTAACCGTAGTCGCTTTAGTTTACAAACATTTATTTATAGAAAGTCTAAATAATATAAATAAAAATATAAACAAAAAATAGAACTAGGACACGTATTTCGCACTCAACATAAACATGAATCTTCGGTAGTATAGTGGTCAGTATCCCCGCCTGTCACGCGGGAGACCGGGGTTCGATTCCCCGCCGGAGAGAATTTTTTTTTAAATATAGTTTTTTCAAACATAATTGTCTAAACAATTTAGAAACTTTTTCTACACTTTTTAAAGTTGTGAACTAAAATTTATCAATATGAAAGCAACGAAGTAAAACTAGGATTGAAGGATACAAGAATATGTAATGTGCTTTTTACTGTAGAAACCAGGTTATTTATTTACTGTGCAAAAAGTACGTACTAGTATAATTATTTAAAAATATTTTTTTTAGTAGGTCATTTCATTCACTTGCATTTGTTTCATTAAAATCTTGGGTTGAATCATCTGAAGACAATAGAATTTCGGAACTCTGAGAAGAGGATGCAGCTGTAGTCGAAGCGTGCCTGGAATGAGATTCTGTGGGGGAATACGGAAAAGAAATGTTCAGAGAGCCAGAGGCGACACCACATGATACAGGATATATACTACGTGGCTGAAAAGATAAAGGAGAATTCTGCTGTGTAGGGAATGATGTACTGGTAGCAACATGCGTGATACAACTGTGCCTAATTCTTTGAAGAATATTCAATACTTCACTCCTAAATTGGAGCTTTCGATCCTCGTCTAATTTTCTAACTATGGGAAGCAAACATTCAAAGAAAGAACGGTCTTGATCTTCCGGTTCTGGGGTGATTGGTGTGTTTATGAGTTTGAGAAGAGCACTTTTAAATTGTCTGCGACGTTTAGCTCTACTTTTCTTATTCTCTGTAGACTTTTTGCATGCAGAAGTGGATACTGAATTGGAAGATGCAGCAGAGAATGTTGCGGACGTCTCTTTTTGTAAACGCTTTTCTTTTTCATCAGGAGAGTTCAGAGGGTCCCCGCTTGATGTTTCCTTGTCCATGGTCAACTGAGTAGTAGCTAAATCCGTAGAATGTTGCAAAAAAGACAGCTGCTTCGCATAAATATATTGGCGCCCTGATACTATTGCTTTGCCAGATTTTGTCCTATTTCGAATGTTTTTCCCATAATTATCCTTGAGATTCTTCCACTTGCTCATAGCCTTCTTCACTAAAAAAAGATTTCTTTTTTATTTATGTTACAGAATCTCGGAAGCGGATGCAATCTGATAGATCTTCACTATTCGTACCGGCTTGGACATTCGACGTTCTACAAAATAGTTAGGAAAGTGTGCTGTATGATTTGACTAATTTTAAAAAAAGAAATGTTTTCCCGCATTTACAGTTGAAAGGTGGCTTCAGATTTCCTCCATCTTTGAAAAAAAAAACGCTAACTTTCCTCATTGCCTTGGCGCCCTCGATGGGAAACACGTTAGAATAGTTAAACCAATCAAAAGCGAATTTTTGTATTTCAACTGTAAAAAATTCTTTTCCATTGTTATTTTTGAAATAGTGGACGCTAACTATAATTTTATTTACATAGACTTAGGATCGTTTGGTAACGAAGGGGACAGTACTATATTTGAATCCTCCAGTTTGCACAAGAAATTAATGGATAATTCATTGAACATTCCCAAAAGCAAGCCACTTACCAACACTGAGTATCAAAATATGCCTTACGTATTTATAGGAGACCAAGCATTTGGACTATCTGAACACATTACGCGGCCTTACAAAGGAAAAACATTGACAAGTCGAAGAGAATTTTTAATTATCGCTTTACTCGCTAAGTAATTAAGTAGTTAAAATTATAATAGATGGAAGTAAATAAAACAATACTTACGAATATTATCCTTCTCCATTTCCGATTTTTCATTATAATTCTCATAGATTGCTTCGCACACGGAATTCCATGCTGCTTGCCTTTTATTCTTATCGTAGTGTTCTTCAATAGAAATATTCCAAATTTCCGGGTACTTTTGTATTTCGTTAATAAACAATTCTGTGTCTATTTCACCCATCTTCAGTCTTGACTGTGGTTACAACGCAGCAGATAAATACAATGTACGCAAAAACACGTGTGCATAGCCACATTCGTGTTGAGTACTGCGTCACTGACGCCGCCGCGCGTCGGACGCGCGGCAAGGCAATAACGGCGTCCATTCCGGTAAATGCCGTGTTGGCGCATCGGCAAGACGTCACGTGAGCATACACCATTCTCTCAAAACACTGTAGACGCAGCGTCCAATGGACGCCGCGTCTTCACGTCCATTTGCCACTCGTGTGCTCCAGCGGGAATCAGCAAAACTCTGCGAAACGTGATTTGGAGGCTAGCCATACGGGTCGGTTGAATATAAGTCCACGTTTTCGTTGTTATCCGAAAAAGGAGAATCCATGTTTTAACCTTTCACATTATTTTGTTTGTTAAATTTAATAAAACACCAACATTAATCCACTTTCAAAAGAAGGGAAGCAAACTTAATTTCACCCTGCACAAAGACATCAGATTTCCCTACTCCCCTGGCCTGGACCTAACCTGACTCTTTTAATAATAGACCTAGAAAAAGAATTTAACTCACCAATTGCAATAGTTAACTTAAGTATGCTAAGATAGTTTGCGCTAATAAGTTCATTGAAAAAATACTACGATACTAACTAATAATATTTTTACCCTGCCACATAGTTAAGAATATCGTCTTTTTTCTCAGTGTAGGGTAAACGGCTGAGTTACTGACCTGGTCCCAGCTTGTGATCCCGATGGCATAATTTTGACTGCCATAAATACAGTTTTTGTAGAATAATAATTCAATTACCGACTAATTAAAAAGCGTTTTTCACTTTAATGACTGGAGAAACACACTGTTTTAAATGAAATACATATTTTAGAATAGAAATTGACCAGTGAATAATGCGACACGCGTTTTACTGGCTCCGATGAGACAGTGCTAGATGATGACAGTAGATGGGACAAGGTACGTCGTTCTGAATTTTGTTCGTCGTGTAAGTATAAACACAAAAATAGTGTTAACATCTTCAGCAGGAACCAGACTATCGATGAGATAAGAATTTATTTAACTTTTGGTTAAATATTTGTGCAAATTCGCGGGGTCAATAAGTGCGTCACATAATTTAGGTTATATTGCTGTTGTTGACACTCGATTTGTCACCTGTTGCATCGAACAATTTGCTTTGTTTATTTATTCTAATTTGCCATGACATAACAAATTAAAGAAAAGGATATTAGTTTTCATGAAAGGAAGAACCGGAAAAAAATTTTACAACAATGAGACTATTAAAGTTTCCGGAAATCTATATAATATTTAAAATATTTTCTCACTTAATGCTGCTGATATGTTTTTTTATTGTTTAATGTTTATAGTATATATTTTAATAATGCATTGTAAGTAATCTACCCCGAAAGACTGTGTCGAAGAGATAAAGGAAACTGCAGTGACAGCAGCTTTGGCAATTGCATCAAAAACTCTATCCCAAGGGTATGACATGCTTTTTTCTATAATACAGATAGTTTGACAATAGGATTAATTCTAATATCTATTATTGTGTTCTTCATGATATGTATTTTTAGGTGAAAATCAACCTCTGCTTCAAATGATAAGATTGAAGAGACAATGGAGACTGCGGAGGCAGCTGATTCATTGATTCCATTGAAAGTTTCAGTGGAAGGGTATAAAATACTTTTTTTCACTACGGATAGCTCTTTCAATAAGAAAGGTTAAAATATGTATTATTGTGTCCTATATTCTACATATTTTAGGCATAACAAAAAAATTATTTGGAAAAAGTGCATCAAAGAAGTGATAGGGACTACAGAAACTGCAGACTCATCTGTCATTCCACGGACTACTTTGAAAAGGTACAATATATATTTCATTTTTCCTATAGGCCGCTTCTTTAAAGTGAATAATTATATTGTATTATAAAAGACGAATACCAATATATCCATTTTTTATCTAATTAGGAAAAGGACAAATGTTGAACGGAAATACACAAATTCTGATCTCGAGAAAGCTTTAGACGCGGTGAAAACGGGAATGCCTCTAAAAAGAGCATCGAATCTTTACAAGATTCCGAGGACGACATTGCTTTACAAGAAGCGTGGTACATTACCACCTGTAATGAAATCTCCTGGACCTAAATGCATACTTGGCGAAGAAAATGAACGCAAGCTCGTTGAGTGGATTTTGCACATGAATCGAAGCGGCTTCCCTCCAACTCGGGTCCAATTATTGGATAGTGTTCAACTGCTTATAAAGCATCTAAAGATCAAGACTCAGTTTAAGGATAATCGCCCTGGGAGACATTGGTACAAAGCTTTTAAGAATCGTAACCGGGAAATAGCTGAAAAAGTTACACAAAATTTGACGCGCAATCAAGCTGATTTAAGTGATAAAAAGCTTCGAGGGTGGTTCTGCCAGGTACAGAAGTATTTTCAGTCGAAGTCACTTCTTAATATTGATCCTTCTCGCGTATTTAGTTGCGACGAGTCGGCTTTTTTTCTAAGTCCGAAGGGTGGCTCGGTATTGACCAAAAAAGGTGATAAAACGGTGTACAATTTCATCAAAAATAATGAAAAAGAATGCTTGACTACGCTCATCTGTGGAAGTGCGAGCGGGGAACTCGCGCCACCGATGGTACTTTTTCCTTACAAACGGATTCCCCGATATGTCGCTGCACGAATGCCAAGAGACTGGGCCATCAGTCACTCGGACAGTGGGTGGATGACTGGGGAAACGTTTTTCGAGTATGTCACGAACGTTTTTTACCGATGGTTGCTGAAGATTAAAGTCGTGTTCCCAGTCGTACTGTTTGTAGACTGGCATACTTCGCATTTGACCATGGCGTTAAGCGATTTTTGTAGAGAAAAAGGGATTGAGCTCGTGTCGCTATACCCAAATGCAAGTCACATCTTACAGCCGATCGACGTCGCATTTTTTCATTCTCTCAAGGAAATATGGGGGAATGTAGTTCGTAACTGGCGACTAGAAAATAATGGTCAACGTTTAAGGCGAGAAGACTTTGCACCGCTTCTTCAAAAAGCTATCGAGACTCTCGACACAAAAAGTATTCTCAAAAGTGGTTTCAGAACAACTGGGCTCTACCCTCTTTCAGCGGATAGAATTGATTACCAGGAAATTTTTACGAACTACGATAGCTCCGAAAAGATCACTCCGGTGACTGAAACCGAAGAACCTCGGTATAAAGAACTGTTAGAGTATGTTGAAAATAACATCGAAACCGAAGTGCTGGAGATGTTCAGAGACGTCAAAGAGGGAGCAGAATGGAGTGGCGATCTGGCACATCAAAGTTTATTCTACTTGTGGCGAAAAATTAAGGATATTAGTATCAATGCTAGCGAAGTCAGTCCCGCCATTTCAGCCGACAGCGTTGTCCAAGGACACTTAGATGACAAAAATGGAGTTTCGGTATTTTAACGCAATATTTTTCTTTGTTAATTCTTTATTATCTGATATATTACTTGATTGTGTTTTATTAGTCATTGAAAAACTGAATTTTGAGTAATTTCAAACATCAATTGCTATTGTCAATATGAAATTTCTTGTACATAATTTATTTTTACATTTAATTTTTCTCAAGGGATTTTTTATGCCAATGCCAGCTTATCAATTTTTGTATAGATAGAAAATTACGATTTACTGTGAAATTAGATTTACAGGGAATATGCAACGGGTAATATGAAACAAGAAGAAGGAAACCATGAAAACCTAAACGTGATAAAGATGGCTGAGTTCCTTCCAGTTGGAGATAATGTTTTGAATATTCGAGACGAGATTTCGCATAATCTTTCAGCAGTCTACGCAGATTGTAAAACTATTGATACTACTCTCTACGAGATCGACGCACCTGGAACGTTAGTATCGTTCGTAAATGTCAACGAAGATCCACAAGAAGGGACGAAGCTGATAAAATTGGAAAATCAATCCACTGACGAAGAGCCGACGGAGCTTGTAGAATTGCGAAGTCAATGCATTGATGAAAAACCGAAAAAACTGACTTCTCCGAAGCCATCGACATCAAATTCGTAAGTTGATATTCCTCCGGGTATTATTTCGCTATTCAAACGAGTTTGTCTTTAGCTTCCCAAAAAGGAGCTTCCGAAAAATAAATCAAGCAAAACGTAAAGTGCCAGCAATACTTACATCCGACGAATGGATAGAATATGCCAAGCCGAAAGATGAGAAAAAACATACAGAAGAAGAGAAAAAAAAGGCAAGAAATGAAACACTTTTGAGAAAAGCCCATCTGAAAAAGGAGTCAAAAAGAAAGAGACAAAAACCTGACAGTAATCTCGGTAACCATTTTTTGCTTTCTTTATAAATTTTTTTTTACACATTTAACGAAAATAAAGTACTCGTGCATTAATTAAAAATTTTTCATTCTTTGTACCTAATGTGTGTCCGTAAAATCACGTCAACTGCAATTTAACCCGTTTGCATGGGGATATTCGGAAATGTGAGAAAGTGGGTACTTAAGTACACTCTTGTGTGTGTCACTAAGTAGGCCGTTTACCCTATACTACATATCAAAACAGTAGATCGTGGTAATGGGGGATTTTTAATGTTTACACCTTCCAACCACAATGACGAGTATCAAGAATCATGTTCCACTATTAAAAAAATGTTGCCCTTCCTGGAATTTCCCTTATTGATATTTTTCCTGCAGATGAGGATTCTACTGATGAAGAAAACACAATTGAATTCATGTCTGTCTATCCTTAAGTGATTCACAATACATTCTCTTATACATACTTTTTCTACAGAATGTTGACTGGTCTCCTTGACCATCGTTTATGTTTTGAAATACCATGAAGGCCATAGTTTTAAACTTTGTTCATTAGGACTTTTTGTTAGTACTCGCTGATATTGGTCTTATTATTGTACGTTTAGGGTCCAAAATAGCATATTGTTCTTTATATAGAAAGTAAGGTAATTTTCTTCCGTTTCAAGTAAAATGTACAATAACAAAACAATAAAAAGAACAAATACTTTTATAATTTAGTAACTTCACCATCCAACCCAAAAAACCTATTCAATTTAGCCATTTACACCATACATATACCCTTAAATTGTTGAAATTTGTTTGCAATTCAAAAAAATTGTCAGCTAAATATGACAATTATATGGAAGTACAACGCAGTATATTCACATATATATTTTTCTTCACGTATATTACAAATGGAGTGGAAATTTATAAATAGATTTCGTTAAAAACACATTTTAGTGTTTTTCTTGTAACTTGAAATTCCATAACACAAAATTAGACTTAATTGAATGAAGAGTCTTATTTTACAATCAATATGCAATCATACTAATTTCTTAGCTTCAAAGAAGCTCTTGAGATGTTTCATCTGCCAAGCACCCATAACCAATAAAATCACTGTTTGAGTCACAGACCACCACAGAACGCGTTGGTTGGTGCTCTCAGATGTTTGTCTGAATCGTTCTTCACGATACTGAAACACAAAATATTAACATAACGCGTTTTTTCAATCATATTTACATTTTTTTCAATAATTGTACAAAAATTACCCTCTGATAATTCTGTTCCTTGGTAATTTGTTCTACTTGATCAAGAAGTTGACGAATCCTTAACTGTAGTTCAGAAAGTTTTTCCTTTTGTGCAACATTAGCATAATCAATTGCATGTTCACCAACTTGTATATCTAAATGTACTCTCTGAAAGAATATTATTACACTTAATGTTTGTGTTAAAAAGAACATGTAACTGTAAAGAAAATACAAATTTGTACAAAATACGCTAAATAATTCTTACCAGCTGTGAACCACTGAACCACGCAGTACTATTGGAATATAGACAAATTACATGCTCTCCAGGAGTATTTGATGTAAAAGACATGCGTCCCTCAGAACTATACACTTTGGAAAGCATTAATTTGTCATCAGGATCTCTGACTTCCACATGCATGCCAATACCAGGACTACTTGGCATAAATCCACCACTTCTTGGATCATACAGCTCCACCTTATAGTTAACTATAAAAAAAGGTCAGAAACAGCTACATTTATAATCACAGTGTACCAAATGAGAAAGAGACAATAAAATGTTCTTTGAATGCAACTAACGATTTAAAACGTGGAAATATTACCTAAAACTGTAGTTTCATCTGGGATTTCTTCTATGAAGCATTTTCGTTCTGTCTCGCCAATATGAAAGTACAGAGCGGTGGTGCACTGTAGTAACGCGCACAGGGCAATAAATACACCCACGTGCAACGACATATTAAGTTTAATTCAATAAATTCTCAGAGAGATAACACGAATGTGAATATAAAGTTGCGGTGAACGACGAGGAGAAAAGTAAGTACTGACAGAGCAACACGTCACCGTCCTCAGCCATTGAGTACAAGACTACTGGCGCCACCGTGGCTCAACTTCTTTGCTGTTATTATACGTAACCTTAAAATCTAAAGTCAAGTCGTGAAGTCCAAATAAAAATGGATCCCACTTTATTGGTTTCTATTGCAGTGGTACTTGTTATCCTAATTATTAGTTTATCCTTCCTATCTCGTAGGAAATCAAGTACGTAATAGACTAATAGACGTAGTACTCAACATAACCATAGTTTTCACTATGTTTATCTTTTCTTCCTTGTCTTGTCAGACATTCAACAGCTGTTTTAACATCAGTTTTTAATTTTATATAATATTTATAGATGAATCAAAAACAGCTTGTGAGGTACAAGGACCTGCAGTACGTGGACAGCCAGTTAGACGAGCTGCAGGAGTGAGAAATGCTCGTAGAAGAATGCGTGGAGATGTAGCTCCACAGGCAGAAAGAGATGTAGCGAATGTATCTGACGAAGAGAGTAATGATGAAGCAACTGAACGAATAGAGTTTCCTGATAATAAAGTTGGTGCAAAGAAACGAGCAAAGTTGGAAGCAAAGGCTGAGAGAAAAGCACATAGAGAAGCAGCAGAGCGTGAAAGGGAAGATCGCCGGAAAAGGGAACAATTACTTCAGGAAGAAAGAGACAAACTCACTGAAAAAGAACGAGCAGAGGAACAACGCCAAGAGGAAATTGAGAGAAAAGAGAGGGAAGAAAAGGCAAAGAGAGAATATGAAGAATACGTCAAAATGAAAGAAGCATTCAGTGTTGAGGAGGAAGGTTATGACGAATGTGATGAGGAGGAACAGAAAAATCTGTTACAAGAATTTCTTGCATACATTAAGAGAAACAAAGTAGTTGTTTTGGAGGATCTTGCGGCACACTTTGGTTTGAGAACAGTAAATGTTATCGAAAGAATTCAAGATCTGCAGACAGAAGGAAATTTGACAGGAGTAATAGATGACCGAGGAAAGTTCATTTATATTTCTCATGATGAACTCGAAGCAGTTGCAAAATTTGTACGGCAACGAGGTAGAGTCAGTATTACTGAGCTTGCAGAAAATTCAAATCGTCTGATTAACTTAAATTCTGGAAACAATTGTCGCAATACTGTGGACGCTCGATAAAACTTTATAATCAGGTCAAACAGAATGGCTGGGTATGCAATTTATCTGCTTTGTAAAGAAGGTGCCGACGGTCCACTTCTCAACATACTACACCAATTGAGAATATGAATAATGTGGACAATAAGGGACTTGCTAACTTGGCTGTATGGAACTTTTCTAAGTTTCTACGTGTCACAAATAAAAACGTAATACCTCCAACTTCCACCAGACTGTTGGTTTGTCCCAGCAGTCAGCTAGCTTGGGGAGAAAGAAGCTATAAATAATCGTAATATCCTACATTGGGACAAGTCAAATATGTTCATACATTTTTATATAGAAAGATACTAACTTAAATACCTCGAAAAATGTACTAGAATTTACAATAAATCGTATGTATAATATATAATACCACAATGCGTCACATTTCCCTTAATTATAATATTTATAATGCAGTTGAAATTCATAAAATTAATAAACAGCTTTTATACGTATTTAATTATGTATAAAAGTCATACGATCGTTCCAGTTGCTCATTTAAAATTCTTGATACAAAATTTCTAATCTAACTTAACACTACCCAGCAAATACCGTAACATTTACATATCGATAATGTTAAGATATCTTACTCGGGGATACAACAGTTATATACATGAGATATTTTACAGCTATTACATAGTTGAATAGGACATTTCAACATTGCTGATAGGTAACTTGGTGTTTGTGTTTACTGAGTATGGTTAACGTTCAACGTCCCTACAGGACTTTTGAGATGATGAAGAGCACCTCACAGGATTGGTGACGTCTACGTGGCCAACAATTTGTTTCCTAATTAACATATAAATCAGCCTTTGGTTCTATGCCATAAACTTCTGTCATTCTTGGTGGGCACTTTGGTTGGCAAAACATCGTGTAGCTCATAACGCAGCCCGGATGAACGAAGGTTCCAAGATACGAACACGTGATGAAACTCGAATCGATGTTGCATCAGATTCTAGTTTACCTTAACTACATGATATACGATGATTCTTATTTCCCTGAACATGTAATTGATTTTTTGCAAAACGAAGCAGCACGAATCATGTTGAAGGAAGCTCGAGTTCAGAGGAATTTTGTTAGATAATTTCAAGAACGACGCTTTTTTCCTCCCCAAAACAGTTATTATTGTTCGTGCAACGTCTTTCCTCAGCTATTCAAAGCGTTTCTCTTAATCTTTCACAAAATATCGACAGAGTATGAGCAGCTTAACAGAAATTACACAGAAAAGAGGAACTATCATGAACTTGATTTTAGTTCTTTCATATATCAATTTACAAGAATATTTTTTAATTGAGTTTATAGAAAGAGGAATGACTGTGGTGAAGGAATTCCACGAGAGTTCCTAGTTGAAATCCCGTGGACGTAATAGCTTGTATATCTGGTTTGCCGGCCTCTACTAGGACCTTGTTTACCATTGAAAGTTGTGTTTTGGCTATTCGTTGCTTGAAGCTAACCGATCTCACGTATATCGGAAATATATTAACTAAGATAGGATGTATCGTGTAACTCCGGCGCTGCCCCCACCTGAATCGGATAACCGGAATGGCGGTCGGACGATTGCGTTGAAGAGGGAGTGTACGAGATTCTGTAAAAGCTGGAGGATTTTGCGAAAGACTCGCAGTTCTCGAATGGGAATCGCATATCGCGCCATCACTAACTGAAAATCATTTTTTTTTAAATTTGAAATACCGTGCCCACGTTAGCAGCGAAGGTTAAGAGAAGTCAAGAAAAAAATTATCTTTCAAAATTCGGTTAAGCGTGCAGTGTTTCGTGTCTGTTTAAGTAGACTTATGTGTCCATGAGGTGCAAGGTCTTAGACTACCAAGGCAACTCCCCGACGTTCTTACTCAGTGTGAGGTGAGCATTCGACAGAAAAACAGGTTCCCAGCCCTTCGAATTTGGTCGTACCGACTGAAACAGCTGTAACCAGTTTACGCGTTCGTCGTTACCGGAAGCACAAAGTTTTCCTTTGTCCGGTAATACGAAACGAAGCACCCCGTGGCACCACCGTCGCGACAATTTAGTCTCCATTGGATCTTAGTAAAGCGGATGCCTAAAAGTCACTTACCAATGAAATTCGCATTCTACGGGCTCTTTAGATCTGTAAACAATAACCCCAAAATATTTTCTTCATCCATAACGACGTATTTCATGGAAAATCAAAAAGTTTCAACATACGTGTACGCCCAATTGGAATTATCAAGAATCCTTTGCACCGCAATGTGCAGAAAAGCGTACGGAGTATTTTTAGCGAATAACAAATATCGTTTACGTTTCAGACTAGCAAAACATCTTAGAACGCGCAAAGACAGCCGTCGGGGCAACGCTGGAAATTGCCTGGAGCTTCTAGTACTAATGCACTTACACCACGTACCATAGAGTATGTATAACGTATATACACGTAATGAACGATTTCTTGTAAAAAATATACCAAAAACCATCAAAGCCGTATCTCCAATAAATAATAATTGAAATGTATTCTTTGCACGTAGAAGAGAAAAACATATAATCCGAAAAGCTCTGTGGAAGCAGCTAAAGCAGTGCAGATCAATCGGCGTGTACAAAATCTCAGCTGCTACTGAACCATTGTCCAATCGTCTTCCCACTTCAGGTGACATCGGCCACCTATAAAAAACCAATACCTAAGCATTGGTCAGGAGTAACGCGTGTCTCAAATCAAAATGGTCCACAACAACCGTGACGGCGCCATAATCAAGGGGCCTTACCAGGAAATAAGGTAAAATAAAATTGGCGTCCTCAGAGAAAACCTATAGACTTGCAAATAATATAATTTTCTTAAAATTAAACGTACAATCATTTTTTTTAATCCTTCACAGAAAGGAGAGGGAACCACAAACCTCTCAACAACCACAAGAACGTCGTCCACAATCGGAATCCAAATCGGACAACAAATATGGCTCCTGGGGACCAGTTTACAAGAACAAAGAACACTTCGTCGGCATGCATATCTGTTAACCTGACATTTTCGCCGATCTTTCCTTGGATCACTTTAACAGCTTTCACATTATTTAATCGTTCAATAACGACCATGGGTATCGAAGTATATATATATATTTTAAAGCTAGTAAAGAAAAAGAAAAAAAAAAACGTCAAAGCGTGGAAGCATCGTACGTTTTAAAAATTCTTAGCATCAGTGCGTAAGTCTTAATTAAAAATCTTGAATAGGGTATGATTCTAAGATACTTTAAACTCGGCTTTGCGACAACTAACGTACTTCAAAAGTGTGATATTGATTCTTGCAAACATCTTGCGAGCGAGATAACCTCTTGACGGAATAAACGAGCTAGTCATTGGCCGAGAGTCTCTTGCGTCCTTCTTATGAAGACTTTTTAAAAGTCGGAAACCCCCGAGGAACTAAGGGGCCAATACGGCCAGTGTGATCCCGCATGGGAAATGCGAGAAACAATAGCACATAGTATATGCATAAATGCGATTGACAATGGTTCAGTAATTAAAAATATTCTGTCTTGCTTTTGCCTCTAACTTATTTTCAAACAGATATGCTTTCTAACGAAAATTATGTGGGCTTCTTTGAAGAAGATCATATCTACACCGTATACGGTATATATCCAGATAATAAATATATATATAAGATCGATTAAAAGGGTGTAACGTTATAAAATAAAGGTGAGAGTTACGGTATATTGTCGTTACACGGTGATTGATAATGCACGAGCCGACGGTCCGTAGTTCGAGACGCCAAGATGTCCTCGGCCCCTCCTGGGGTAATAAACTTTCTTCCTGTGCAGGGCACGTGCGAGAAAAAATCTCGTTGAAGTAAAGGAACGACAAAAACTCTCATTTTGGAGGGTGGTTCCGCCGGATATGCCGCAGGGGGCAAAAAGGGAGTCGAGCGTACATCAGGGCGAAGGGTTAATGGAGGAAAAGAAGGGTCCAAGAGGTTGTTGACCCCAGTGCCTAGATAGTAACAGTAATCGGCACGACACGCCCTTTTCGTTACCTCCTGTTTCAATGCAGAAGACAGAAAGTATTTTGGCCAAATTCTCTATATCGATGTATAGAAAGTTATAGAGATAGAGGGCGATCGTGAGATGCGTAAAAAAAAAATCTGGAATATCCGTTGAGCCTTTCTCGTCGTAACGACGAGTCGTTTGCCTAATATAATCGATTTCTAAATTTTCTTAATAATTGCCAAAAAAAAAATATTTAAAAAAATTATCCAAAAACCTTTGCCAAATTTGCGTGTACAAGTCCTCGAAATCTTGATAAAGCCTCCTGCTATCGTTGGTTTCGTCATTTTAGTGAAAATAAGGAAAATTACAAAAAAATGTCCCTCGCGTCGTTAGTCGTACGAGTCGTCGGCTACCAGGCGGAGCTGAGCGGTTGACGAAGTGCAAGGGGAACGTCACGAGGCGGCTGCAGTTACTTTACATTAGAACGAAGAAGTAGAAGGACGCGAAAGGAGAAGTAGAGAAGGAAGCTGGAGCTTTCACGAGACGCGGGGAGTCTTATGGTAGGAGCTTTGCTCCCCGATGACTTTCTTGGGAGTGTTCGCAGTCTGCTAGAGTCCGTCGGCGCGTCCGGGCCGCACACTCCGACGCTCCGCGGACTTGGGAAAGGAATCCGGCTCAGAGACGAAAAATTCGAAAAACTCGTATTAGTTATTTATTTATTTATTTCCTTATTTATTATCCGCGAGGCTCCCGCGAGACTAGTTATTATTTATTTGTAAAAGCGGCCACGCTTCGATTTCATAACCTCGTCTGCCCGATTATTCAGTTCGCGGGTAACCGACGATCCGCCGAATAATCACTCGGCTGGCCTGTGCTTTGATACCGGAGTGCGATATCAGTGCGACGTTCCAGGTGAAGTGCCGACGGAAGAAGGCAAAGGGAAAAAGTGAGAGCGTTCCGGAGATTCAGATTTAAAAAAAAAATATCGAAACGGAACGTTGCCAGGAACGTGAGACTCCGCATTCGACCACGCTATTTCGAGGGCAAACTCAACGGTAAGCTTATATATATATATGTATATATATACGATGTCCTCTTGTTTCGATTCCTTTTTTTTTCGGAAGGTTAACGTTACGAGCCCAAAGGAAAGCGCATACCGAAGCGTCGTCTCGAGACGCGATTATATTCTGTTAAGGACCGCGACTCGAGTTTCCCAGTACGCTGTAATAATTACCTATCGTATAAGATCAGTAACGAGTAGCGCTATTACTCTTAACGGTACCAACACCAACTCTTAAAATTCTCAATAATCAACATCGTGGGAACAGTCCTTAGACAGTCTCGAAGAACCGGTAGGCCTATTACAAGAAGAATATTTATTGAGTCAAAGTCATCCCAGAGTAAAGGACAAATTGATTTGATGACATGGAATCTCGACCGGATGCCGGATGCGTTAATGACATTGGAACTTGCACTTATTTATAACGGGACGTATGGAGACTTAGGACTGTAAGGTTATTACCACCGTACATTTCAATTAGTAAATTTTTCGATATGCCATCAAATCAAAGTATTCAGTATTTTTGTCTTGTGGGTAAACCAGAACTTTACTTTCGATCGAAACAATTAAATGCTCAGGGTGAATTTAATGACACTAAAAAGTCAAGTCACCGGCTGCTTTCTGCAGTAATTACGAGATAAAAGAGCCGTACGTATATCAATATACATAGAAAACTACATAGAAAAAATTACATTAATTCAAATAATACTGTATACTTGATAATTCATATTTATTTCCAATAAGATTTATATGACAAATATGCCAAAAAGTCTCTCAATTGACTAGTACGCATCGACAGAATCTCCTTAATGAAAGGAAGTAGTAACACCTTTTACTAGCCAGACGCGGCTTGACCTTTTCCTATGGGATCTATTAAGAGCAACTGCTATCGTGTGCGATATTCGTTTAGTATCCGTATCGAATTCTATACGGCTAGTATCTTGAAAATCTTAACCGGAAATAGAGCTTCCTTCTCCGACCAAAAAATTCCCGGCTTACGGGCGTAGTCTTCGTCTAAATCTCGACGTACCCTCCACGTCCCGGTTTGGCTCTGCCTTTACTACACCGTGCCACCCAAAGCAATACCGTCCCTCGTCGTATCCATAGGTGAACCAAGAAGGGCTGCTATTTTTGACTCCATCCGACAGTCACTCGTCGCCGCGACTGCCACCCTCTGCAAACAGCCTACATACTTTTCATTCTCCTCATCGCCGCGAACGTGCCCACCCTCGGCTCGTGCCACTACGCACGCTGCCGGTTAGCCCAGCGTGGGCGTATGCGTCGATGTGGATGTGGCTTGCCACGCGGCAATGCTCTGACCCTGCATTGAGAATTAGTGCAGGGTGCCAGTGACAGTTTCGCTTGGGGAGATCAGCTTGGGTTCGTTCAACTCTGGGGATGAAGTTTCAGGGGACCCTCCCGCGCGAGGGTACCCTGGGGATGCTCCTGATACCTAAAGGAAAACCTAACCTATACGCGTCTGGATATGTTTAGGAATTCTCTTACCGGGGATCCCTATAGGATTTCGATATTTATTCTGCTGGAACAGCCTTTAAAAGCTCGTGCGAACGTGGATCACCGAATGAAACGGATGCGAGTCGTATCCTGTCGAACTATCCCACGTTTGTTTGTTCTTTTCCTCTGTTCTCATTTACATTGCTCTGTAAATTATTTCATTGTCCGAGCTCAACGGCTTAATTGCCTTTTGTCGTATTGGGTGTAGCGTAGATTTTACGCGAAGACTCGTCCGACTCTTCACGGAGTTGGCACAGGTGTAAGATAGACGCCATTGGCATGGTTGAGACTGAAAAAGCGTAGCTGCCGTGGCACCGTCTCCTCTTTCGCCACTCGGCTGTGGAACGACGATGACAAAAAATAAAAGATAAGACAAAGCGACGCGCCGGCATAGCACGCAACAGGAGAATCCATTCCAGGAATAGACGAGTTCTTTTTCTTCGTTTCCTTCCGCCGAGTAATTATCGGTAGAGCCGGTCTCTCTTTCGGTCAACTGCCAAAACCTAGAATTCGCTCCCTACCGCATTGACGTTCCATCTACCGGAAATGGAGGAGAACTAAACTATTCTCGTACCAGTAGAATCTTTAGCATCCGCTGTTAAGTTCATGGTAAATTGATTGTATCGATCGTCGATAAGGCTGTTCTCTCTCTGTCTCTCTCTCTCTCTCTCTCTCGTGCACGCAGTTCGTAAACTCCCCGAAGAATAACGGTGTCTACCGCCGTGCTGTCGGAACGGCGACAGTCGCTATGCTGAAAATAGAACGTTCTACCACCTCAAGAAGAGAACTCTCGTTGGAACCTCTTTGTAGATTCTCTCTCCCTTTTCATCGTACAACGCGATGTCTGAATCTCTCGCGTTCCACGAGCTCGATCGATGCCAAAGATCGTTCCCAGCTGCCGATCTTCTCCAGATGAGATCCGACTTCTCCATTTTACTGGCACGTTCACCCACCCCGAGGGCGTGCGCTGCTGAAATTTCGAAGAAGACGAATGCAGACACGAGATTAGGGTGGCTCCTTGAGAGTGATCCTGAGGGACCGGAGAACCCCAGCCCCTCGCATATGTCGAACACACGAGGGAGCCAGGAAAGCCCGAGACAAGCGTATGCGACTATTTAGAAGAAACGAGGAACAAATAAACCGAGCTGGATGCCAGCCAAGGGTGCTTTGACCCTATCCGCTGCCGACTACCGGCTTACCCCCCATAGTCACGAACTTTAGGACTTGTGAGAAGCGCCAGCCGCGATTTATTTCGTCCGGTAACGACACGAATGCATTTCAGTCAATGATTTTCAAATTGAAAGCCGTTTACGGTTTCGCGTGATGAAAACTAGACCATAGACGGAGTCGATACGGAAGAGAAGCTTTTTTTCTTATATAAAAATCTACATTACCAGAGGAAAGTCTTTGAATCACTATATTTGGCCCCGTGACTCACTCACTCGACTGGCTGGGATGTGCGAGCTTTGTTTGAAATTTAGCGGAGGTAGAACTGTCTGCCGAGAGTACCGAGTACATACGCACACATTCCCGTGCCTGCATTACGTTCTCCTTGCTTGATGATAGTATCTTCATGATTAACGCGAACAGAATGTTTTTCACTGATAATTTTGTTGATTGTTGCAGCGCGAATGCACGAGGATATATATAATTGCCTGGGGCTGTAAAAAGAAAAGATCATGAGAACCAGAGACTCCATCGTTTACACTCCCGTGTCGCTGGGACCAGACACCGACGACGAGGAGACTTTAGTTAATGCCGAAGTATATAATAACGGTAAGTTATTAAAAAACTTCATTAACAATGTACTGCAATAATTATTACATGCACAATTTTATTATCGTTTGCGGCATTAGCCAGTGAACTATATAAATTTCAAATATCATTATCATCGGAGTAAAAAGCATTCAAGACCCTTATGAGCTGCCGTGCGTCGCTGTTTTACCGACAGAGTATTGAGTGTCTAAAAAGTAATACATGATCAAAATAAACAAAGCCTAGGTATTTTAACGGATCAAACATGAATCAGTCTCATCGTAATCTCTCTTCAAGGACGCAAATATCATTTAACAATGTCACTTCTATCATCAGTCACTGGTTCCGTACTAATCTAATCGCGAATACGAGTTTCTTTGTATTTCAGTATACACAATATATCGCACGAGCATTATACGTGGATTATGAGATGTAATCGTACGAGAGGCGCCAGTCGATATCCCATTGCGGCGAGTTAATAAAGCCGCAGCCGATTAAAAATCGTTCGACGATTCGTATAGGAGTAACACGTACGTCTTGAACCGTTATCCGATTATAATTCTTAACTATCACAAGTATTAACAACGAACGAGTAAAGTCGTTCTTCCTGTAAAATAATGATAATAAAAAGCAGAGAATAGAAAGAGACAAAGCGAGCCTCTCGGAAGAGCATCTCGAGTCCCCACGAGTATAGGTATACCCGATAAGTTTTATCAGAGCTGGCGCCGTCTGGACATTCTATTAATTTCCCAATCGGTCTCCTCTTACGTATACGTAAATCCCTTTAGCGTCCGTCTATTCCGATCGATGATCCCTCGTGGAGGATTGATAGCCGGAAGGAACGTAAATTCGTTAGGTTAATCCGGCGCTAACGAGGACCCCGCTCACGTGACTCTGTCTCGCATAAAGGCAAACGTCCTCGAATGTGTCTCCAAAGAAGAGGGATAGGCCATACTATTTGTATACCATAGCATGGAAGCCAAAGCGAGCATCAACGTCCAACGTAATCTCTTTAAAGGGATCAGAGATTACGGTGCCATGCGGGACACGTAGTTGACGTGCGGCACGTACGCTTAGGTAAAACGTAGCTGCCCTTCGGCGCCCCGAGAGATTCAGTATCTTGACCACGTATGTTTTCCTCCATGAGCAAAAAATGGAAATGCAAGTAGATGTTAATCGGTGAGTTCGTAAATTATTTTTTACAATATATTACTCTCTCTTTCTCTATATATATTGTATATATATATATATATGTATATATGAAATATTTATATACAACTAGTCACGTCATAACCTGTTACATGATTTTCTACCTCGAGAAAATGGTATTTGCCACAGCCAAAAAAAGCGACACTGGGTTCGTTAACTTAGCTGAGGTTATGTCGGCAAGCAGCTTCTCACTGTCCGCAATATGCGTATGGAACGTGTCCATAGATACGATGTAGAAAGAGCGAGGCATTCGCGATCGAAGCGTATCAACCCGTGAATGAAAGAAGGAATGAACGAATGAATGAACGAACGAGTCGACGAATGTCCCAGGGTAGGGATAGAGATACGTGGGAGCTGCGTGGGCGATCGAAGCGCGTATCTTGTACATAGCACGTACGTACGTATCGTCATGCTGCCTATACATTTAATCCAGGGTGTATCGGAGTTAACACGAGTGCATTTACGTGAGCCGAGGACCATTCAGGATAGTCATGGCACCCGGGACACGGACCGACTTAATTCGTTCACGTACGAACTCGTAACTCGTCCTGCCGATCTCCACTGTCTCCTAGCAGTTGGTCAGGAGGGCGTGCTTGCCAATGTTTTTCTTTGTGTTTTACGCGAGCGTATTCCGTATTCCGAATCACGTGGGCGAACTAGACTTCTGTACGTAATAAGCGCACGTCGTGCGCATGCGCGTACCAGGCAGTCGTTAGCTTCGAATCCGCACGAACGTCTAACAACGATGAATCGACTTTCCTCTTTGGACGCCGTAATAAATTGCAGTTAACGGTTTTTCTGGCTTCCGTGTGAATTTTGTTTGGTTATAACGCGCATAGGTGGTCCCCCGTGATACGTATGACGATCCTGTTTAGTGTTTATAGGGTTTAAGTGGACGAGAGGAATGCCGGGTATTCGGCAGCCGAAAATGAATCCCCAGTGTTGTTTGGAGGACTACATCGGTGTCCTTGAAACGCGCGGAACGGATTTGTAAGCTTCTCATTGGATGAGAGATACGATATGGACGGGGGAGATGGCGTTTCTATGTGCACGTGAAGATTCCAGAGAGTCTACGGGGCCCTGGGACCTACTACCTGCTGGATGACGTGGCTCCTACGAAATCCAAGGGCCTTACGAAACGGCTGCCAGTGCGTCTCTGTGTCTTGCAGGAAATTTATGCGTGGGCGTTCAATCTCGACGTAGTTTCCTATCGGGACGATTAGCTGAGCGATTTAACGTTTAACTTTGCCCACGCGTCAATTGGCTTCAATGTAGGTACGTACACAGGGGGTTTGAGATAAATGCACGGGAACGAGTTCGCAATGTGCCAGAGGCAATGAAAAAGGTAGCTCAAGAAATTTGTCTTCCCTTTTAATCTCGTTACGCTGTTGATCGAGTCTTCCGTACACGGTTGGGGCCCACTTCTATTTTTCCTTCGAGATTCTTCGTAAGGCCCATCGAAAAGTATCGAACTGCCGTGGTGCGGTAAGATTCTTTTTGCAGGGACGATGTCGGTATCGGGGCCCGTATAAGGCCCGGGTTGTACGCACGGGTCCCCTGCTATCCTATACATACACTTCGCCCGGATAACCAGCTCCCGTGTCGCGGTACGCGCCCTTACACGATTCGTCGTAGACGTGGGATCGTAATGCGCGCTGCCATCCTCTCGTAACAATTGTCAGGGGACGAAGAAATCTGATGGAACGAGAGAAGCTGGATAATAAATTCAAATGAGGAATTCCAGTCCACGTAGTATTTTGCTGGTAGGAATCGAAGTATGCCTGCTGTTTTTTTCCATTTCCTTAGACCCTGTTCATTACACGTAGCTCTCTTCCAAGTACCGTGCAGTTCGGAATAGGTTTCAGTCCTTTTTAACGGCGAGTCCATAGCGAGGTGCTCGCTTAATTACCGGTGCTCGTTTCAGCGTGGGCCCTACCTTCGTTCTCTCGCACTTGGGCCCACGATCCCGGTCCGCCCACCCGCATCCGCTGTCTTGGCCTACGTACCAAGGTGTACACAATACAGAGACACGGCAGCACGCATGCACGCACGCACGGCTCTGTAAGCACCGTGCACCGGCTCGCCGATCGTTTTCTTCCTACTTCTCCTTTTTCCTCCTTTTTTCCCATTCTTCCTTTTCCGTCTCACGAGTCCTCGGCTTCCCGGCTCGTCGACTCGTCACGTCCGGCCGCCGGTTTCTTTTTCCGGCCGAGATCCCTCGAAACTGTCGGCGCACTCGAACGCGCTGTCCCGTAGATCTGTGTACTCGCCCTGACGACTGCAGTGGGTTGGCTGATAAATAGGTAGGTAGATGTTGGCAGGTATGGCAAAGCTACCTTAACCTGTTCGCGTCGCGACTCGCGACGAGATCGGGTCACTCTAGAAACAGGCGGATCAGGGAGGCCGAAGAGAGTATTCGACGGAGTGTACACACCGAATGTAAAATCCGCGACATCGACCCACGTTCTTACATAGAAATGCGCCTCCGTTACGTATACGAAGAAATATTACCTGGCAGGTCGAACAACGGGAGCATTAGCATTTTCACGCCTAGATCGGATGCACCCGATCACCTTCCACGACACGATCCTCTATGTTCCTTCGGTCTGATCGTAGTATCAACATTGCTTTTAATCTATAAACAAGTAACCTTTACTGACCTGAACATGTTTGCGATCACGTTACGCATCCACTCGATAATTTTATCCAGCCAGCCACCAACCCGTCGATCCATCATCTATCAATGGAGCGACACTAGGTGGTTGTGATCTACGAGACACTGGACGTGTCATTCCCGCGCAGATTTCTTTAAGTATCGTCTGGCGCGCCGATAAGAGAAGGCCAGGCAGCTTCTAGCTGGTTCTGCCTAGTAGTCTGTGCAAGCGAGGCTATAGTTTCTGTCGTGCACATTAACGAGAGGGTTCCGTACCGAGTGTTTTAAGATAGCTGACTGTATGTGTGCCACACTGAGCGAGAATAGCGTGCGTGCGGTGCACGAGAGTTTGAAAGAACGAGAGAGAGAAAGAGCGTACGTGATTCTGCCACAAGAACGCTCGTAACCATCCGACCACTAGCCAGTCAACCAGTCATCCAAGCGGCAAGCGAGCTCGCCAGCCAATCAGCCTCCATATAACGCTCAGTGCTGCGGACTTGCCTTGGCTCGAAGCTCTTCCAGTGCCTTCAGTGCCTCCAGTGCCTTCGGTATAGTCTGTTGTTCTCGCCGCGTTCGAGTAACCTAACTCCTCTTCGTCGTGAGCTCCCGTCACTCCTTCTCGTCCATAGAATAGAAAAGCGATCCTGGATCGCGATGGGAAAAATAATGCTTGAACGATGTAAACGCAAGCTGTCCTTTATATGTGATTCTTTATTGCGACATTGTTAATCCAGTGATAGACACAGTGATCACCTCCAGTGGGACTCACCTGGTGATCCTTTTAATAATCTAACAGTGAGAGATGAAGTGAGCGTATTGCCAAGTTTGCTACTGGATTAGAGTGTTGTATATACACCATGGCGCCTCCGGATAGACACAGATCACCTCGGCCTGGATCCGGGCTCAGTCTCTCCGTTCTCGGTTAGTACACGAGATGCTTTGAAGTGATATTTTGCATTATGTGACTCCTTGGGGCAGTTGTACAGAGAGAATTGCTTTGCATTTCTCGTACGTTCGACGCCCGTGAACTACATGCTCCTCCATGTCGCAAGAGAAAGAACAAGGTAGAATATAGAAAGGCAAATTGTATCAGAGACTTGGCGCATAAGACTGACGTAAAGTATCGGGAAACGTCACCCGTGGCCCGTGGGCAGGACTCTTTAGAAATCGCACGTGCGTGACAGCGGGTTTCTCGTGTTTATTTTGAAAATGAAGGCAACCGTTGCTGCGCCGAGCTGCTGCCACCTGTTGCACCCAATTAAATCGCGTAATGACATTTGCCTTTCGAACCGTAACCAGCCGTGTACTCCTTTCGTATCCCGACGGATTCTTTTATTTAGCTGCCGCACTCTCAATTCTTTTCTCGTTACTTCGCATTCGCGCCACTTTCGCAGACCGCCCAAGTTGTCTCTCCCCGTATCCATTTGCTTACGTAGGTACCTGTAGGAATATCTTTACTTGTCTTCCTGAACTCACGAGCTGGTAAGTTGGTAAATTACAATCGGCCGATTGTGCGGCCGTCTGAAAGCCGGTGGTTTTGTCATTTCGTCACGCAGCTATTTACTTTCTGACAAAAACGCGGAACCTAGAAACCTCAAGACCTCGGCTGGGTATATCTCGAGAATAGAGGCGTCGTGGGATTTCGTAATGGAGATAGACGACTAATTTAGATAGCGCCGTACACGAGATTGCAATTGAATTAAACGAGGCGATTGATTCTGCCGCTGTTTATACGAATAGAATGAAGTTTTCGTTGAAAGGAAAATCAAAAGTCTCCGATCTACAAATCGGCTAACCAATTGCGATCAGACCAATTATTGCGAATTGACAAGCATCAAGCTTTCGATTATCGCGCGAGCAAGAGTTCGGCTAATTGTGAGTCAGGATTATCCTGATAGCGATAAGCTGCCGAGAAACTTGCGGTATACGCGAAACGGTGCAACGGCACGGCGACGTTGACCTTTCCTACGAAATCGCGAACGGTAAACGTGGCGCCGAATATTCATGGAAAATGGCGCGGCTGACTCAACTTCTTCGTACAATCACCTTGCCGTTCCGTCTGCGACGGTACGTGTCGATGCCTTTTGACGATACCTTTTTCTTCGAGGATTGGGCTATTAACGGACTCTTTTCTCAGAACGGCTCGTACCGCGCTCAGACCTGCCGAACCGATGCAGTGAACGGACCCTCGTATACTCCAAAATAATACGCGAGCTACCCGTACGTACCAGCCGGTTTGCCCGTCAGGCGCTGCCAGTCAGGTCAGTCGGGCCGTGAGCAGTAAAGTGGTCGAGGCAGTGGAAAGGGGCGGGTGGGTGGAGGGGAACGGTCTAGGTTAATAGTACAGCCGAAAACCCATGAATTCCCAGGGCTCTCCGACTCCCTGGAAAGGAAGCGTGAATATTCATGTTCCGCGCGTTCACGTTCCCAAGCTTTTCACAGCCGAAAGAAACGAGTTCGGTATAGTCAGGTTAGACGAATGACTGGATGAACTATGTACGTCTGTCTCTCTTCCTCTCGACTGAGCTACGGTACAGTGTCCACGCTCTTCAGGGCCACACAGGTGCGTGTCTTTCGCAACGGTGCAAGCTGTAATTGAGCCGCGAGTCATCGTGGATATTACCAAATCAATATCTGGCTACTTTCCAGACGCATATCTACCTACTGCTACACGCGCCTTCCAACGAACCGTACCAACGGCAATGGTACAATCTATTGATCTACGGGCAAGATCATTTTTCGTGTGTTCGGGCTACCCATAGGAGAGGTCGGTTAATTTCATGCAGACAAATGGAACTAGAGTAAGCAGTGCGTTACGGATATAAAGATGATTCCCGTGGAATAGTATACCAGGTTGATAAAGCCCCGAAAAGCGTGACGGGCTTATCCAAATCTTATCGCCGTTTCCTTATCGCTGGGAAACCGGCAGGTAAACACCGTGTGAACTCTTTCGAGAAAAATGAAGAAAAGAAACGGGCTCCGATCGTTACCTGGCTTCTACGAAGTTCTTTCACGAGCATTGCTTTTTCTTTTTGTTCCTTCCTCCTTTTCTCTGGACGCATTAAGTGCACACGGGAACGCCTGAACGTATCGTGGCCTCTCGAGATACCGATTTAAATACACGAGAGCTGTAGGCGAGCCGTACGGCCGGGTACTTTCTCTCACTCAGGCCCCGAATAACGATTATTACGCGTGACTCGCGTACCGAAACGAACTCCTCCAGCTCTGCGGGTCTTGTGGTCGACAATCTTGTCCACCTCCTTCTCTGGCTGCGCGCCTGTCTTCCTTCGCTCGGATGGACAAGTTAGAACAAGTCGGGAGGTAACCCCTGCCCGCGTCGCGTCGCCGCTCTTACGCCTGTCCGCTGAAATGAGAATAAAAGGAGACCTGAAAAATTACCTTGGCCGCGCTCGCGGTTTTGATTCGGGTCAACCGCTGGCCGAGCCTCGATCCGCCCCGGGAAGCTTCACGAAAGCGGAGCACAAGAGAGTTCGGAACGGAAACGACAGGTGGAGCAGCGACCGTTGTCCGCGCGGATTGTTCGGCCCATTCGCTTCCTCGTGCTATCTTACCCACTCTAATTTCGCTGGGGAACGGTATTCTATTCTGGTCGCTAATTAAGGATTGCGACAGGTTGATTTAACACTTATTCACAACAGTGGCAAACATTGTAGATTAGGCCCTCCGTGTACCGTATGAGCGTGTCTACGTCGTACAATGGAATATTGGTTAGATCGTAGCTGCGACGAAGACAGGACGAAACAAATCAGATATAGTTTCTAACAAACAATGAGACGCGAGAGCCCTCCGGTCGTAAGAGCCGTAATCCTGTGTAAACTACAACTGGCCATAAGAGTCAGGTCGCGTCGAGTGCGTTGACCCAGCTACGGCCGGCTAGGCAGAGCTGCACCTGTCCGACTTGTATTTACCAGGATAAGGTCGTGCGACCTGAATCATGGCTAGGATACTTCCAGGAGTTCAAGTACGTACGAATGTGACTTCAGGAGATGGAACGTTTGAAAATTGAGCCTGAAGGTCGAGGTACAGCCAGAGGTAGGATATCACCCTATAGGAAGTACAATCACGTAGCACCGATGTTAGCTACAGGTATCAGACGCGTCTCTTGACCTCACTTTCTCGGGTCAATCGTTCGAATACGAGGCGCCTTGAGGAGTCGTTCGTATTGAGCATTATCTATTTGCTGGTCGATCCACGCCAATGTGCTGGCCAGATGTGCGTCCCAATAATATATATATATACATATAGTGCGATATAAGTGCTTGACGCCTCTCATCCTTTCAGACTTGGCGCAGATACGCGCCCTGGTCGAGTCATCGGGGATGGGTGGCTCGATATGCCCATCCTGCGAGATGCCTTTCGACAAGGGCAAGAAGCGTCGGCTGATCGACTCCTGCGGTCACGAACGCTGCTACTCCTGTCTCTTTCGCAGCGAGGCTTGCCCACTCTGCCTCCAGGACGTCAGACCCGAGGATGAGCTCCATGAGACCACTTTTAATTCGGGCTCTGGTTACGCTCTGGCGTCAACTCCTATTTCCAGCCTAGGCTACGGAGACGACTGGGTCGACGATTCCTCCACGGTGAATTCGCTATGCGGCAGTCCAAGACCGCGCGCTAAGGTTGCTGCCAGGACCAACCTACCACTGAGAGTCATGCACGTAAGTTGCGTATTTGGAATTATTCACGCCAAGGTGGAGATCATGAACCAATGACGCATCTTGGTACCAATACGCCCACTGGAGCTTTGAAACGCGATGGTTCCATGAGTCGCTTTACACCTACGCCGAATCTTGATTCAAGATGGTCGCGTTGAATTGGATCTATAACCAGGCCAATGGGCTTCGCGCGCGACGACCGTACCTTATTCTATTATGCGATTACTTCATTCGACTTTCTACGTGAATGTTTTAGCAAAGAGAATCGTCAGTGGACATGGTGTCATCCGTGGGCCCGGCGAAAGGTCTCAAAGGAAAACCACCGGTCTTACCAGAGTCTACGTCCCAGGCTCGTCACAAGGTCGTAATGGCGCAGAGTAAGTTCACGATAACTTTTTATGATTTTCCACGTGCGATATCTTTATTGGAACTTACGCTTTATCGTCCTGATTTTATTTATTCGCTGGTCCAGGTTGCCCGACGCCTCCCAACCAACGGCGAAGGTTCTTCCTCAACCCGAAGGTCCTCCGAAGTCCTTTTGCTCCGCAGAGAGCCGCCAGGCGCAGTGCCACAGCTCCAGAGCACACTGGAAATGAGAATCCCTCCGCGTTGTCAGGTAAGAACTTTGTCACGGTATTACCTTATGGGTAGTTTCAATCGACGCGACAGTGTCTTTCGAATAAATTGGAGACAATAGGGATGTGATATCGTATTGTGAGACTTGAGAATAAACATGACGCGTACGCAGCATGGATGACATCGTCCTGGGAGGGAAAATCTCGATGGCCTGGTGTTGTCCTCGGGAAAATCAAGTCCTTATGGAGCAGCAGCCAGGGTTCGACGAGCGACGGCCTAAATCAGCTGATTGGATCATCGGACAAAGTTACAGGCAGGAGGATATCTAGTTACGAGTGTGGATATTGAGTTAAAGAGTGAATTTTGAATATGCAAACTTCTTGGGTACTTGCGTACCGTGCTGGCTGATGATACTTACGGAACAAAAGATTGGGACATAATTTGAGGTCGTAATGTATATTTTACTTAGGAAAAAAGCATTTTGGACAAAGCATGATCGACCCAAACTGCGCCAATGACGTGTGATCTTGCATCGTGAAGAATGATTTGCTGTGCGCTCGATAGATCATTATTTTAAAATAAGCGATGAAACTTTTCATGAATAGTTTTAATATTTTCACAGACGACGAGGGTGGAAGTGTTAAGCCTCTCTCCTCGAAAACAAGAAAGTCTTCGCAGTCGGATCTCTATATGCGGTTGGGTCTGCTTTTGGGAGCGGGTCATTCCCGCGCAAACGGCTCTGCCGATGCTCCAGGATTCGCAAGAGTTCCAGGACTCGCTACAGGTCCCTGTCCAAGGCCTGTGATGAGACTGCACGAGGGTCAGGGTCATGACAGTTCAGCAGCGTCTTTCAGCAGCTTGACAAGCTTTGAGACGCAGACGCTGGCATCGACTAATACAAGTCCAGTGTCGACCTTAACAGGGACATCGAGTGAGGCTGAAGCAGCGGCTGCCCTTAGGGGACCTATAAAACCCAAAGTCAAGGCTAAAGGCAAGGGTAAGACCCGGGACTGCGACAGCGCCGGAAGTCTTGCTTCCATCTCTACCTCTATTTCCGCCTCGACTTCCATGTCCATGTCTATGTCGGTATCCGTATCCGGATTGTCGAATGGCAGCTCCAGTCCTCTCACGCCCCGAAGACATTCCGTCACGACGACGCAGCCGGGCCAGGTTGAGGAATTGGGTCAGTTCAAAAATAGGAGGTCCTGTGCCAGGAGGTCTGCCAGGACCGGGAATATTAAAAGACCTATAGATCCGAAAGGTACGCTATTTCAGTAATTGATCGGCACTGTGAATGTGACGTGAGATCTCACTTTTTAAAATTACCTTGCAGTTCGATTTGCACATCATACGGCTCAATTGACGCTGAAGCCACTGTTCTTCGAAGTACCGCTGCTGGAAACTGATCCACTTTTCACGGGTAGACAGTGGCTTCTGCACGAGCTAGAGACAGTGATAAATGGATCGGGTCCCGGGGTGCTCATATCTGGATCGCCAGGTACTGGAAAAACTGCTCTGATATTACAGCTGGTCGAGCACAGCTGCTTCGGAAGAAGACGAGAACAACCGAGTGAGACGGAAGCCGAGGAAGTCATTGAAGAAAAGGAGAAAAGCACTGCCAGTATGCATGCCAGTATTCGAACCACAAATGACAAGGTCAATACGAATGCCAATGAATCATATAAAATTCTTTGTTCCCACTGAATAAACTCAAAATCCCGTTGACTCCAGGTTCGCGAGTTAGCGTCCCATGTCGTGGCCTATCATTTCTGCCAAGCAGATAATAATAGTACCTGTCTGGTTCCGGACCTCATACACTCACTGGCGGCTCAATTATGTCAGGCGCCACAGTTAACATCCTACAGAGAGTATTTACTATCAGAACCACACCTACAAGGCTCACTCTCGCAAAGAGAATGCACCGTCGATCCGGACCTGGCTCTTTCAAGAGGAATTATCGAGCCTTTATCAACCTTAAAGAAGGCTGGCAGATTGCCGGATACTAATGCGGTAAGATTCATAACGCCGAATTAATACTATAATCCTCATACCTAGTCCAGGTTGTAATTAATCACACACTATCTCTGATATCTAGGTCATTCTAATCGATGCTATATGCGAGGCCGAGTATCACAGACCAGACAGGGGTGACACGATAGCTTCCTTCTTGACAAGACACGCCTCCAATTTCCCAAATTGGCTTAAAGTCGTCTGCACCGTAAGAACGCAACTGCAGGAGTGTGCCAAACAATTCCCATACACGAGGCTCTCGCTGGACAAGAGTTCAAACGATCATATTGGTAATCATATTAGCAAGGATCTTGCGGATTATATTGGCTACAGGCTCGCGCAGAGTGCTGCCATCCAAACGAACGTGACCGCCTCCGTGAACGGCAAGGCAGAATCTTCGTGCGCTGCGAATCAAACTCGATTCGCTTCGCATCTCCTCGCTCTCGCCAGAGGCAGCTTTCTCTTTGCGAAACTCACGCTTGATCTTATCGAGAGTGGACATCTAGTCGCTAAATCTGCAAGCTACAAGGTGGGACATCGACGTCGATCGTCTCGTAGAAGACAATGATCCCAGGGATACGGTCCTTATTAATTGAATTTTTTTTCTTTTTCTTTCTCTCAGGTTTTACCGGTCTCTCTCGCGCAAATCTTTCAGCTGCACTTTAATCTGAGGTTTCCCACCGCTACATCCTTCGACAAAGTACAGCCTCTCTTGGGCGTGTGTCTTGCGGCACTTTACCCGTTGACCTTACCCGAGATCTTTTATTCCGTCAATTCCTTGAACGCCAATCACTTCGTCTCGTGGGATGATTTTCTACAGAGATTTAAGGTGAGAATACGCAGGGTACTGCATTATTGATAAATTTCTATATTCCTTCCTCTAACCGTTGCCTCATTCGTTTATTGCTGCTAGTACATACGCAGGATGTATATGAGTTGTGGGTACATTATATATGTATAGTATTTTCAGTTTTCGAGAGTGTGCGTTCGATAGTGAACTTAAAGATTTATTGTTTAGATGCTCTCTGGATTTCTGGTGAAGCGGCTGGACAATACCTACATGTTTTTCCATCCGTCATTCAGGGAATGGTTGATGAGGCGGGACGAGGGCGAGTCGACAAAGTTTCTGTGCGACCTGAGACTCGGTCACGCGGCCATTGCTTTTCGATTGTCTCGACTTCAAGCACCACTGGACGGTGATAAGATCCTGGAGCTTGGTCACCACGTACTGAAGGCGCACGTGTACAGAGGAGTCGCGCCATGCTGGCCCTCTCGGGATCTACAAGCTGTATGGTTGGCATCTTCAACGGAATGCGTTTCCTCGGCTCTCTGTACCTTGAGGAACATCTACAGTCCCAATGTCAAGGTCTCGAGGCTGCTACTGCTGGCAGGAGCATCACCGGACTTCATCACCGAGTACTTGGGCCAAGCGCCCGTCCTTTGTATGTACGCTCATGAGGGTTCGGTAGAGATGGTGTCTCTTCTATTGGAATTTGGTGCTGATGTGGAACTGACCAATAGTCAAGGATGTACTGCATTGTCACTATCGGCATCTCGAGGACACTGCGATGTCGTCAGAAGGTCAATATAGTTGCCTGAAGTAAAAGAAGTTGGTGAAAACTTTTGAAACACAGTATGGTTTAAAATTGTAGGTTGGCAGCTGCCGGGGCGTCTCTTGGTCACGCGGATATGGCCGGTCAGTGTCCTTTGGTACATGCAGCCAGACACGGAAGACTGTCTGTCGTTGGATATTTATTGGCCTGCGATTGGCTAGTACCTACTGCAAGTAGTGTGTCTGAAAGTGCTTCTTCAGACGTGGGCAGAGAAGAAGCGGCTCAACAGGCTGTGGTAGCTGCAGCAGCGCAAGGCCATGAGTCCATTGTAGAGTACCTTCTGGATATGGCTGAAGTGACGGTAGACAGACCGGATACTTTGACTGGAGAAACTGCTTTGACTATAGCAGCTGCTAATGGTTCCACAGCTACAGTTTCTGCCTTAATGGCTCGAGGAGCAAGTGCAATGGCGACAAACGCGAAGGGATTGTCGCCTCTTATGTTGGCAGCTAGAGAAGGTCACTGGGGTACTGCTGAAAGGCTTCTCGAAGGTTGGTTTTTTGTGGTTCTAGAAAATCTAGGATTCGCGCGATTATGCATTAAATATTTTTATTACTTTGCTTAGGATCATTGTCCAGTAGTACGGATCGAGTTTTGGATGAAACAGCACCGCTCCTGGAGCAACGCGATCCCGCCGGCAGAACGGCTTTGATGTTGGCAGCTGCAGAAGGACACACCAATTTAATTGAACTGTTCCTGGACAAAGGATCTGTTCTCGAGACTCCCGATAAAGAAGGATTAACTGCTCTGGGTTGGGCTTGCGTTAGGGGCAGACTGGCAGCCGTTCAGAGTTTACTCGATCATGGAGCTGATGTTAATACCAGTGACAATACTGGACGAACTCCTCTCGATTTAGCCGCCTTCCAGGGCAATCCTAAGCTGGTTCAGTTACTCCTGGAGAAAGGTGCAGCCGTAGAACACGTTGACTTGCACGGAATGCGACCTCTGGACAGAGCAATAGGTTGCCGCAATGTTCCTGTTGTGCAGTGCTTCCTCCGTCGAGGTGCAAAGTTGGGTCCTGCTACCTGGGCAATGGCAGCCGGAAAGCCCGACGTGCTCTTGATATTGCTAAACAAGCTTTTGGAAGACGGCAATGTTCTCTACCGTAAAGGTAGACTAAAGGAGGCTTCACACCGTTACGCTTACGCGCTACGAAAATTCCCAGGACCCCCGGAACAGAATCAGGATAATCAGAATCAGGAGCAGAATAATCTGGTCTTGCATCTTCCCACTTTCGCACAGCTCAGATTAAACTTCTTACTTAACTTGAGTCGATGCAAACGTAAGATGAACGTAAGTATTGCCCTAACATAAGAATTTTTCATCCTGTATCCTTGTTAACACCTTAATTACAATGCTACTGATAATCAATCAGGAATGCGAAGAAGCGATTGAACTAGCAGACGAAGCTCTCAAGGCAAGACCAGTATCCTATGAGGCCTTTTACGCCAGAGCAAAGGCCCGGGTCGACGTTGGATTCTTGGAGCAGGCACTTGGTGACGTCCAGGAAGCTTTGCAAATTGCACCACCCCACAATCGTCAGGATCGCAAAGTCCTTGCAGCCCTTAGAGAAGAAATTGTATCTCGGTTAGAAGGTATAGGTTCTGGAGGTTCGGTCGCACCAGGAGAAAGCATTTCCAGATCTCGACTTGGGGCATCAGTGGACACCCTCACCGAACTTTGAACTTCCATATAATAAGAAAAAAAAGGTCCTCGAGACTTGAGGCGAGTTATATATCGTTACCCAGGAGGATAACACGATACCGCGTATGATACGGAGCAGCTGTTTATTGAAAGCTCACGTACGACTCATCCATTCTGCTCCGCATACGCGTTAACGTCATAGCTTTAATGAAAAATTCCCATTATCACAGCATTTAATTTGCGAGCATTGTGTCTGATGTAATTTACTCGGTAAGCGAGTTTTCGTACTAAGCTTTACTTGAATTCGACATCCGGTTTCGAACCGTGACGTTACACTTTAATATATATATTTGTATACTATTATAATAGATTGGCTTTATCGCGTCGTTGTAACATTGAAATTATTTAATATTTAATCACAGTATTCTCGTTGTTTATCGGGTCCTGCGAGTCCGCCGCGCATCCTCAAAGTCGGGCGTCGTGTTCCTCGCACTTCGAACACCGATTGTCATACGGAGTCTCGCCAATCAGCTATGACATAGGAGTCCAGATCAAAGAGACAGAGTTATAAGAAATGCACGCATCTTGCCACGCCGTAAGCATCAATATAGGTATACCAAGCATTATGATAAAAATTATCAATGCTCGAGTATATTCAAAATAGGAAACAATTGAATGTGCATATTTACAGCCTGATCGATGGTAGTACCTACTATACTATATCGATAATCGAAATGTAATCGAAAATCACGAATGTTATTGACCCGTATCGAAGAACAATGGTGTCAAATAAACGAACGTTTTATTGAGAATCGAAGTTTACCTATTTCATTCGCCTTATAGTTCATCATCATACGAGCCCATCCTGATTTCTCGTGTGTTCCTAAAATAATCCCCAATAGTTGCCTAAGTAAAATCTCCATCACGTGACTGCCTGACCTTATCACGATTGAATGACTCATTCGCTTGCATCGGCATGAAGATTCGTTTTTTTACGTAGAATCGCGTGAGCTGTGCGTCAACATTATTTTTGGATAAATCGATCCTTCCTGACACTTTAGATTGTTTGCGGAATATATCTTCGAATACTCATTTTGCGAAATTTTTCACCGCTCGTGCCGGGACGATCAATCATTGGCTTATAATATCGTGAACCAATAATAATATAGTCGTCATGCGATATTTCATAGTTCTGCTATGAGATATTCATATAAGATTGCTGCTATAAAAATATTGACAAGCTGTGATTACCTGTTAAGTTGCATTGGCAAGTATTAAAAAAAGGGAATGTTATAGCATTTTCAATGAGAATAAATACCATTTGCTTAATTGTTATAATTAACAGTTCAATGAAATTATACGTCGAGTAAAAGTTGTACCAACTACTGAATTTAGATTTCTTATTTCCCATTGCGAACGTGAACACTCTTTTAAGTACACTTTATTGAAATACGAGTTTCAGGTAAATTATTTCTATATATAATAGCGAAAGGAGAGTATGTAAATACATTATGTATATTTGTGTATACTATATCATATACGTAAGGCTAGCTGCCTGGAAAGACATTGGCAGAGGCCAGGGTATACTTTTGTTTGTGGTTTCATAAAAAAATCAAATAAAACGAGTCATTATCAATCGCATAAAATCAAATAACGAGTTTCTCGTCAAGAACTCCTTTCCATCCATTTGTATTTGCGCGCCATTTAATATGTCTGCCCATTCGTCCGTCGAACATTGTCTTTCGTTTGAAATTCTACCGCTAGAAGTACAGCCAAGAAAAATGTCCAGGAGCGCGGATTTAACTTCATACGCAATTGATCGGTCGAGCTATAGATATAAGGATAACAATATATCCTTATATACATAAGGATATACATATATAATACATAGGCCTATATTCATAGTCAGTGCTTGAGACGAAAGTACAGTTGACTTAAAATGGCGCTGAAGACGAATAACTAACTACGAATACGGGCCATGAAAGAGAAAAGAATATGGTGTACAGCTCGAAAAACAAAGCTTATCTGTGCATGCTGCATGGACGGCGCAAGCACAGTGTAACGTGAACGAATACGTCGAGTAATCGGTGTTAATGGGCCTTGTACGTATCTTTGTTCTGATAGCCCTGCACATATCCTGACTGATCAGGCAAGTCTTTCCGGCCGGCGATGCCCTTGCCCTTGCCGGCCTCATCGAAACGCTGCTTGTGAGATCCCGTATATTTACTCACGTCCGTCAGCCTGTCGACCGTCGACGCAGCCTTACCAGCCTGGAATCAATTTTCATATTTTAGAGCTCTACGCCGCTGAAAGAAAACACGTGTATAGAATCCCCATTAAGTTATGTGCTATATTCAAACGTTATATTAATATATTATGATGACAATTACTGTGAAAATAGTGAACTTGGGATATCTTGTATTTGTATTTCTTTTATAATGGCGTAGCCATCTTTCATCTGTTACATACAAATATTCCAATGAGTATGCTGGTGAGTAGTGCAAATAAATTTATACGGAGAATGATAAAATTTATCTGCTTGGAATTTAAAATTACCTATAAACCTAATTACAACATGAAATCCTAAGGTCGTGCGGCGGAGTTACGCCAAGTGGAAGGTGTCGTTTCACTCCCACCTTCATGTCAGAGTCAATACCTCGATCTTCGATTAATATCCAATATGCCCTGTATTCCGATGTAAGCTTTCAGTACTGTGAAAATGACGCCATTTCACAGTAGACGGTAATGACGTCATTTTCATAGTACTGAAAGTTTATATCTGAAACACAGGGACGATCCACATGCTAGCTCGATCAAAGTTACCCGATGATAAACTTTACCTACGTTGTGTCAAAATATAACGTAAAATTTGCGAAGAAAAATTCGATCTACGATGCACCTTGAATCGACGCAATAAAGGTACACTGCATAGTAAAATTTTACATCGATATCACAAATTTCAATAACATTATCATAAAGTTCAGCCCGTGTGCAGGGTATTTATACACGAGGTATATAGCTGTCTATATATAAGTTAAAATTCATGTATCAAGTTTAACCTATATAAATTTGTTTTTACTTACTGCAGAGGTGCCACTGGTGTGACCAGGCGCCCCGCAATTGGCCATCTTGTTCTTGATCTCTTCCAGGTCGACCCGTTTACTTTTGGCGAGGTCCTCGATGAAAGCTTTGTACTGTTCGATACCCAATTTCATCGACCTGTATCAATCGAATATTTATTCGTCGTAACTGCCATACTTATAAAACAAATATTAATTTTCCATTGTCTACGGTAGTACAGTGTGTATATACTTATGTTTCTTGAAGTAGATCCCCGTGTCGGTTGTGGTAATTTTCTTACCATCGATGACCTTTGCCTGCTTCATCCACTTGTCGCTCTGACTGAGAGTTATCTGTTTCCCATCGCTCTTGGGATCGCCAAACTTCGAGAAAGCCTTGAAGCTAGCATTGAACGAGCCTGAACCGGAGGCTGGACTTCCTGGTGCAGATCCACCATCCTCTATTTTCAAACCAGCCACTTCGTTGGATGGCGGCGACGAAGGGGTCGCGTCGCCACCGTTTTCCATAACCTCGGCTTTCTCCGCCATGATTTCTTCGTTCCTGTTTGCAAATAAAAAATTCTTACCTTGATAAAAATTAATTTATTTTTTTTCATAGACAGTACCACAGTTTATTCTACAATTATTAATAACTGTCAAGACATTCCACTCCCATCCAAATTTTACAACCGCTCAAGTACGACGTTAGTACAATCATTTTTCAATTAATTATGGAATCCAACATATGAATGAGAAAATCATGTAATCTTCAATGACAAGCTGATACATTTAATCGCCATTATCAATTGATAACTTCCTAATCTTGCATGGAAACGCGGTAACAGGTAGTGTCCCGCACGTTGCCCGCCTGTCTAAATAGACGTACCGACGCGCAACGCTGATACGTCTTTCTCTCTCTCTCTCTCTCACTATATATATATATATTCAAGCTAGGAAGCGATCGTATGTCAAAGTGACAGTACCGCGCTAAGGCCAGAGGCTACACGTTATTTCATACCTATAAATAGAGGTTACGGCAATTGTGTATTAACGTAGTTAGTTCAGCTAAACACTGGGGAGTTTGCAATGCACGAATGTCACGCAGCGTCCCCACGTAGGAGGCCACTAAGTTTCGGCGTTAATAGCAGCGATGACGGAATCTTTTTTTTTTTGCCCCCTTCACTACGTCTTCTACTTCCTCGTTGCCGTTTGCCCTCTTGGAAAACAGTTTCAAGTCAATCTACGGATTTCAAGTAGAATAAATGTATCTGATCACTGCGAAGTCACGAACCGGTACACGTTTTGCAGTTTCGGAACGTTTAGAAGTAATATGGGACGCTGAGGTGGTAATAAGGCCAAAACGCAATAGAGACGCAATCTAGGAAGAATCTTGGATGCAGGGCGCATGTGTTGTATCGATTTTACGGCCGGGTTCCCGGCAACCCCTTTTGTGCCTTATCCAAACTATACTCTCCCTTGCTCTCGCACGGCGGGATACCCGCTCGAAATTTGATCTCGTCGTGATTTTTCTTCCGCGATATAAAATTTCTGTCAATGATACAAAGAAAGGATTTTGTGATCTGGTACATCGCATACGTTCAGGTACCCAGATCTTTGATGAACTGGTATATTGACAATTGTTAAGATTCAAAAATAATTTACTCAGTATAATTTATTCATTGGACTAGCGTCTGAAACGATGCTGGACGTATATATATATAGTCAATGTTTACTGGTGAGCATTAATCATTCGAGGTCGACGATGATACGAGATGACGATAGATACGCAGAAATGCAATTAAATATTTCTCGAAAGAAAGTGATCTAAAATTCTTTTTTTCGAAAATCACTTTGAGTCTCGCAGTACTTTCTTTTTATGCAGTCATTTTTGAGTATCTAGTATTTTTTTTTCCTATTCGAGTTTCCATTATTATTTTATATCAAATGGGCGGGTGTACTGTTATGCAATTATTTCGCACCACGCATCGTTGCAATCGTGCACGTAAACTTTTATGCTGTTGCGACCCAACGGGATATTATGGTGCATCATTATGAAATAATTCTTTTCTTCACCTCGTTATCACGCACGGGAACTGTCGAAGATCCTTTCCAAAGCCTAATGGATATTATACGTGGTACACAAAAGTCTTAAAAATCAAGTTCCACCTGTAGCACAAAATCCACTCTCGTTAGTTGAAGGAAGTATCAATAGTAACGTAAACAGGAGAAAACGATTTCCTTTGTTTACGGATTTGCGCGCAGGAAGAAGCTGAGTCTAGAACTGAGCTTCCACCGACACCACTTCCACTTCCAGCTACTTTACCACCACCGCGACGACCCACGATTCCGTTTGGCTGCCACCTATATCAGTCGTGCTCGGATCACGCATCTCCAGAAATTAATTCTTCAACAGCCATTTCGATATAAAAAAATGTGATATTCGAACGAATATTCCGAAGATAACCTCAATTCGTTGCTGCTGATGCTATAATAATAAATGCCCATTTCCGATTTTACTCTTTCAGTTTGTATGAGGGTGGACGGAGGGGGGGCTTTATCGTTAGGCTTCGAATTGATTAAAGCGATAAAGCCGGCTTTGGTCTTCGAAGGGCTCATCCCTCTCAGATTGTAACTTCCCAGCAAACATTTATCGTGGAAACAAGTCTTACGTTGGCTATTCTGATTGGCTAGAAGGAATTCGATTCCGCGCTTATGCAACCGTAACAGTCCCTAAAAACGAATATGATGTAATACGTTTGAATGACGTATTTCTCACGCTCGACCAGTAGTCTGACCCAATAACGAATCGGACGGTCAAAGAACGTTAACTATTACTGTCTGCTTATTGACGGTTCGTACTCCTTTGAAGCGCGAAATGAAATTGGATTTGAAAAATGAATAAATTGACAAGGTACTTGTATAGGTATTTTTTCGAGTGCTTATTTTGACTTGGAGTCTCTTGAGTATACTTTACTTCTAGTTTCTTACATGTGTATCGATGATGTATCGACTGAGTTGTTTTGATAATTTTTCTAAAATTTCTTCTTGGCTATTATTAATAATGCGAAGTAATATTTCGATTTAACTGATTCGTATGAAATCATATGATTTCTTGACTCGTCGATTCCTCTGAGTTGTTGGTACAGGGGCATCGATAGATGAGATTATATTTGACTATATATGTATTTCTATAGACGTGCGTCGTGATACAGAATCCTGAAAGACTTTTAAAACACATAAATAAATCACGCCTGTTGCGTACCTTTTTATTATGATTTTCCAAAGAATAATACCTTCCAGAACTTATCATAATTTAATAACGGAGGTTCATTCGATTGGCAACTCATCCAAGAATGACCTTAGCATTATTGAAATGTCAACAAAGAATCGTCAAACTGTACATTCTACTTTATACTTAGAACCCGGCCAACCAGTTTTAATATTGGAATAGCGGCACCGAGTATTGGAAAATTTTAAGAACATAACGTGAGGCTAACTTTTACTATTAGACAAAAAAAATAAATAAAAGACATACCAAGAGTACGATAGGTTACTTCGGAGTGAACATTCCAATTTAATAAGAAATATTATCAATATACATTGCGAGCAGTATTTCCGTCATTAGAAAGATGCAAAAATCGGTGTGGGAATTCAAAAGAATTTTTGCATTTGCTCACTGGGATCGCACGTACCGTCGCGCCACTTAGCGTCCGGGCATCTAACGTTTGCAAAGCGCTTATTTATAAACGCTAGTAACCATGACAACTATAAGAGGAGCCTCACACCCAGGCAAATGTACATGCATGCCTGCTGCTAGGATACGGCTCTCTATTATATAGAATCGCAACTGCCGAGCGTGAGCCAAAAGCTCTGAACAACATTGGCTTCCCGAATTACACCCGCTTAGGACGCCTCATACAAAGTGTATCGTAAATACTGGATTCTGCTGCTCGTTTCAAGTGGTTTGGTTGTCGGATTACCGAAGTCATCGACGCAGTCCAATAGTGAAAACTGCTTTGACAAGGTGAGTCCCAGCGTCGCTTGAAATAACGAAAGAGTGTTAACAGTTCTACGCAAACATCTCGGCACCTTTGAAAACGTTAGCATTTGCACGGAACGAATGTAGCACACGCGTGAATTGTACGGTTGATTTCGGTAAATGTCAGAGGCAGCTTTAAGGCGAAATTAGTTTGTGAATGAATTCAAGGTAAGTAAAGAAAGTGGTAAGCCAATCTCTGTTCTAATAGGAACATGCAAGGGCTTAGAATCTTGACCGAGTGCGCATGCGCGCAGGCAGCCATTACCTCTCGGCGCGGATCGATTCATTCGAATTTATGTACACACCAAACTACACCCAATTTTCGAGGTTGTCAATCTGATGACAGGGTGCTTGCGTAACTGTGTATTTTGGGTACTTCATGAGAGTTTATGTTCTTTGGAAAAATTGTATGGAGTGAGATAATTACTTGTCAATACTGAAAAGTGAGTAGGGACTGTGTAACGTATCAAAGTTGGCCGTTTTCATTTTCATCGTCCATGGCGCTGTGCTATGTATCACTTCTAACAGTGTAGACAACTATTTGAATTTTCCCGCGTGATTATTACATGCTTTCACGGAAGTTTCACGTTACGTTTTATTGTATCGTATACGTAGACTGTTCGTATTCCATACTGTACTAATGATAATTTTTTTCATGTAGCCCAACATAGACGATATCCAGGATAGCGTTTGCACAGAAGCGACAAGTGCGTGTACTGTTAGACCGATAGTTGCAAAAGGACTGGAAGCGGAAATTCAAGGAGATATGAAGACTGTTTGGGTTATCGGCGGTCCAGGATGTGGCAAGGGCACGCAATGCGATCGTATAATCGCCAAGTATGGATTTTTACATTTGAGCAGCGGAGATCTTCTAAGAGATGAAGTTGCCAGTGGTAGTCAAAGAGGAAGTTCTCTTCAGGAACTGATGTCTAAGGGTCTTTTCGTACCAACTGTAATGTACCTGATACACTTATATACTTATGTGCTATTTTACAGTGTTAAACATTTTTTTATAACCTCACTTTAGGATATAGTACTGGACCTCATTAAGGAAAAGATGAACAAAGCTCGTAAAGATGGTTCGACGAAAACTGGATTTCTTATTGATGGTTATCCGAGAGAATTGAATCAAGGTTTGCAATTTGAAAAAGACGTAAGTCCACCGGCAAATACTTACCGATATGATTTTTCAGTAATGATCCTATAGTGTAGTCACTCAACGTATACATCGTTTTCTGTTTGCCCAGGTGGCTCCAGTGGATTTAATTATTTTCTTTGACGTGAAAAACGAGACGCTGAAAAAGAGACTCCTGGGAAGGGCAGCGGTATCTAAGAGAGTTGACGATAACGAGGAAACGATTAACAAGAGGATTGAAATATTTAACGTGAAGAACGGTGAAATCGTCGAGCACTACAAGGACAAAGTGATCAGGGTGGGCTACGTTTATTTATTCCACAATTCTTGTGCTTTTTACGATAAATACGTGGGAGAATATTATGTGATTTGAATATACTTATTTTTAGATTAACGCCGAGGGCTCAGTCGATGATATATTTTCGGAAGTCTCCAAGGCGCTAGACAAACTGCTATCCGCATAATCATAGATTCATTTTTCAATTAGGAACTGTTTAAATCTGTACAAATTTTGTACAAATAATACTTAAGATTTAAAAATATTCTTTTAGCTCGAAAAGCACGGTAATGTTGACTTGGATAATTAGCACGATAGCTGCAATTGAATTTTTCGTGCAGTCACATTACACTGATACAGTCAAAAAGCAATATTCGAATTAATAGTCCTGGCGGAAGAATGTGCTCGTTATTGATAAAATAATGAGATCAACGTCTCAGAAAGAGGGTATCACTATTTATATTATAATAAAGTTATTGGCTGGATGGACGTCTTTAGATAATCTCAAGGAAACGACTGTTCTTGTCCTTGGCATGCGTCCATCTGACTAGCGTTGTTAGGTGGTAGCCTTCGTGCTCTTGCGACGTGCTACGAAATATTATTATTAGACAAATAAAATATTGTTAAACAAAGTTCAAAAAATATTTGACTTAAGGAAAAGTTTCTTACTCTGGTTCATTCTAATATTGTGATTATTCTCCAGTAAGAAATCCCAACGATGTAAAGCTGAAATAAAAGGAATTAAAATATTGTTATTGTATAGGGTCTTTTATTTGCGTACGTGTTATAGCCAATTTACAAGCAAAACGTAAGTTTCAGGGAATTTTTAATTTTAATCGTTCCTTACAGAGGGATGATTCCTCCAAAATATACAGTTTATTCGTGAACGAATTAAATACATATCGCGTGACTAAAATTAATAGGGTGTAAGTGCCGTTTTATTTATTTGCCATTTCTTTGACATAAGGGCTATGTATATACGTAATCGCTACGGATAAGAAAAAGTTACGTGTGAAATCATAAGGGCGGATTTCTATGTCGACATACAGTATAACTTCCAATAAGTTAACATCAATTAAACTCTTTTGTTAATTTAATAGAAATTTCTTTTATTATAGTTTAAGCCCCCCACTCCCTTCATGGCTTCCTTCACTGAGGCATGCGCATAGGGCAGAGTGGAGATGAAGATGAAACTAAACTTACCGGAAGTCGTGGGTTTCAAACTTTTGACTAATTGAAAGTAACACTTAAGTATACATATAATACCATGCAAATAATACATTAAGTCCACTTACGTATAAGATAGAACTGTTGTTAAGTCCGATAGTACCATGTAATCTAAATTCAATTTTTTGTCTTTCAAGGTATTCAAAAAAGCTGTATACCTCAACGCGTAAGCCCAAGTTATGCTTATCAGACGTCATATCATATATCATTTTCCTCGTATAGTTACCCTAGAAGTACAAATTTATTGCCATAATTTATACGTATACGTCTCCTAAGGTAGTAGGTCCAAATATCGACATTTGATCGGTCGTTTTAATTCATGAGAAATTATATTTTCCTCTATTTCGCATGCATTGTAGTACGTACAGCCGTTGGGGTATCAACGATTAGTAGTGTCGATACTGGGCCCACTACCTTAAACTAACTCACCTCAGTAGCTGCCACGGTGCACATATTGAGCATAAATAAAATCAGCCCGATAATCATAAGAATTGTACTGGAAGAGTACAACACTTTATTAAACTCGTCATTCTGTGTTTCAAGGTACATGCTAATTACGGAGACATGATATATAATTCCTAGAACAGACCAAATGGAATACAGGAAAAGGTAATGTTGGTAGAAGCTTAAAATTTTCCTTGTGGCATTCGAAATGGCCATATGCTGTTCCCGTATATTCAAGATAACCAATATTTGTTGCGACACTGAGTATGCAGGGTTCTCAAGGCGGCGGCAGATGGCGTTGACTCCTCTGAATTGCAGTAAAATCAGGTAAACATATTTGATGAATGAAGTAAAGCATATTATTGATGACGTTTTCATCCAAACTGAACAGATCCAATCGAGCCACCATAATGGATTCTGTAAATTCAGCAAAATGACTTTGGTTTGAAAATAAATATTTATGGCAATGAAAACAAATTCCGCAATTTGATAAAAAATTAATTGAAGACAAGGTAGACGAATTCCGAGTTGTTCAAATCTTCTCGTAATCTTCCAGAGGTCATCCACTATGGATGCTGTTCTTGAATGTTGGTACAGTTCTCCAAAATAGGTCCACAGCACGAGGAGAGTTATACTTAAGCGCAGAAGAGTCTTAAGTATCATATTGAAAATATCGTTTTTGAGAACGATCTTATAATCATAAAGGTTAAAATACAGAATTCCCATTGCCCCAAGTATCCGTAGTAATATTGAGGATATAGGGTAAGTTTGTCCGCGCCACTTTAGTGTCCCGATAAACACTGAATAAAACGATTCTGACATTTTCAGAAACGTCAGAACAAAATTCTTCTCTTCCGCCATGGCAATATACTGTATTACGATTTTTCTCAGCGTATGATACAGAATGCGTTTTTCATCAAGGCTCGAGCTCGACTGAAGCTAAGTTCTGGATATTCCCGGGCAACGTGGACAAATTACCTTATGTAGGACAATATGTAGAGGCTATTTTCGCACCTAACTGGAAGGACTAAAATTATTGTTAATGGTAAATAAGTGAATTGCAGTTCAAAGAATTTTCAAGATTACCTGCAAGGAAGTTTTACGACCCGATCGATGGACAACGCTATTGCGATAATAAGTTAGTCGCTGGAAAATAGCACAAGATATTTGCAAGACAAAAATTATATTGAACCTCGTCGAACTTGTCTTCGGATTGTACGATGATTCTCGTGTTTAGGATTTATGGTATATAATAGTAGATGGCGCAACTGGAGAGGAAAACAGAGGATTTCGACAAGTGGGAAATTTGCCGCCCGAGCGAAACGAGAACGGCAATCATACAAGTGGAAATACAAAAAAATGGTAGGATAGTTTACAATAAGATAAGAAAAGCTGACGTAAGATGACACTGATATGAGATAGGGATAAATTAATGTAGAAAGGAAAAAATGTTAAAAGAAAATTTTTAAAGGAATATTTAATTTATTAAAGAAATGTATTAATAAAGGCAATGAACGATTTCGTTTTTGGGTTTTGTCATTACTTTATAAAAAATTAATCGTCAATATATATTACTACAGACTATTCAAAAAGAAATGATCCGACTATGCGAATTCTTTCGTTCTCGGCCGTCCCGACGTACATAATTTTACGTCACTGGCTGACGACTCTAGCTTCTCGTACTATCATACTATAGCCTATACTTACTCTAGCCGCGTTCATCGCTGTGTTTCCGAGCCCAACGCGTATACAAAGGATACGTTCTGAAATTCACTGCAAGTACTACGATTAAGAAATGCCTGATTAATATTAATTTTGAGAATCGATTTTTTTACCTTTCACGACCGATCTATCGAAACATATATCTTCGAAAATTGATTAATCGATAAGATCAACCCTTCTAGATTGATTTTTGAAATTCTCTTACCTACGTAAACTCGCTTTATTAGGCTGAAATATAATGGCCGCATTCCTGCTTCAGTCACGGAATATACCCTAAACTTATAGTTGTTAAATTCCATCAATTTTCACGTGACCACGTAGTAGTGTCTCGTGTACTGCGTAACGTGCAATATGAAAACACGTTATTGCACTCATATATAAAAAAAAGGTGTACTATACCAAAAAGATTTTTATATTCATTTTTACAATATTTCTTTCATACAAAAAAAAGTTGTTCATAGATCGATCTTGTATCGTTAGATTTTCAGGTACATCAATCCTTATGGTGTTGGTTTGAATCGATCTCAAGTATCGATACTTCGGTATTGATCCGGTAACTATCCGACTATCGTGACGTTTCTGTTTAGCAGCGTGCAATTGAGCAAGACGGAACCATACGCACAGTGCTGTCAGTAAATTTGAGAACGTAAGCCAAGTGCAACTCATAGCCAACCTTTCATAATTTTAACACTGTAAAAGTCGCAGGAACTTTTGTGTACCGAGCATTGGATTGTTTGCATATTTCGAGGAGACCCAAAAACTTTGAATTTTACGAACGAGAACGCTAATTGCATAATGAAGAAATAAAGTGCCAAAGTAGACTTATCCTTCTTTTTTTTCAATAATTATAATTTCTATTTAAATATTGATTTCACTGTTGGACCAATGACTCTCCTGCTCCGATTATCGCGCTTAGGGCGAGAGAGAACCCGCTCGTTCAAGAGGCTGCGGCATACTGGTCCGAACGAAGAACGAACTGCCGTTTTTGAAAGCCGTGTCTTGCGATCTTACCTTACATCTGCGAGGTTCTTCCGAATCGCAAACGCGACCACAGTCTTCATAGAAAAAACAAGAAAAGCATAAATGAATCTCCTTGCAATAGATAAACGCACCGTTTGCAGTGGGTAAAAGTCGCCCAGGACTTGTCAGGAATCGTGAAACAGAGAATGAGACTCTCGGAGGAACGCAAGTACAGGCATTTAATACCGTGTTACAAGAAGGGACAGCAAATGTGTATGAGAATATATATAATAGCGTGTGTATATGTATATATATGCAGATATCTATATAATATAGGAATATACATTATATATATATATATATATATATATATATATATATATATATACATATGCACAGACATTTTGTGTGTGTATATAGTGTTGTATTTACTCCAAGTAAATATGTACATTGAAATACGAATAATCTGGCACGACTCTACGGCGTGACGCGTGTTCAGACGAGAACCGAGAGAAAATATAAACTTTCATTTGTCTCTATGTATGTACATAATTCAATACGTGCTTCGTCATCTGTAAAATTATCTGCTTTGCGATCCTCTTAATCGTATAGATATTAATTCACTTAAATCTACGAGCTTAAAAATAGTTTGCCTCAAAGTATTTCTGTGCTGGGCTCAACAGTACTCAAGTAGCTGCACACGTAACCCAGGATTTTAGTGCTATACACATTATTGTATCTAAGCTGTGCCCATTTCCAGTTAACGCTTCTTAATTGAAGATTCGTTTAATATATTGAGAAATGCCAAAACGGTTGGACACAACAGTGGAGATACGTACAGGGTCGATCGGTACAAACGCAACAGCCAAAGTTGATTCTACCACGGAAATCAAATGGACAGGTTACCTTCGTATGGTGAGTTTGGTCTGAGGAACCCTGCACGTTGCATTTATGTGTACTGCCAATCGTATTATAAAAACAAGGCGACTATCGTAAGTGAGCGACGATACGTAAAACGCTAGTTTTGACTGTGCGAATATCACAAATAAATAACACGGGAATGTAATTCTATGTAAAATAAAGCGCATCCCTTCTATACACAGATTGACGACACGAACATGATAAATTTACAAAAGTATAAAAACGTTTGGATTCGTTCGGGATGTAAAAAAGGTATTGGTAGATTGTGATTACCAATCGTGCAAATTTCATTTTCACCTTCCTCAGGAATAATGGTAAAAGAAGCCCATTTCGTCTTTTTGCACATCGCCCTGACCATCGATATAGTAGGCGTACACACGTATCGTCTAAAAATTCTTTTTAGTATTAGCACCATATTGCCGCATTAAAGGAATGTTAGCTTAGGTTTGATGAGGTTTAGGTTATGTGCCCTGATTCCTCAATGGTTCAACAGAACCCGCGCGAATATCGTCTTTTACCAAGTTTCGCGTATGCTTTCATTCAAACTCCGCGTACCTCTTTCTTTTCGAAATCGCTACGCATTTAAAATTAAGTCTATCCTACCGGGTTACAAGTGTCGTACCGGGGTACGGTAAACCGCGCGATATACAGGGTGTCCCTGAGTTAACGAACTTTACAGTATGCTGGTGAGCTTTGTAGAATCCCGAATAGAAACGTCCTTATCAAGTCTTCGGATCGACTGTTCAATTTAGTTTTCAAGGATAAACGTCGAGCGATACGATTCGCTTGCTCCTGAACACCTTGTAAATGCAAATGGATATTGGCACGGTCGGATTACTTAATAAAATTGATATCGCATTACTACAGACATTTTACTTTTTGCGAGACCTGTCTACTGTCCTTGCGAACACTCATCGAACGAAAATTCAAATGTTCGCCCCTTCTTTTCTTTTTGCTTCCTCAATACTCTTTTTTTTCAATAATTTTTAAGTACGTATGCATACTTATCCGCTCCTGTTCACAGACGAAATTTACAAGAGTGGACAAAAATACGATCATTAATGATAAAATAATAATATATAAACCAACAATAACATTGGAATTACAACATGATGATAGCACATGGCAGTTTTAGCATTCTGAGATCACTCGATTCGTATAACACAGTTCGAGAGTCCACATGTCGATGTTTATATTGGAAATGATAAAAATAATATAAAATATAAAACGTAGGCCGAAGTGGTCTGTCGCGTGGAAAATTGCCTGTTCAGCGTATGTAGACTGACCACCGAGGAGGTATCTTCAAAACGAGTTAGTTTTATAGAGCTGGTTTTACATGCCATCCGGAGTCATGCGGCAGGAAGTGAGAGGACCTTTGATCTTCCATTCTGTGAAACAAGCGAGCTCTGAGAGAACTAGTCAGCCAACATAAGGTTTAATAATACCTCCTCAGCGGATTAACACCCGGTAAAAGTTTAAACCAAAAGGCTATCGTCGTGACGTTGCTGCTGCACGTGTATATAAAATACTGTCGTCGACATTAATAAATATGTAAATAACGATGATATACAATAAAATTGATTAATGGTAATACTTAATGAAGTAATACTAATAGACATTTGTGAAAAAATAATGACAGGGCAAACAATTGAAGAGCGGTACTAATACGCGCGGGTAGGAATGCACAGTGATTTTTTCCGCCAACCCTTCTCAATACTTTTATACCTTGTTAGTCGTCAAGGTATTCGCCAGCAGAGGGACCAACTGTTCCGACAATTGGCTGACCGTTCGTTGTAGCATTGCTTGGTTTTCCTCGAGGGCAGCGACCTGATATCAATTATTCCATATTATTAATATTATTTACTGCGAGGAGGGGTTAACGATAGGCATTGATAAAATGCACTTAGTTAATAACAGGATAGTTTGCGATTAATATAAATTCATGACGAGACTCCCCATGCACCGAACAGAACGGTTGCAATATACCCTCGTTTCAACAGGTACGGAGGTGTATTTACCATGTTAGCAAATGACGAACTTACCCTCTCCAATAATTGGCTGTAAAGGTGATATGGAACGTAGACAGGAGGTCCTGGCGTAGAAGGCGATGCGATAGGATGGTCAGTCCACGTAGAATCTATTCGTTGTCCTCTTTCTTTCTCCCTTGGTCTAATTTCCTCTCCTTCTGTCTCTTGCTTTATTACAGAATCCGTCATACTTGTCGTCACAACCCTATGGATCATACAGATGTATCATAACTCTGTAGATAAAGTTACAAAATAAGCAGCTACCTACTTAGAGTAATTTCTGTCTTTTTTAACTTCGGTTTTTTCAATTCTGTCGGTCGAGGCAGTTTTTCTTTTCTCCAGTTGACTCATCTTCAACTCTTCTACCTATGCGATCAGCAAAAAATATAAAGGATATTAAAATATTTAGTTTAGAAGAAAGAATCTTTCGTTGCGTTAATCAAAGATCGTTACCCAAGGTGCCTTTTTTCTAGTTTTTCCTGTTGGACTGTCGGTGTCCTCTTCCCGAAGTTGGTCCAGCACGTTTTCGACGTTCCCGTTCGACAAGCTATCCTCCTGGAGGAATAGTGTATTACCGTAAACATAATGTAATAATCGGTCGTTGGATGAAACGAAGAAGAAATTATTGCATTGGGATAGGAAGATATAGAGATTGCTCAGGTTAGTACAATAGGTACCATGATGGTAGATGCTACGTTGATCGAAACAGAAGTGGATGTGGTGGTAACCGAGGAGCCGGTAGTGTGATGGCGAAGGTGTTGCGTGGATGGTGGCCGACGACGCGGTGCCTTGGCCCGTGAAGCCGTTAAGTGCGAAAGCGGTGCACCCTCACCACGTTCTACCCCGTCTAGTTCTTCGCCCAAACCTGCATTGCTACTTCCGTCACCTACGAATCGCTTCAAGGTAGACAGGAGCGGCCGGTTACTGACGCATTTTTTATCACCGTTGGCACCAATAACTATACTCATCATTCCTGATAAGGATGAAAGTGACGAGGATGACGAGGTGGATGTTGCCTTCTTCGTAGCTTCTGCATAGAGGAGGTAATTCACACTTGATCATAAGGATGAGAAATAAAATAAGGTAGAAGAATGGTTAAACTCACCACTGTGAGAGTTTCGTGCATCAAGACTTTTTCTCACGTGAGCCTTTTCGCTCCTTTTCCCAACGAGGGAATGTTTACTGTTAGATTTTGTGCTACCATGACTCGAGTCATGACGTGAGTCCTGATCCTGATAGTGGTGATCTGTTATTGGATCCAATATTTCGACAAAATTGTCAGGGAAGAGCCCCACTTGTCCTCTGAGCTCACCTTTCCACCATCCCTATGGAAAAGCAGCAAGTTATTAATTTTACATGAAATGTTAATCATTTTGTAGGCTGCGTAATAGTTTTTACCTTGTCAGGTGCATCTTTAGAAATAATGGTAATCACTTCGTTTTCGACGAGAGTTAGCTCATCATCATTAGCTGCTTCGTAAGGAAAAAGAACTCTGCATAGTTCTCTTTTATCTCTTTCTTTCCTTTGGTCTGCTTCTTCGAAAGTTGGAGGAGAGACAAAATTCGAAGGGAACACACCAATTCTACCTCTAAGTCGACCTTTCCACCATCCTTCTTCAACCTCTCCCAAATACTCTATCGAGTCTTGAGGTATTAGAGTTAATTCATCCTCGTTACAAGGATCATAACTGAAGAGAACTTTACACCATTTTCTGCCCGATCCATTTCTCAGTGTGACATCTTCACTCCTCCCACTGGTTGTGCCTTCACCTCCACCGCTACCTCCTCCTCCACCACCACCACCACTACCCAAAGAATGTTCCAATACCTACAAATATTTAATACTTAGTTTTGTTGCATCAATGAAATCAGCATGTCTGATAATATATGAAAAACGGTGTCCTGTTTCGCATCTGCGTACGACAAAATTCCAGCAGTCTAGAATGAATGGACTACATCTTTTCAAGTACTAAGGAAAAAATTGCATTCGTAAGGGCTACATGTCCCTGTCGTATGGAATAGGCCAGTATCGAGGAACCATCGTGCACATACAATCTATATGGGTTTACGGAGCGCTTAGCAATTCGCGATTCTAGAGATCCAAGGTGTACCTTGACAAAATTGTCGGGGAACATGCCACGCTTGTCCCTTAGGGTGCCTTCCCACCAACCACCAGGCATCTCTTTGATCTCTTTTATGATATCGCCTTTACGGATTGTTAGTTCATCGGGCTGTTGTGCTAAGTAGTGGTATTCTACTATCGCCTCCATGTTTCTCCTAGGCCCGATTCTGGTCCCGGCGTTTGGGTCACCCGCTTACACCTACAAAACGGATGCATGCACGCCTTCAGTGCTGTCGAATGCGTTACATACACAATTCGGCTGCTGCACATAGGTAACAGGAATATCTCAAGGTGCAAAAAACATCGCGTAACTGACGAACACGAGAACAGAAACAGCAATAACAGTAATATCTTGTCGTTGACACTTGCGTCGTTCTAACGTGAAACTGTAGAGTAGCCGATGAAAAGATAGCCTAAACGGAATTTTGCATACGCACGAAACGGGACGAGGTACGCGTGATGATAGAGACCTGATGGCCCGCGACGCGTTATTCACCCTCTAAACTAACGGAATACACTTACGGAACTCATAGTAATGTGCTGTCTATAGAAGGAATGGTTAAATGCTGAAATTTAGGCGTATCCCAAGCCAATTTGACAGGCCCACGAATGTGTCACTGCCGCCATCTTGAACTGTGTTCGACTATGTTAGGATACACATATGTATATATATATATATATATATATATATATATATATCATACATTAGCGGAAGAGAAATGCCACTGTCTCTGCTGTGCTCTATAGTAACAGCAAGCTACACATATTGATGTAAGAGTATTGCATATGTACGGTATGTTGAAGAGCCAAAAGGCTTGCTTAGCGTTTTTAAGTGCTCCAGAATACCATAAGCGTGTTCGAAAATGAGCCGAGAGCGCTGAAATTACCGTTGTTTCTCTGTTCATTGAATGGATTTGATCTTGACACAAGGATAGTCTTATAGCGTTCTCGGCTTATTTTCGAACACACCTATTGTGCTCCGTACTTAACAATGCTAAAACGAACATGCCTAAAAGCCGCGCAGATTGCAGTTCACAGCTGCAATATATTTTTTATATTTTTAAGGACGCTTCCTAAGTTAGACGCGGAAAATGGATTCATCACGGCATTACTATGCTGTAAGTGAATCAAAGTTGAATCACCCACTTTATTGCTAGTAAATAGAGAAAGGATCTTTCTTGCAAAATGCGGTCAATCAGTATTTCAAGAATACCATGGGTGCTATTTAAAAACGGCAGGGAATATCGTGGAAATAAACTTACGTGAAGGAAATGTTATGAGCTTCTACACTCTTCAGATTATGTGTATCCTTTCCTTTTTTATTTCCGACTAACCGTTTTGTAGCTGCTCGGCAATCGTGAATCCCACCCACGGCTTTCGATTTACTGATTCATTCTCGCAATCGGCCGTTTCTTATCTTAAAGAGCTTAGCTTGACGTATTCCAATCTCGACGTAGCCACGGTATGGCTTTTATGTAGACACGAAAATAATGTATTTTGTATCGTTATCGTTCGACTACCAATACTTATCGACTTATAGTCAGCGTAACCCCCCGCCAGTCTTTCTTTAAATATACATCGCAATCGTCTTCATAGATACCCAATAAAAATAAGCACTGGAATGACACAAAGATGACTATTCTTATGTTCTCTATAGAGCTGCACTGCCTCTATCTCTGCTCGCATTTTAGACCGAAGGGAGCGAAGTTTTGAGCAACTACAAAAGAATTCGAAGACATAACAATCAATGGGACCATCATCGCCACTCACACTGTATTATTCTTGGCTTCATAATACGTTTTTTCAAATCTGCGTGGCTATTCTGCTATGTACGCAAGTAAAGACAGTTTCAAAAGTCCAGAAGCGTATTGTATTCCAGACAGCAGATAAATTGTAAAGTCATCTTCTATTACATCTTAAAGATGACTTTTGCATAATATGAATAAATATAAATATTAAAGCAACCTTCTACAATGTATTTAGTAATGATATTATTCCCGTAGCGGATACGCTAAAAATAATACACGTTAGATAGTAATAATAATTAATTGTAAGACACAACACAGGCGATTATCTCTTAATATGGTAAACTATATTAGTTTCTGTGTATAGATATAGGCCTACGTGTTATACATACATATGTGTACAGTGGCGCATATGACGACTAATTGTAAGATTAAATGGCTGGAGAAGCGGCGTAATACGATATAAATGTGCCATACTCGATACTATCGTCGCGTCGAAAATACGGTTGAGGCATGGCGTGCAATATTCTTGTGATCTATACTTTGTGAAACTTGAACGTAATTCATCTCGTTGCTTATACACATTATTATCAAAAAAGGCTACAAGTGTGTAGTGTTCGAAAGAAATTTGTGTGGCACAAAGATATGTGTGAATGATTAAAAAAAAAATAAAGGGCTCGTCCGGGATTTGAACCCGGGACCTCTCGCACCCTAAGCGAGAATCATACCCCTAGACCAACGAGCCACATGTATGGTATTATTTTTTCGTAGCCTATCATAATTGCAATATAATACGTAAATATTGGTAATCGTACCCGATTTTATGTTTATCTTGTTTACGCAGTCGGCATACAAGATGGCGGAGCTGAACCAACAAGACTTTAATAGAAGCGCTTTGACTGTTCAACGAAAACGGGTAACTATTATATTACACAAAGGTTATCCTCTTATTACACTTTTGTTAGAGAAAGGAAGCTCTACGAAGAATTAATCATACAAATGATACAGGCATGGTACACGGGACAGCAAACTGAGAGAATACCTAGCGGTTTGGTTCGAGTCATTGGTGTAGACTGCGTGAGCCTTGATTTATCTTACAACGCGCTGAGTTCTGTATCGGCACTGAAGGACTTTACCCACCTAGAGGAACTCATCTTGGATAACAATTGCTTAGAAGACCTGAAAACTCTACCAGTCATGCCGAGTCTCACTACCCTCAGCGTGAACAATAATAAGGTTGCTGTTACAAACAAAAACGTTCACTGCATAACACAGCGTACAATTTCCGTTTTACACAGCGTGAATCTCGGTTATTCTCCTACCTCGCGACAATATCGTACGATACAAACAAGCTTGAAGTGTCATTGACCTCGGCTTAACGATACTTGTAATTCCACGCGGGTACGCAACAACGTCAAATCTCTAACTCCTAACAGCTCCTCCCGTATCAATTCTCAAATGATATCAATATCCTATACGAAACTTAGAGCTCATTACAGAGTGAATTGATGCATAACGCAACGTAATATATAAGGTGTGTAAGACGATCTTAACTCCTATCTGGTTTACAATGCGCGCTCCCACGATTAGTAGTTTCACCCGTTATACATATATGCATACATTAATATATACAGGCTGCACATGTTACCTGCGGAAGTGTGAATATCAATTGTGAGCATGCCGTGAGACCGTTCGCTGACTAAAGTAATTCTCAATGTGGACTTGCAATATAAGTGAATATATAGTTACTCTTATTTTTATATAGTTGGCAGACATTGATGGCGTTCTGAAGAGGATAAAAGACTGCTGTCCCAAGGTCGAATATGTTAGTCTGCTCGGCAATCCTGGCTATCCGGATCAGTTGACAAATCCTACGCTGAACGATGATGAAGATTATGAGCGTTTTAGACTCTACTCAATTTATGTTTTGCCACCATCAATCCGTTTTCTCGATTACCGAGCTGTGACTGCCAGCGAAAGGACGAATGCTCGTAATCGTGGCCGATTTTATCGAACTGTCAAACTCACCCAGGAGTCACCCAGTCTTCTGCCATCATCGTCGATCGACGAGTACGATGGACTCGATTTTATAAACTACACGCCACTTCCGCGATCAGTGCGTACGCCGCAAGATCACAAAGGTATCAGGAATGAGAATTTAGCCAGACTAAAGCAGACTTTAACCAGACCCGGTGGGTTGAAAATAAGTGATGCTTGGGGTTATTTCTAGGTGCTTACGGAAAGTGCAAATACCGCTATTCTGGAAAAAACTCTGAAGGCAATCGTTTCATTTCCAATAACGATCTCTAGAGGCGGAAATAAGGGGACAAGAAATTACGGTTGGAATGTTAATTCGCACGAGTGAAGGTATAAAAGTTTTATTCTCATGTACACATATGTAGGTATATAACATAAATAGAGCTCTTAGTTCCATGTCTTTACAGTTGGGGAACGTTGCGTAAGTACGCGTGACCGTTACTAATATTAAGTATAATCATTCGTGCATATCTATTTTCTTGTCTTCACATGTGACGATGACTTCAATTTAATTATCCTGATAGGACACTAAATCCATTCTTTACATTTTTTTAAAGTGTTTTCACTCTTTATTCAAACGCATTTTCGTTTACCTAACGAACCCGTGGTAGCCATTGCAGGCGTCCCTTCGCCTCAAGGAGTTTCGCGTTCTTAAGTATTTCGAAAGGATTCTAAAAAATACTTGGGATATAAGGCAGTTCTCTTAATATACTTTATCACCCTGTTTGCAGAAAATCATCATACCGCTATGCAGGGTTTATAATATCGCTCATTATCTATCGCATATAATCGTAATGAAAGTTAAGTAAAGGTGTAAACGAAGACTCGACGTTCACGTATTTAAGTACGAATGATCAGCTCAGCCTTGGATTTCTTTTCCTTCGTTTTCACGTAATCAATGCACTATGAAACTTAATTTGTATTTTCCTAACGCCACACACTCTGTCCTATTTATAATATGTATATATGTATGTTTATTTACCTATAGTGTGTATATATATATATATTTTTATCGGAAGCACAACGTATTTAATATCATTAAATATGCCGTTCCGAGTATTCTGGGTCGCAACATGATGAGACCCAGAATTTTGTTGTTGTATATACAATATGGAAGCATGTTGTTCTCACCGAGAGAGAAAACAGTCCAAACATCGGTCGAGAGTCAAAGAAGAATAGTTTTTTAACTTTATAAACAAGTACATGTATGCACTCTTGGCCACGATGAATCAATATTTATGTTAGAAAAAACAGGTGGTCCCACAATAATATTATCTAACGACGGGCAGTACTATGTGGTCGATTAAGTAAATCTTGATACAATAATAAAAACGTATACGACACGAACAACTTGGCTCGAACTAAGTAACGTCTCTATGAAAAGATGTGACTTATCGCCTGATTGGACGGATCCTTTCGTTTCATTCTATAGTGAAAAAATATTAAACGTAAAGAAACTTCTGCTAATTAATATAAATTATTATTATGAACGTGCTCCGGTTTTGTGTATCTTGGCGCAACGCGAATGCGCCAGCGTTATTCTCTATTGATCCCTCCTCCACACCCTAAGAGGCGCTGCTCCTGCCGTGATTGTGGAGATTAGGCCTCAGAGTGACCGCACCTTCTACCCAGAAGTTTGGTCTCTCCAGCATGCTTTGCCAGAGAGACAATTCCCGACCAGTTGCGTCCATCCAGTCTACAGGCTTTCCATAGTGCTTACCTATAAAAAGTAATTAATGAATATTATTAATATTCGACATGCCGGTTTATTCGCGTAATTTGCAATGGCAGGATATTTTTATATATAATTAACTAGATCACTAACCAGTTCCAAGATTAAATCTAACACCACCGAGGAATTCGTTACTGGCAATACGATCGTGGTCCCATACTGTAAGTTCCAGGCCACGTTCAGCCAATTCCTGCAAACTCACGTCCTTGTATACGAACGTATGACCCCAAACGGGTGAGCCACCGGAGCATCTACGCACGACCCCTGTTTTTTGTTTGCCAGAACGACCCTTGTCCGGAAGTAGATAGCTAAAAGCAATATATACCGTTACACAGGGGTCCGTGTTATTTCCTGTAAATCTACAGCCCAAGGATGGTTAGACGAAACGGTATAAAGACCTTTTGCAGAAGGGATCGCAAGTGCCATTGTGTTTTGCACGAGTCTGAAGATTACGCGCTTCCTTGACGAGAACGTGGAGAGCACCGCGACTCCAATTCTTTCTGGCCTTCGAGGTGCCACGATGGTCAACTCCGTGTTCTCGTTCACGTTCCTGTTGTTGTGCTGGATCCGGAGGAACGAATTTCAGGCCAACTATTACTTCGCCCTTATAAGCAATTGGATCATCAAACGGTTCCGTCTGTGGATAATGAGCAAATATTAGGACAAGCAGAAATGCGCGTGCTTCAACCACGCGGTTGCGTCTAATGCATTCACTGTTGAATAAACAAAAAATAATTGCGTATGCGGAACGCTCAAACTGAAAGTGCTTAACATTTGCAAGTGTTACTGTTCCATATTCGTCATGATTTTTTTTTCTGTAAAATCAATGTAATTGGATAACCGGTTTATCTTGAATTTTAAATTCAAACATACGACATAAAATGTATGCGCCGTCTCGCATCGGAAACGGTAGAAATCTGCAAATATTACTGTATCACTCACATGTGAAACTTTAGGTTTTCTCTAAATTTCAAGTCAATTGGATCAGTGGTTCTTCTAAAATTTTGTAAACAGACTATTTCGGTCGCGTGCCGTATACCGATCCTTGTTGTCAACAGGAAATGCATAATAAATCTATTATTGTATTATAACTAGTTAATAATTTTCTTTTGCACAGTTGCGCTCCTTACCCTTTCCTGAAGAGAGTACCACTTTGGTGTAGGGTCGTCAAAGATCTTATTCTCAAGAGGCATTCGAACTTCTCCAAGAAAGTCATTACGACCAAACATATCCGAGTGCCACACAGTAAGCCATAATGTTCTTGTCTCTAGCCCATTAAGACTCATGTGGAACTACAACGTTATAAATCAAATTTAATTGGATCGTCCAGTATCTGATAAAAACGGCTCTTAACATGTGTTTCAAGTACCTTCAAGGTCTCATCGAAGACTGGATTCAACGTATGCTTCTTCACCTTGGTCTTACGTTTTCCACTCTTGGACTTGTCGGGTAGAAGATACACTTTGACGTATCTAAAGGAGGTTCAATCGATTCCAACAGTTAGTTCTAGTGCAGCTATAACTAATCAACAAGTTATTCAATTTACAATAAACTTACGGATCGGAGCGATTCCGCTTAACGTCGACCGGTGCGAGGTCTCTACATTGCGTCACGTGAACTTCAAATGTCAGCTGCTTATAATCATATTGAAGTGAAAATTCCACCTCGCCTCTAACCGCCACAGAACCGCACCATCTTCCTTCACCGGCACCACTATAAACAGACGCCATGGAGTCCGACCTTGCCTATGGGAACAGTGATATTATTAAAACACGCTCGGTATTTTGATAAATAAAAAGCAAAGTACAACGATTGATATTTACAAAACAAAAGCCCAAAGCGATTATATAAACCGTTACGACGTAAACAGTCGCATATATACACAAATTTCACTTACTCCAAGACTCGACAGAGAAGCTCGTGTTGCCAGATGCCCAGAATGAAGTCCACGATCCATGTCATCGTCAACAGCAGGACTAGAACTCGATCTTGATCCCGCGCCAATAATAGGAGTGCTGCACGCTTCAGATAGGCTGCTCCCGTCATCTGAAATAGAACAGAAACATTACTGAATGACTAATTTGAATGGCGATAAGCGCCAGTACAGTTCTGGCACGCGTCATCATTGTTATAATCAAGCAAGGACATTGGGCACAAGTCATACGATTTAAATTATAAATTCGGACGCACATTCGTCACGTATTTCCCTATACTTTCCCACAATAGGTACATCCAAAAAAGTGGCAGCAGTTTTTCTATGCTTTTTGAATAATCCTTCTCTGCTCCTTACGACGTCACTATTAGACCAACTTGAGGATATCGAGGATGTTGATGCCTTTTCACTCGCCACTACTTCTGGCTCAGCCGGGGCCTGACTAGTATCTACAACAGGATTTTCCAGGCTTAAAGATTCCCCAGGCGTCTGTTCGTCAGCTTCATCTTCATTAACATTTTTAACATTCTCTTCTGCAGGATCATTTGACAAGAACTGCTCCTGTTCGCTGGTCTCATCATCTTCGGGAAGAACCTTAAGCCCCATAGCTGGTATAGTAATGTACTTCACGGCAGACTCGTTATGCTCGGTTGGAGGTGCACGTGATGGGATATTCTGGTTGCTGTTTCTCGAGTCGCAACAGGTGCAGCCACAGCACAGGTCTTTAATCCAGCCGGAAGCTCGCTGAGCTACTTCTCCAGTGGGGCAAGAACGGTTGGGAGTGTTGAACGTGAAGTATTGTGCACTGGCTACTGCCATACCAAACAATCTTCTGAATTATACGAACTTAAGACCAAAAAACTTCATACAAATTAAAAGTAGACTCCTGCCATTATGCGTACAAACTCATTACACGAATTGGACTCGGTCTTGCTTATTTTTTTTTTAAATTTTTTCGCCCTCAAACTAGTGTATCCAAAAAATATACAATTAAGATTTTGCTCCACCAGGAACATGAGACTGGTCTGAAAGCACTTGCAGGACTGTGCTTCAGCGACGTTTTCTAATCAGAACTCCTTGATAAGCATCCACGTCGGTTCCGCTTCCCTTCGGTAGTATATAAATAACATTTGATAGAAGTTACTCATACGAGTACTATAGAATTTTTAAATCTTTTCGAATTCTAGTACCGTCTCGACGCCTAGAAGATGTACCCAAGATGCCGTGTATTCTACAATTTCTAGTAAAGTATAGTATATGTATGTCAAGGTGAGCGATAGACTGTCCAGATCCGGCGTACGATTACGTGTCTCTACCTATGCAGGGCATATATCTCTCATAAATAACTTATAAAGATAGACAACAAAATTACGCAGTCGTTATGCGAGTTCAGGCAGTGTACAAAATTTTCAATGTTTACCACAAATTAATATAACTACCTAGTAATAGATCTACCTAGGTATGGACACGTGACGAGTATCATCGCGAAGAGTCACGTATCCGCCATAAGGTACAGTCGTATACAAACGAGCATGACTTTCGGTCGACTGACACTATAAATCCCCATATGTATGCATCTCGTGAACTGTTCTTCAGGCGATTTCATACTCGCTCTTGAAACGCAAAACAAAGAGAACAGTAATTTTCTATAAGGATTCAAGATGCCGGCGAGAGGAGAGACGCCGGTTACAGTCCTTGGGAAGGGATAAACCGTTTCCAAGTAATCCTCTAAAAACTTTGACGTGCATTCCGGAACGGTCGTTTGCGGTTCCGCTCGGGCGGATTTCGCTCGCGGGTTATCGCTCGCGATGTATCGCGAAGATACTTCGTTTTAACAGTAAACAGTCGCCGACGTCGCCATCTTCGCTGATCTCTTAATGGGAAAGCTGAACTAAACTATGGATATCAAGGTCGGTAACAGGTAAGTCCAGGTGCCGTTTAAAGTACCCGCCAATCAGCGATTCTCCAGGAACTAGTTTGAGGTATCATCGACGTACCGATGACATCAACGTCCCATGATAGTAACCAACGCCATGCCAATTCGTGCAGTATGGCTGAACACGTCTGTCTGAAATCTCGATATATGCAGGAGCCCATAATTGTGACATCGAGCGCGTGCTTACGTTATGTACGATAAGTTTCCGCTCGGTAAACATACACGTAGCTATGAAGTATAATTATACGAGCTGCGTCGGACTTGATATTCCTGGTAACACTGTGATGGCTTGTAGAAAAATAGTGAGAACGCGACTGAGACTGGAGATATTGCGACACAAGTTTAATTCAACATAGCAGAACGTAACAGTAGCTATTCCTATTAGCGACGTAGCCACGTACTACGTTGCTGAGGAATCGCGTGGAATGCCTGGACAATCGTGTTTAGTAAAATGGGTCGATGCCTGTACAGTTTGTCGTATAGGAATATCGCAAGCCGAAAGACAGAGTCGGCATATTCACGCAGAACTTGACCAAACGTTTTTCAGTACGGTATCGCAATTGACGTTACTTCATCGTCAGCCGAACGATGAACGATGATATCGAGGCAGAGGATAGTGCTTTAAATTCGCTTTTACAGCTTCGGATGCTGCTGTCCCAAGGATTGATACGTGGCTTGAAGTACTCGCATGATGTCGTTACGCGGCATTATTGATTGTTCTCGACAAGCATGGTGTATGGGTGTACGAGGACTGGGAGGATAGACGATATGTGCCTGTGAGAGAAAATAAAAGGCAGTGAGAGGAGTGGGAAAAAATTAGAGAGTTAGAGAGGGAGAGAGAGAGAGAGAGAGAGAGAGAGAGAGAGAGAGAAAGTAAGAGAAGGGGCTGGAGAGGCTGTCTGTAACGCGATTACGTTGCAACGACTGCGCCGCGTTGAAACTCTTTAGGGACTTCGTTAAAAATGAGATGGACTTCAGATGGAAAATTGATGGACACCTCGGTCCTAAAATGACATACCAGGTAAGAGGGACATTGTCTGCTGCCTTCTCGACCTGGATGTATCACGTTTTCCAGCAGATGCCTGGGAACCGGATATCTGAAGCCCCGGAGCACTGACAGCACGTTTCGGACCGCCTCCAGCATTGCCAAGGCTGTTACGAGCGAATCCTGGTGGACGGTATCGAGCAGACTTGACTCCAGTGTGCTGAGGAAGAAAATGGTGCACACTGTGGGCTTTGTGCATGTTCGAAGATCCTCCAGGAGCCGCAGACGCATTGGCTGGTAACCTGGGCAGGGAATTCGTTGCGGCTGATGCAGTCGCGGCCGCCTGCATCCCTCGAGGAAGAGTCGTTGCTCTGGGGTCTCCTGTGTATTCTAGTTCATCCTCTGTATCGTCGTCGCCAGCAGAAGCACCTATGATGGGCATATAATATTCTAGAGATTCGTAACCCTGGGTTAGAATTTGCTTTTACTGCTAGTTGTGTTTTGCTACTTCAATGTTGATGTATGTTTGTGTGATGTATGTGATATTTCATTGGAGCAAATGGGTCTTATGTTTACGTAAAGAACTTGGAACTGAATCGATGCTTCTGGCGTTAAATACGAGCTCTGAACGATCTGATCGAAGCCATGATCCAAAGGATCCTACAAAAAATAACTGCATTGACTCACCTGATTCTCCTCTTGTATTGGCATCTGGGACAGATGATCTTCTTCTGTTGCTCCAAATTTTCTCTTCTATCGAGCCGCTGCCACCACCGATTGACCCGCAACTGCGAACTCGATCGAGCTGCTCCCTGGAAAAGCTCTTTGGGTTGAAGAGCAGGTCGCCGGCACTACGTCGTTTGGCAGCCATTGCCAGGGCACTTGCACTTGCACTGGCACTCACGTCCCCAGAACAGGCTAGGAGACTAAGTTTTGTTCTTGAATCAGCAGCCATTAGAGCTGATTCAAAACTGCCTCTCCATGAGAACCTTTCGTAATCACTGGCTTCACGCTCTTCGCCTTCCTGGCCAGCAGCAGCAGGATGTCCATTCAGCAAGAGTAAAGGATCGTGAGATTTGGATCTAGGAAGTTGAAGATGAGCTGGTGGGTTGGTAGAGTCTGAGGTGGAATCATCGTCTTCGGTAGTGGAAGCTGAAGACGGTGTACGATGATGCTGAGGATAACGTCTCCACGAAGCTGGAGGCTGAACTGCCGGACCACCTTCGGACACTTCATGCATCAGAGCCACCAAACGACTTCCAATGTGATGCATTACTTTGGCTATTAGAGGAGGACTGCTATGCGGCGTGGAACTGGCATCCGAACTGACTCCGTCTCCGGCCATCTTTGTGAAACTCTGAACAAGCTTCTGATATACGAATGCTGTGTCTCTACCTAGAGGAGGACCTGCACTGTCTTCTTTGTCGGACAGTAGGTCAGTACTGGTATCGAATTTACTGATGATCTGTTGACAACTTTGGGATATTTGTTCCTGTAGTGCTGAGCGCCGACCTCCTGCACCCGCACCCTCGAGATCCGAACTGGTATAATCTGAACTGTCGTACGAGTCCGACCAGGTATCTTCTGAGCTTAAGTACTCGACAATTTCACGGACTTGCTCGTCCCGAATTCCTGGGACTGTCTTCATCAGTCTAGTCAGTTCGTTTTCGAAGTAGACTAACTGTGGTGGCTTAGTACGGTTTTGCGATCCTAATCTTAGTTTAGGCGATGTTCCTGATAATCTTGGGCTTGGAGCTGGCGACGCAGCGCTGGACGTTTGGTTTTGCCCATTGGAATTGGCTACCATAGTCTTGAAAAATTGACGCATCTTGGACATCATTAAGTTCGTTTCCTCGTCGCTGGACCAGTTGTTGAAGCTGTCCTTTCTCGAGAGAGAAGCATTCGGTGGGGGTGCTAACGATGATTGACCCAAAGGCGCCTCCGGTCTTGCGGAATTATTTTTCACACGTTGAGCACTTTCGTTTTCTGCATTCTGAGAACAATCCTTGGCTTCCTGATTGCCTGACAATAGACTATCTCCAGTAGTCTTCTGGTGTTGTAGCAAGTCATCACAGCTTCCGATGAACCCTGAATCTCGAGACTGTTGTTTGTTCCTGGCCGAAATTGCCTCTCCAGGAATTATCGGGTTACGTGCTTGTTCAGCTTGCGAAGAGGACGATGAGAACAGAGCAGCCTCTGGTTGTGGGGTCTTGGATCTTTCATCCTCTGAATTCACCGTCTCAGGATCGACTTCAAGACTCTCAACGATCTCCCGTGGCTCGGGGGTCTTGTTTCTATCTTCCGTTACTCTGGGACTCTGCGTGCCGAGATTTCTGGGCTTTTTCTTTTTACGTTTTACCGTATCGAACTGTCCATCCGTACCGAAAGCTGGAGTTTGATCCTCAGCACCATCCGTTTCGGTAGAAGAGCCTTCTGACTGAGTCTCCTGACCGTCGGCGTTCAGACTAAGATCTTGCAGAGAGTTTTGTGAGCTGAGATTCTGTGAACTCTGGGCGAGAGCCAATAGGTTATCCAGAGAAGAGCTGTGGGATCGTCCAGTACCTCTTGCCCTGACCAGGCGCTTTCTGCGCTGTTCCGGACTGGGTCTACCTTCGGAGTCGCTTCCAACGGAGCCATCCGAATCTCTTCTATCCTGATCGAACCCTAAAAACTCAGATAGAAAATACTTTTCGAGCCTGGAAGAGTTGAGAAATTCACCAGAAGTTTTATCACCCGCAATTGGCGCCTCTTCCTGTCCAAGCGATTCTAGACCTTCCGAATAGATTGAAGACGTCTCCGAGAGGCTGTCGACTTCTCTCGATCCCAGACTAACGTTACCTTCTCCAAGACCAAAGAAGAAATATTTTTCCAACTCAGATGCCGAGGGCGGTCTTTGCTTCCTGGGACTACCAGTAGCCAGACTTGGCTCAGCTTCACTTTCCTCGCACGATTCCTCCACAATGGTGTGTAACGTAAAGTCAATAGCCTGTCTATGATATCCACGGAGCTCTTCCTCGCGATCACCAAGATTATTAGCTTCATCCTCGGAACTCTCTTCGGTAGCCGTGGTGGCACCCTGTTCTTCTTCGTCGTGGGAAACTTCCTCGACCCAAGAGTCATCATCGGCAAGACCCTCTTCGAGTATCACAACACCGTTATTTGTAGAATTGATAGGAGAACCACGTACACGAGGACTTGCTTCGGACTCCGGTCTCGAAGGTGAGTGCTGCTCATTGCCCGAGGCAGCTTGAACGAACCTAGAAAGGCTTTTCACAGATTGAACGTCATCGCTCTCACTGGCACTCCCCACGCTGAGACCACTATCAGCCTCTGGTTCTTGTTGATTCTGCTGGGGTCGTTTGACCATAAGAGGCCTCCTGGGGCCGTTCCCGCCTCTAGGACTTTCAGCACTAGTCTCAAGCGCCAGCTGGAAGTATCCGGCCAGTCCTTGAGGTGTTGCGACGCCATGGCCCTCTTCGTCAGGTTGCAGGAGCGTAGTCGTATCCGAAGTGACCACGCTCACTGGCTGATAAGCACCTTGCGTGATCATCACGAGGCTCCTGTATTTGTTCGAGGGAGAGTTCGCTGAATCTCTTGCGGAATCACTCGACGACAAACCAGAAGAGACGCCATCCTTCCGCGTAGGCGGGCGTCGCTCGACTGAGCGAAACCTTGCTGTTCCGCGATCCGTCTCTCTGGCGCTGCCAGTGCTAATACTACTACCGTTACCACTACTGCTGCTGTTGATACTACCACTACCGACACATCCACCACCTTCGATATCCCTACTTCCTCCCACCTGCCGTGAGTCGGGCCGCTCGCCTCTCACCGGCCGGCTTTCGTCATGCGCTGCCAACGACGTAGTCTCTTTCGGGACGTGGTTCACCTCACCTACCTTACCATGGCAGCTTTCTACACTCTTGAAAATCTCATGAATCTTGCTGGATATTATATCGTTCACATTGTGACTTTTATCAGGTTCCGCACTTGATTCAATTGGCTCGCACTCCTCGTTACCTTTAGTTTCAGCTGATTCTGCCTTTTCTTGGGCAACTGTTAACACTTTTTGTCCATCAGAATCGAGCTCGAGATCATCTGAATTCTCTGAATGGAGTCCCCAAGTGGATTCACTTTCGGTTTGATGATTTATTTTTGATTCACTCGACTCGTTTGTAGATGGCTGGTATTCCTTGTCAGGCGCAGGTGTTTGAAGACTTTCAGGCTGCTCATCCGGTACGTCCTTGTCAATGATCGAAGGGAGATTGGACCTTCTGAATAGAAGTTCTTTGTTCACAGCAGAGAGGGTTTGGTCATCTCCTTCCGAGAGGAATGCGGCTCCTGTTCCTGGTGATAACTCGTATTCATGTAGTTCATCGCTGCTCACCTCGCTACCAGTATTAGTTTCACTACTTGCGCTCGAAATTCCTAATGCACTTGTATTCGACATTATTCCGTTTAGATTTTCATCGTGTACTGCGGCTGATAATGCCAATGATACAGATATCGTCTTATCTGCTCGTGATGTACCTCTATCGCTATTTATTGGTAAATCAGATTCGACTTCTCGTTCACAGATGTCGCTACGTATTTCCTGGTTACCCTCGTTCGCTGTACCGTCGGGTTTCGTTGGATGGACAATATCGGAACATTCCATGACTTCTAGAGAATCCGGTACCATGGCACCGTTCCAATCAGTCACAGATATCTTATGACTTACTGATTCAGTTAACGGCACGTGTCCTCTACTTATCACACTGCTACTACTAGTTGAATAGTGTTCCTGCAAACTTTTTCCAGCAAGAGTGTAACTAGTGGTAGAGTCAATGCTATCTGGATCAAGTATCTTGATGGATTTTAAACGTATTTGATCGTCGGAGGAATTCTTTGTGTCAGCCACATAAGTTTCACTGGCTTCTAAATTGTATCTTCTGAGTATTTGATTTTCATTGGTTCCTCCAGCTTGTAAACCTCTGTCGCTAGCTGGACTGTCGACTACAGCCGCAGAATCTTCCGAAGAAGTCCTGTCATGTTTCTTTGACATCTCATCAGAACTAGTATCGGAATCATTGGATTCTTCTTCTTGGCGAGTCTTGTCAATGCCCATGTCTTCGTCGAGGAGTCTGACATGACGTAAAATCACTGGTTCATTTTCCGGTAAGGCTGTAACCCTTCTCAATGTGATTCCACCTTCTCTGGCTGAGTCAGAATCCTCGTTGTCCTCGATGTCGTTATCGCTGGTCAAGGAATCGTCGTTCACAACGAAAACACGGGAGAAGTGGTGAGACGCGGAGTCCTCGAGGTCGCTACTATCAGCGGAAGACCTTCCTGAAGAGCTTCCGGAGTCTCCCCTCGAGTGTCTATACATTTTCTGACTTCTACTTTCACACTTAAAGGATGATAAGGAATTCTGAGCCTTATCTTCGTCCTCCTCTTTCTTTCTACAATCCTTATCTTCAGCAGCTACGTCCTCAAGACTGTGCTGGTCCTTCAAAGAACTCAGCTGCTCCTCTTTGTTACTTCCGGAGGTACTAGAGTAAGTCGTCTCATCCTTCGCAATCTCCGAATTAGTGGTACCACTCTCATTCACTTTAGAAAAAGTTTCGGAAACAGGATTATTTGGTTCGGTAGCGCAGGTGGAGGTGCCTGTTTCGGGAGGTTTTGTTTCAGTAGCTTCACTAGAAAACCCCGTACTGACTTCCGGACCAAAGGAGAATGTGACAGGAACGAAAGATGCAGCTGTAAGTCTCGGATCTATTCTGGTACCTTGTAAAGGATTATTAAATCTCGGGTGCCAAGTAAACCACGAAGCCGCAGGATCGCCCCTTAATCGGAGTGTTCCTTCCGCTGAGGTTCCACAGCTGATCATTGACGACGCAGCAAACTCTCCAGTCCACAGAGCGGCAGGAATCGGCACAGGATAAGGAACTGGAACCGGGATAGGTACTGGTACCGGAAGTACATTAGCACCACGGGAGCCGCCACAAGCCTAAAAAATAAATTTTACTCAAGATACCTCAGCATTGACGTCAATCGACAAATCGTGAACATGTAATTTAGCTCACTATCATATCTACTAAATAAAAGAAGGCCAAACAGATAAAAGAATCTCACTTGACAGGCAGATGGCCCTCGTCCAGGACAGCAGCTCCAATCCTGAGGGACGTTCTCGTTACCAATGGTACCACCCCCTACGTTAATGGCTATACCAGCAGGCAAAGGAATGGCACCACTCTCAAAGTAATCCCAGTCGCAGTCCTCCAATCCCTGGACGTGGGTACCCCGGGGCAACCCGTTCAGTGAGGAGGAACCGGAACTGCTGTCGGCATCGTCTTCCTCGCGTCCTGACGAGGAGTCCGAGCTGATGAAGACCAGACGACGATAGTCTACTATAGGCTGCTCTGGATTCTGACCCTGACCCTGAACGCCTGACGGACTATGCGGCCGATGACCACCTCGACTGATTACATGGAGCGTCTGGAGACTCTGTAATTCCTCCGTGCAACCCCTGGCGTGCGATCTTCCTCTACGCCGTGAACCTTCAAACAGAAATAATAAAAAATAAATATTAAAACGGCTAACGCATAGAAGAATTATACAAATTTTTAGAACACTAATTGGACAACGAATCTCCAACGGAGATCATCGCAAACTAACAGTAGAAAGCGCAGACGTAGGTCGTCTAAAGGAAACAGGTGTCACAATAATTAAAAGGCGCCCTTTACGGGGGTAAGTCGTCTCTACACAATGACCAAGTTAGCCCGAGCGATTTTCAAATAAACTCCGCGCAAAGTGGCCTGAATGTTGACGAACTTTTACGTTGCGTGAGCAGAAGACTCAAGACGTTGGATGTTAGGCCAAGAGGCTACCGAAGCCTAACCCACAGAATGCTCTCAAAAACATTCCCGTCACGCTACAGGGTGTTCTCGGCTTAACGCGCTAATGAATTACCTGGTCAATGGCACGGGTCAGCCTCGTATCCCCATGAGTATCAAAATCAGCTCAGATTTCAAAAATGCTCAAAAACGCATAATAAATTTTTTTCGAAAAATTTTTCATATTCAAAGATAACCTTATATACGTATATATAACATATAACAAGCTCTGCGCATACATGAGCCGATAAGAAGCCAGGAACAATACTGATACCGATTTCAAAATTTCTTCACGGTGAATGATAATCTTCTAAACTTATCTCTTCGTCAATCTATTTTTCGGAGAACACTTGTCACTTCTTGAACTACGCTAAACCGTCTAGACTCGAATAACGTTTCACTGTCTCTCTCTGTACTACTGGACACTGTCCAGGGACCGATCGGTTCGCGTGGGCTAGCACAGCTAAACTGAAACCTGGCTATACGAGGCACCTGTGCTATAGCCCATATCACTAAAACTATAGCATCGCCGTGTACATGTTACGCTATAGTCGGTTCAACGCAGTGCAGCTATCATACAGGGTGATACGTTGCCAGCGAATCGGTACTCCGGCAGATAATGGTCAGTCTATATAGTGCCTCTTTTGACTGCCGAGTGCTTTGACCACCGGCTGGAGCGATTGCGCAATTTATCGTAGGAATACAACGTATCATTTCCCTTTGCTTAAATGTCACGTTGTGCAGGTCTGTACCTGCAAAGTTACGGGAATCTTCGTAGGACCAAGCAGGCATCCGGTTTCGTTACCGGCAGGAGAGTTATTACAGCACACCCGGTATTATTACAGGCGAGTCGACTATACGTTAGAACAGGACGTCGTCACACTGTTCTACCTAAGTTCGTTCGTTGTATATCCCATCCTGCTTCAACTCGCTACTTACAGTACGGTGAAAACTGCCGATAGCCGTGGCGCAGTTCTTGCTGATAGTAGAATGAACAGTGGTAGGACTGGGAGTTATCAAAAATTTTCCGGGAAGGTTAAAAAAATTGGTGTAAGATTTATGGCCGTAAAATGTGAAATATTATAGCTGATAATACTTTCATTCCGTCTGTTCGAATTGAATTGGTCTTCCGTAAGGTAACGTAAATTGTGCAACTTGTAATCAATCGGTCGTCCATAGCAGATAGAAAACGATGCAGGCTGCAGCGTAAAAGAGAAGAAAGTATACGGATAAGGCAACGGTAATGAGCAATTCGAATAGTCTCCTTGTACTCATGATTTGGCACTGTTGATGATTTAACTGGGCAAGGATTCCGATTTGGTTGAGGATCGACGTCATTAACACGAATGGGAACCGGAGCGTAGACGCGCGTTAATTAACGTCGGTGCACAAAATTTGTGAGTCTTATTGCGCGCGTTCGGGGAAAGTGGCGCCCATTTTAATTTAATTGGTATTCCACACTAGGTAGCCGACTGGCGTTTTTTTTTTACGATTCTAGTACGTCGTGCTGCTCGCCATAGGTCACCCTCGGGACTGGATATATCGGCCGAGCAGGACCTAGTTTACTGCAGGAAAGGCTTCGAAAATCGATGAGCCAACTGCTGTTGCGAATTGCTATATGCCGCTGGTTACGCGCCGATTAAGTAAATTATTATATCCACATAAGAATATGGTTTGACATGTATAGATAGGAAGTTTGCATTTGACTTTTGTCAATGAATTCGTTATGGCAAGGTTAAAGGGGAAGGAAAGTTATTAGGTACGTGTTTTGTACATTGGGATTTTATTGGTTTCTAAGGGGGCTAGGTGTTATTGAGGAAAGTAATGGAACAGGTACACGTTTGACTCACCCTGCGAGTCGAACTGCCTACGTCTGCGGAGTATCGGTCTGCCTTGGTTGCAGCCAGGACCTCCTCTAGGATCCCGATTATGAGAATCGTCGTGAGGCTCGTCTTCTCCTGCGCTGGTGGCGCTGTCTCGTTGTACTACTTCGTCATTTCCGGTCAGATGACCTGTACCACTTCCAGTGAATTTAACTCTTCTTGCTAAATCTGTGTAGCCATGCAGACCGGATTCACTGAGTCTGGTAAAAATTAAATTTATCCTAAATAAAGATGGATCTGCTTTTTAAAGTTATATTTAGGATGCAGATCGTAAACGTACTTGACACTTTCACTTCCGCTGCTTTCGTATCTCGCGCTGCTATTAGATTCTCTTCGTGTCCTTGTGATGGCATCTCTTATTCGCTGAGAAGACAGGGAGGAGTCACCACCGGCTGTTTTGCGTGGCAAGGCTGGCGTGGGTTCACTTTCGCTTTCGCGAGGACTGTACCTGGATGATCTTGTACTCAGTGGACTTGCTTCTGGTGATAAGTGCTGCGACATCAATGATATTTATTTTTTCAATTATTCACTTATTGATAAACATTTTAGTCTCGAATGGGATATGAAACATACGCTGGAGCAACGCCTGTTCGGTGTATCATCGGTATCGTCGGGGTTGGAGAACTCTTCTTTAGAGAACTTCCTTCGGACCTGTTCAAAATCGATGTTTATTTAATCTTTTTTTTTACGAATAATTTGAAAATTCTTATTAGTTAATCTTACAATTAATGTATCTTTAAGACAATCTAATTGTATTAATTTACTAACCACCTGAAACTCATCTATTCTCTTTCCCTGAAGTGGATCGAAGCTGGTACGTTTCTCAGGAGTGGTGACAGCAACGACATCCAAGTCAACGCAGTCACTACCCTCACTAGCATCAAGAGTCCCAACGGATCCCGAAAAATCACCCATCTTTTCCGATTTACAATTATTCGAGTTTTCACTTTGAATCTTATCCGAAAGATCTGCTTGACTCGTTTCCTCAGTTGTCTTAGCTTCACCTAGGGCGTTAGTCTCAGCATCGTTGAACTGCTCAAGCTTCGGCTCGTGTGCCGTGTCTTGCGGATTCTTAACTGCCTTCATTTCCTCGACGCTGTTCGCAATTTCGTTCGTTTCTTTATTCACCGTTTCGTTCTTCACGTTTTTACTCTCAGGACTTTCTACAATGTCCTTTTTCGAACTCTTGATAGCTGGTCCAGTTTGCTCATTGGCAAACGGCTTCGATCTCGATTCCTCACCCACGCGTTCCTCCGTTCTTTCGAGTCTGTCCTCTTTGCTGCTTTGCTTCCCCCTTAAAACGCCGACGCTGACACTCAGGCATAAAGTATCTCTACCCACGTCCTCACGACTGTCTCGTCGAAAGATCCTTATCCCGGTCTTACTCTCCTCCCTGCCAGTTTGACAAAACTGAAAGGACCTAGAGTCTTCCTTCGAGTCCTTTGAATCCCTTCGATTCGCCTTTGACATGTGGCGAATCTCGTCCCTGCTATCTTGGCGCTTCAATCTATCGTCCTTAGTCCTAGGAGATATTTCATCTCGGCTGTCTTGACGTTTCAGTCTGTCCTCCTTGGACCGGGGAGCGAATAACTTGGGTATCAAGCTAGGGACACTGATATCCTCGCGACTTCTTCTGAGGTCGTCTGTACTGCCTCGATATCTGTGAGAACAAAGACGATTTATAGTATTAGCTCATTAACGCAAAGATCATAGATTGACGGTTTACCTTTGGGGGATCAAGGATCGTTTCGCGGACTCTTGAGGACTCCTGATGTCCTCAAACTCCTTGGAACTTCTTCGAAGTATGGGAATATTTGATTTTCTCTCGCCATGTTTAACGAATTGCTTGTTTTCCGGCGTAGCAACCTTTGTAAGGATCCTTGGTGGTTTTATTAAGGATACTCGAGGAGGAGTTTGATCCTCCCCAGGTTTAATATTAAGAAGATTATTTGATTGGTTATCGTTTTTCTTAGTTTTCGTGATTTCGTTAGATGGCACTTCGTCCTCTTGTTTATAGACAGTCAAGTTTTCGTTTCCTTTGATAGTCGCACATTCGTTAGACCCAGTGAGGTACTCTTGGTCCTTCGCTAGATCTTCGTTCGTGATTCTGGGATAGGAGGACTCACCCACAATATCTCTGTAATCCTGTCGTCTGATAGGAAGGCTTCGATAAGCTCGTAGATCTGGAGATTTTCTAGCAGCGGACCAGCGATTTGGCGGACCTGGATGAAGAATGCAAATCGTATATTTATTATACAATTAGATAAAGAACCGTTACATTATGAAACTGGATATTACCGTTAATGGTCCAGGAGCGTCGGATGCTGCGTTTCAATATATCTAAGGGTGAGGTCTTCCTTCCGACAGTTTTCTTACAGTCGCCATCGATCATCCAGCCGTCCCTGACGACACGGAGCTCACTGAAAATGTATTCCGTAAAGTGGAGTTTGGACGTCGAATCACAGTAATAATTTTCGTATAATAGAAAGGAAAACAAAGTAAATGAAGTATAACTCACGATAGTTCATAGCACTCGGAGCAAATCCAGTCGTTAAAGAAGTTTCCCTTGTCGCCTTGGGCTCTGTTGTTCTCTCGACACTGCTGGCACACTCGTTGCCTGCATCGGGGGCACTGTGCCCCAGTATTATGAAACCTACCAAAGAGGGCACCGCATCTCGCGCACTTACGGCCCTGAGTAGCAGAGTTCTCGGCCGTCGACTTGAACTGTCCGCGTCTCCTGGTATACTGAATCTCGTTCCTCGCTCTCCTGAAAAATCGTGATTCACCAGCTTCACCTTCCTCGTTCAAAGATTTCCCAACCGAACCGAATTCGATCGAAGCTCCAGTAAAGTGTCCGATATTCTATCACCTAAAACTTTCCACTGACAATACTAGTCCAAATTACAGTGTCATTGTCGGTCAGGTGATCGCGCGGGTAGTGCCGCGCCAAGAGTTTCGAGACCTTAAGCCGCGTTTCGCCGTCTCGGTAGTTAATAGCGGCGTCGTGCCGAAATAGGGGAATACGATATCGGCGTATCGGTTTAACCGTGCGATCCGACGGAACTGTGGCTTGGCCGAGTCGCTGTAGTAGGTACAGAGGGACCCATAGCGGGGGCGTTTCGTGACTTAAGGTAGCGTAGGTATTCCCAATCCCGATTCTCCCTCCCTGCGTAGTCGACGATCCTCCCTCTCTCTCTCTCTCACCCGACGTCTCTCTACGTCTCTCCGAGACCTTTCTCTCCAGCCAGCATCCTTCGTCTACGTCCGGCGTGCCCCTCGTACATCGAGCCACTGCCGTGCACGTGCACCGATGCGCCGTCCTGCCGACTACTGCCACTCCGCGATACCACGAGGCGGCATCAGGCATGACCATAACGGCCGTAGGTCGCAGGACGCACTTCGTAAGGAGAGCTGCTACTTGCACCGGAGCCTAAGACTCCTTGAGTCACCCGAGTGGGACTTTGGAAGTATATAGCCACTGCTGCCTACTCCTTGTTCTAAGCTTATACAGTTTCTCCTAGTTTTCTCTATCTCTGTCTGATACTTCTTTACCTATGTCATTTAGTTATTTACTGTCTACCTCGCACGAGTTACCCATATCTACTGTCTGCTTCTTACCGCAACAACTAGGTATACTCCTTACAACGTTTCCATAACGTGGGCCGGAGTCTCTCTCTTTCTTTTACATGCATCACTGTAGATCGCTTCGAAGTAGCTGTCTCTACTATATATGTATATATGCAGTGCTTATGCCGGAGGCGTAGGCCACTTTTGTAAGATACAAAGAGAGCGAAGAGTCGAGAGAGGCCACGACTAAGAGAATTGACGATCGGTTTCTCCTGTGGGTGTACAGGATGATCCGCGGCGACCGGTTTCCTTATCCACGTCCATAGGAACAACGCTGGGTTCCGTTCTAGCGAATAATCTCGCGCTCGTTACTTCGCAGTGTTTACATGCTGTATTTACAGATTGATATCTGGCAGCGTTCGTAGATTAAATGGGTATTGCGTAAGAATTTCACGCGATAAAAAAAAAGTTTTTCGCAGCGAAGAACGATTACGCACAGCACGTTTCATGTCGAGTGGAGTTATTCGTTATAATCTGTCCGTGAGTTCAATCTGTTTTTTTTTTTGACAGTTGGTAAACAATGCAGTCCTTAGCAAGCATCTCTTTTTTCTGCATACAATTATTGTCAAAGACTTTGAATGTATTTCGCACTGAAAAATATTTTATTTTTCCATTTCAGCATAAATTTTCGTGATTTTATAGAGTGCCACGATTCGCTAAGCATTGCATTATTTGCGGACTGTCAAGAAAACACATTGACTCGTGGACTGACGATGTATATAATTATACTGGTGTCATTCGTACAAATCCGAACGATTTGTTTATATTTCAATTCTGAGTATTAAGCTCAATCATTAATGTCGTGATTACTTCTACGAGTAACGTCCTACTAGATTCTGTTTAGAACTGTCCAGTGTGTATCATAACCAGTCAGGACAGGTTCGTGATTTCCGGTGCCTATACGATACAAAGCCTGTAAATGCAACTGCACCACGAAGAGTTTCGAGGAGAGAACTGCAATGGCAATACGTACGATGTATTATAGAAGTACCGTTATTCAACCTTAAGGTTTATGGTTAGTTTCGCGAAGCGCCGGGAAGTCAATCTATGCACATTTATGTGCCATTTTCATTAGCGCACACAAACGTGCAGCAAAATGTGTACAGTGCATATACGTATTACAGGTATATTTGCGATACGAGTAAGCGAGTATAGGTTCTCTTATGCACTCGCGGCAGGCTCCTTACCGAACGCGCCAGCGAGACGCCAGGACGGATCCGATTGGCGGCAACCTACTTGGAAGTTTTCCGTGTTCCGATAGTCCAAGGTCAAACGGCTGGGCAAGAAACGAAGGGAGAAACGCGTCGAAAATGAGTTGGCATCGTGTCCATTCAGCAGCGAGAAGGCCTCACGAGAAGAAGGGAAGATGCCGTGGCGAATAGAGAGAGGTCAACCTCGCAAGGAGCAGTCATTGACATTGGATGAGCGTTGAGAGCACGCCTTTACTCTTCGCTCTTCACGGTTCGCGCGAGTTGAACGCACTCGGGGTGGTACGACGTTGTCAAGATGACGCGCAGAGGATTCCAAGACTTAAGACTCGAGGGTTAGACCCTTGTGGTACCTATAGCCTAATCCTCGAAAATATCTGAAGGACCAAAAGCATGCTCCTTTAAGAGAGGGTGGATATGAAGATTTTCAGTCCTAATGCATATCATACTGTTAGACTCGTCTGATGAAAAAAAATAATAAACGCATTTTGGTGCAGGCCTTTATACAATTTGTAAAGGTATATAATTTACCCGTGGTGCTCATCGTCCTCGTCAGGAGTATTGACACTGGATTGCTGGGCAGCCTGACGAACCACGTCGATCGTGGACATGGTGTACGAGACACGATTCTACCACAAGGAACATCCGTACTGACAATCACCGTACCTGGGTAGCATAATAGAAATATCCAATTGTCCCGCAGACTGAGTCCTGTTTACCGGATGGAAACGTCTTTCCGACCGAGTCCAGTCGATTCTCTTATTACCGCCGGTCGGTCAGAATCCTGCAGCCTTTAAACGTCTCAACGTAGTTCAACGCGTGAGAATTCAATCTAGGTGTATTTTATCCACACCTAGACGTCCCGTGTAACTAGGTACGTATTGTGTTGGCTGGCTGGATCGTTGGCGCCCGTCAAGGCTACACGTTCACACCAATCGCGAACGAACACACAACATTGCACGCGAGTCGCGACACGACTGCTGGACTCGAGCAGGTAACAGCAACGAAAGCTGCAACTCGTTCTGAACGGAGAAGCCACGCCGCACCTCAGCACCACTCTTCATTGGCGTATATCAGTACACATAGGCAGCCACGCACGACACGGCGGCAATCTACGACAGGGCTGCGTAGCATCCCGATTGCCGGCTACAACGAAGAAAGTCTCGCACTACCTTCTTCCTTGGCGGGTTTTACTTTTTTTTTTTCCTTCCACTCTCGACCACTCACCTCAAAACTACCTATCGCATTGGCTGTCTCACGATCAACCAATGACCGGCAACCGAACTTCGACTGCGGGATCTTTGAAATTTGAAAGGAGAAGGACCAAAGACTACTTGTTGCTTTTACAAGGCGCAAGGCTTTTACCTGTCAGGCGCATGCGCGATTGGCTCCTCTGCGTCCACACACGGTGACGGTATATGGCGAGGACGAAGTCTTCTTGACAATGCATACACGTACGTGCTTCCTTAGGCGCGTGCAAGCAGACGATCTCAGGTACTAACAGACACTGTGGAAGCGAGGACGAACTCTGTTGGATTGTCGTTTCCTGCATTCTAGTCGCGTCTCAGCTTGGATGGTAATGCGATCGCGTGAAGTCAGAAGTGCATTGTGTTGTTGCGCCTTTACCATACACGTCAGTGAATCGGGTTGGTTGAACAATCCGAGTTTTTCTGCGTATAATGTGTTTATATCGAGATCAAGACTTCGAGTCTTACGTTTTACATTGAGAATATGTGCTTTTACATCGAAAATATGTGTATAACTCTGGATTCGAGGTTCCTCCATCCCTCTATATTCTGTGTATTACTATTAGCCCTTGTCATTCCAATATTTCACATTAAGCAAAAATGGGATTTAATAGAAAATTGAAACTGGGACGTTGTGGCCGTGCAGTTGCATTGCTACTTAGCCTATAAATATTGAAGACTAGTCGTGTTTAATGTATTACAGTAAACTGTCTACATTTTTTCTTGTGAGTATTTAGAACAGCTGGCATTCTCACTGCAGGTATAATATTCAACCGTCAGTATTTTATCGGTTAATGCTTTGTTATTGAAACAAAATTATATTTTTTAAAAATTAAATATTTATTTTTTATTACGGCAAACTTTTGTTGAACTGATGAAAATACATAGATTGTACAGCTGTATTCGGTCGATAAGTAAAATGTGTTTTTTGACGAATCGAAAACAATTAAACTCTATCAAGCCACACCTGGTTAAAAGTTGAAGTTACTTATTATAATTTTCTTTTTGTAATAGCGCTTGTAGAGTATTAAGTTAATTAGCAGTGTTAACTACCACATTAAAGTACCTTCATATCTACATCTGCCTTATTTTTCACCTTTTATAGGAACTACCAACTTTCCGGAACTTATTTAGATGAATGTGCTTCCCGATATACGTTGGCTGTAATCTAGTTATATTCCATTAAAGGATTTTGAACATATGCGCAACCTTGAAAATGGAAAGAAAAAAGTTCGTATGTTCCTGTCTCGTGTATACCACACGCTTCGCAAATAATCACGAGTTTTCCTGGTGAAAAGATTTCTTTGAAAAACTATAACCAGACCGTTTCTAAGATATTCACAAATTTTCCGAGTTTTTTTCTTCTGAATTTCTCTGCTATGTGCTGAAATCTCTGCTATTTTCATTGCATAACCTCCAACATACATAGTTTTTACAAAATTTGAATATTTTCTGTAAAATTATGAATTGTCATTTTTTAAACATTATCGGATTCCTTTTTCAACAGCAAAAGTTCACTTGTTCCCTCGCTTAGCATGCCCAGGAGGTGCTGCCTCCTTATCGGTGAAAATTCGAACTAATGCGAATTCTATAATAAAAGTTCCGAGGGACGATAGGTATTCAATGCTACAACCTCCATCCTTTTCCACTGAGCAAGCTCAGTGGGTTAGACGTAAGGAACCGCGTCCGCCGCCAGCTCATCTCTGCATGTCCAATCGGTTATAACGATGAGAAGATTCTGTGGTTTTTACATTATCGACCGAGGTCGATATATTACCAATTCTACCACGAGGTGTCGCATATATTGTATTTTAAATTTTAACTTCGGAGTAAATCAAGCAGATTTGATGTGCCGCTAGACGGAATCAAGTCAATAGAAGATTATTATATACAATTGTTCTCTTTATTGTCAGTATGATTACCCAGCTTAAACTTTTAATATACAAGTCAATAGCTTCTTTGGTAGAACCACCAAAAATTCTCCAAATTGTATTCACGCAGTTCTTTCACCTTTTTAATTAGTAGACTTTTATCCTCTTCTCACTATTTCTTCACTGATGGATCCCGTCTGAACTCTTAGGTGTTTTATACATAAAACTTCCGTAAGTATAACGTAATATTTAGGACAATGAGCCGTCCATAATATTTTACGGAGTTATGAACCTGCAAAAATTACCGCAAAAATGGTGTACTGTCAAAAACTTTCTACGCCTCAATATGCATCGATAACTTTCTAATAAGTTGTAAACATCAATCTCCTTCTTAAGAGATGGATGGTCATGGTTCTATTCCTGAATTAAAAAATTGGAATCTGCAAGGACCAAAATTTTACAGGTAAGTTTTCATGCAGTAATATAATTCTAATGATCCTGCCTTTAGTGTGTATACAATAAATACAAAATGCAGTTCCCTTCAACCATAAATTAAAGAACAACAATAATTTAAAATAAATGTAATTTTATTCATACATACATATATGAGCTTGGTGAATATATTACAATGTAGATGTTATGAGTCAGGAATGGATGCCATGGCTTGGCTAGTTTCAATATGAAAAATTAGACATCCTGACTTCATAAAGCAACAAGAAAAGAGTCCTTGTACCATACTGTTATTGAAAAGGTATTATTTGTTACATCAATTTATTTTCCAAAAATTTGGGACTGCCCAGCAGATGTTTGGCTCCGTTTAAAAATCCTCTAGAATAGTGTAACTGAGTCACGTCGTGCGACCATTTTCAAATTAACGTGTAACGGCAACCAACGCTTGTAACTTATAATGTTATAATGCATATTTGATAAGAAATTTCTGAGTGAGCTCGAAAAATGAGTATTAATAAATTTATCAAATATTTCCTCATACATCTTTTCTATTTTTATCACGAGTTGCCAATTCGATTTCTACGTATGTCTAAAGTTGTACAAATAATTATATAGAGTTTCATTTGATAAGAAATATATATAATGATCAATGGTATATATCGTTAGGTCGTTCCAGGAGTGTCGAACACGACTGTCTTACAACGAAACCAATGGCATTATATATTAAAACGTACTGTAATCAATATCCGTTCGCCTTTTATAATTTACATAAATGTATAATATCCCAGACAATACATAATGTCCAAAAGTCTTTAGATCGTCTAACCTAACAGAAATTATCTTTAAGGCATCTCAAAGACGACTTTTGGATACACGTGTTGTCCGGGATACTTAATAAAAGGCATAGAGATAAAGATGAAAGAATATGATAAATTTCATAATAAACTTTACATTACAGATCGACGCAGCATGTACGTGCATTATAATGTCACAATTGATTTGCACACTTTGAAACTACAATATCTGAATAAAAACTTAACGATATCCCATCGGTAAGTATTTCATAAATAAAATATAAAGTCGTCAAAGAACGCGCTGAGCGTGAATTTTATATAAATTGTTTATTAAAAAATAAATATCGGTGAATCGCGGGTACAAGGCACCATCCTTTCGTGTTCCCAAAAAGAAGAAAATAGACAAGAGAAATAAAGTAGAGAACAACTGGATAATCCTTAGCGCTAGTAAGTACTAATCATAAACAATTCAAGTAAAAATAATACAGCAACATCGACAACGCAATTAATAAGTAACTATGACATAAGGAAGTAGAGGTATTAACGCTTAACATTAGGCAAAATCAGAAAACACGTTCTTACGTCCCTGGAATATCGTTCCGTACAAAGTTCAACAAAGTTCAAACGGTTCCTCTCACAGTCAGTCGAAGAAATTCTTAATTTTCTACAAGGCAGCGACGGCCGTTGACATAAAGATCCTCAAAGTGCAAAGAACAATTGCGAAATCCAGGGACGGAAGCGCGTTCCCCGTTCAAAGAAGATATTGGCATTAATTCTTATCGTAACGAGCAAGATTATCTATTAAATATAAAAATTCAATATCCAGGATAAGAAAAGGGCTGATTGGGCCCAGTGTAATCGAGAGAAAAAAAAAAGTTAGATGTACCTTATAGTAGGCGCTTCGTGATCTCGAGAGCACTCAATTAGCCTATTAATTACAAAAATATTCTCTAAGGCACTCTCATACACAAGGTAACGTTATGGGCGGAGACCCGGAATTACGTAATAAAAATTCTCAAGGCGTCTACAAGTTTATATGCGAAATAACGTTCAGTAATTTTCGCAGGCTTGAGTTTACAATTTTTATAACGCCACTCGCACATCTTATCGTCTTTCGAGCCTGTAGCCCAATTTGTTTCTTACTGTCATGTTGCAAAGTCGCTCTACGTGCGCGTCTAAGGACGAGAATGCACGTGCTAATAATATTTAATAGTAAGTTTGATAACGTAAATTAAAACGCAAATTAAATGTCCGACAGTTCCGTTAATTGTTCTTTGTCGATACGGCAGTCTGTTGACAAAGTAATCGTAGCAAGAAATAATTGCTAGTAAACCTTCGCCTTAGGAAACCCGATACATTGTTACTTCGGTCATTAAGAAGAGTTGAGACAAGGAGGTTATGTTTACTTCACGGAGGCAGCGTGGAAGAGAAATCATTCTGTGTGCCATTTAATTATTTTCTATTAAAACTCAAGCTTCTATTTCGTAAAATTACTTTCGCCGTAACAGCTTCGAATTTTTAACCTATCGATTTCACTTTCAACGCTATTTTTTACCTCTGCTAATACATCAAAACTTAAAGAAAATTTTTATGCGCTTTATTATTCTACGAGTATATAGCTAACGATACGCAGTTCTTGTCAGACAGAATATTGCGTATAGTTTAGCATATTTTATCACCTCATGTTTGTTTTTAAATTTATAAAAGTGATGAACACAGGTTTCGAGGATGATCGAACGTCGGTTGCTTTTAGGCATGAATTTCTAACGCTTAACTCCAGAGCATCACACAGGCATCTGAGACACACGTGATTCCTTGATTTACGTTACTCGATCCGCTACAGAGTTACATTGCAATTAGGGATTGCAATCCGGAAAAACGGATCCGGTAATCCGGCGGATCCGGCATCATTAAACGTTTACCGGATCCGGTAC
>JARQTC010000749.1:125496-145997 GCA_030142495.1 Cephus runcator | reverse complement strand
GTATCCGGTCGGATCGATGGGAATCCGGTCGGATCCGGCCGGATTGAAAATGATGCCGGATTGCAATCCCTAATTGCAATTTGTAAGCCATTTTCTGACGGATTAAACCTGTGATCTGTGCGTTGATGTCAAAAATCTGTGCTGTTCCGGAGTCAAGTTCGATTAGTAATCTTTATCAGACCAACGCATTCGTACGAGAAAGAAAAACGCGTAACATCGAAAGGAGCGTAATATTAAAATTATAATATTTTCAACTTTTCTACTCATGCGTTAATTTACTATAATCTTAACTCTATCGGTGTCTTTATATAAAAAAAAAAAAAAACGTCAAATAATGACGAATATTTCAAAGTTTACTCGACTGTGATATTCAATGGATCACTTGAATCGTTTTTTCAAGTGGATTTGAAATTTGGAAAAATCTCTGCGATGCTTCTTGAAAGTTAATTACTGAGGCAAGTTGTACAATTGGATATACGATGCAACGTAGAGATTCGACGATATGGCGCTGGAATATTTATCAATACTGGAAATGTCATAAGGCTTTTTTTTTATCATCGAACTATTATTTTGGACATTATTGAAAAACCACTGGGAATTCCTTGGACTAACAACACACATTCATTACATTACATATTCGTACAGTCGCATGCGTACACACATCCACACCAAGTGCCTTGCAATTTTCCCGTCGGTGGCGCTTCGATCGTATCCAACCTGAATGAGCTTTCGAGTATGTCTTCCACCTTAGCACAGAAATATTTTTACTTTAATTTATATAAATATTTAACTAGCTCGGCTGATGATTCGCAGTTAAATGTGGTTATGCACTGGGTCAGTTAATTTCCTAAGATATCAGTATCTGATATTTAGACAGATCACGTGATTTCACATACCAGTCCCATAACTCTTAATCGAGTATGACGTCACGCGTATCAGCAGTTCCGATTGGTCATACGGCACCGCGTCTTGCCATCGCAATTCACTTTTACAGAGCGTAGATATACTTGCTGCGTTCATAATGTTTCCTGGACGTTCGTGTAGCTGGAATGCACTGGAATGCCTGAGTTGGAAGACATCTCCGTAATCGAGTCGTGACTTTGGCAAACAAAAATTCCCTAGCCGACGGTGGTTAACTCGTCGAACTGGGTCTAGAGAATTTTCTCATGGTCCGCTCTATTCTATGTAGCAACGACGAACCTGGCGATGAGACTAGACGCAACGATGAATAACAAACGCAAGTAGGCGCCGTCTTCTGCGACACTGATCCCGGCAGTTGAACCGGCAGCATCCCGATTCGAAAACGTTGCCAGCTCATCGTCGGTGCCTCCTGTAGATTTTCATTCAAAATCGTAGCGTTCTTTTATTTCCTTCGCTGCGCACTATGCCGCGAAGTATTGACATTGGTCTTTCGTACGTTTGTTTCGTGCTGTCACCGCACGATGGCGCTGCGTTCCGCGAAGCACGAGTATGGGACAAAATGGCGCGACACGCAGGTACAGCGAATGCTATTGTTTGGAACTTTCCTCCCTTTCCCTCTTTCTCGGCCTGTTCAATCGCTCTCTTTATTCTTTCTAGTTTTCGGTTTGATCGTTCGTGGCACTTCTATGAGGCCGTGGGCCCGTATTTGATTGGCTCACTTTCTTTCGAATCCGTACGATCCAAAACGAAAGGTGGTATCCTCTGGAAAGCACGATTTTTCCCGGATTAAATTCGTCGGAAGTTTCAACGAGGCGGTTGCGTCGTTGAGTGTGAACGTTTCGAGTTTTTATCATTAGTTTGCAAGATGAGAGGTAAGGTCGTTCTGCGAATACTTTTGATACAAATTTTTATTTCTAATTAACCTGGTAAATACTCGTAACGTCCAACATGTCTGACGCTGATTGGAAAAAGGATATTTCGGATAAGTGGTAAAAACAAACTGGATAATGTTAATCAGACTTGGCTCACATGATCCATTTTTAGCAATTAGGTGGACCAAACTCGAATATTTTTTTGAAGTACCTGTTACGTCATTTCTAAAAATTATGTCTTGATAATTTCAAAGTGCAAGTATTTACTCCATTTATGATCGATTTCAAAGTCCAAATTGGAGACGTGAACCAGGCTTAAAAGTTAGAAATTTCGAATGAAAATTTATATTTTCAGTAGAATCTGCATGTTCGCTGTTATTTTCAATGAGTTATGCATTAATGTATTAATCGCGCATTGTGCATTACCAATGTTAGTTTCATTTTATTAGAAATATATGTCTAGCATTCAAGATAATGATATCCATTATGTAACTTTTATTAAACTTCTTTGCAGTAAGTCGATGAAATAAACAATTTAATTAAAAAAAATTATAATAACAACGAACATAACTTTCGTATGTATGTTTGACTACGAGGGAAATTAAAAAAAAAAAATAAAAAGAAACGTGAAAGAAACATGCCGCATTTCTAATGGATTCTAAATAGGTTCGTGCATTAATAAATAACATAAAAAGATAATGGTAAGACACGTGCAGCAAAATAATAAAGAATCAACATTTTTAATGAAACTATGTGGAAAAAGGAAAAAAAAACGTGGATAAGGACAATTTGGGGTAAAGAGAGAGTTCCAAACTTTTTCAATTAGAAAAAGCTCACTTTCCATCTTCTTAGCTTTTGCCACAACTACAGTTACTTTTTTTCAATTTTACCAAAAATGACACTCGACTCCCACGTGGGGGATATGAAGTAGCAAATAAAAAAGTAAGAAGGAAATTTTTGGAAAAATGACTTGGTATCTTTTCTAAAGATCTCGAAGAAGATTACCATACAAAATGGTATACTGAATTTTTGATCCTACTTTATCGTTCTAAGAGTTCAACTTTTATTTTCGCGAAGTATTAATAAAATTAATAAAAATTTTTCATTATATGAACAATCAATATATAAAATTTAAAAAATTACTATCACAGACCATGAAACTTGTAAGAGATTCAGAAATCTCATTCTTGGACCTCTATGAAGTTCAGGTACATCGGATCTTTATGTTACAGTTACAGCAGCTTTGCGAGGAGTATGCGAGATGCTGGAATTGATACGTGCCAGTTAGAGGGAAAGATAAAGAACAAGATACGTTTTTAAAAATTAGAGTAAGTTCCAAACAACATAACCGCCATCCGCCATGTTTTAACCATGCATCTAGTGTACTGGTTTCTTTCTTCATCATGTGTTTCACTGTCTACGCGGTTATGCGCCATCGTGTGATGTTCCACCACATACGTGTATGTCAATAAAAAGTTTTAAAAAAAATAATCATGCAATGACTAGTGCCTTTTAATCTTCACGATTGTCATCTGTATGATTTCAGTTCTTCAATTAGAGAAAGCCCAATGCCAATAATCGACACTTCATTACAAATTTCTATAGTAAGTATCGATTTTGATATTCCTTCTTAAATTCGTGGGATAAAATGTACAGCATCGTATTTCATTGTGTGACACATCGATGTAAAATATGAATAAAGTAATAATGAATTTTTAATTTAATTATCATACGTATGACCATGACTGTATCACTTGCTTGCACGCTGTACATTTTACATTGTATGCTTGCGATTGTTGACATGGGGATTAACGATGATTTTCTACTTCATTGTTAGACTAAAGTAATGCAAATGTCGACTAGACGTGACTGTGGCCATGTCTGTTCGATATTTTCATTTTTTAGGAAAAAATAAAACATTGAAATAGCAATGATCTCAATGAGTCTACGTCGTTAATAATAAATATTAATTAGCTATATAAATTGTATAACAAATTCATTAAACAAATGTCAAATTAAATATTAAGATTGAAATAATCGATTCTGTCTTTTTTTTAAACAACTGGAAATAGCATTTAAAAATAATTTTGTGTGAAGCGACGAAAAATTGTTTACAATGATGCTATACAGCTATGCGCCTGGATGAAACAAATGAGAAATGCAGCAGGGGCATCGTGAAATATAACAGCAAGAAAGACAGAAGAAAAGAGGAAAGGAGTAGCGATAAAACCACAACCGTACCACTACAATAAAATTAAGGATGCAATGATCGTGAAGAAAAATAATGAGAAATAAAAAAAAAAGTAGAAACAAGTAAAACTTAACCTAGAATATTTACTCTGGTTTGATTCTGGATTCGACGACGGCGACTCTTTGGCGATTCCTTTCTAACTTTATGCATTTTTAGAACAACCTTCTTGGTTTTTCTCAACGACGGCAAATTTCTCGAGCTTTTGACTTCATTTTACAAAATCTTTGTCATCGCCTGTCCTGGCTAATGATACTTCGGGCTAGATGATTTTAATGGCAGTGGGATCGGGTACCTCGGACGGTAATTTTTGAAATTTTAGCTATGAATACAATTTTTTTTTTTACTACAGTTGATAATACGTTTTGTGAAATTGAAAATAGTTCCGGTACATTTTTGTAATCGTTGGTCCAAAACTTAAGTACGAATTTCTGAATTATCGGATTATATTTTTTAATTTTCAGTTTTAAATAAATTATCACGATAGTGACGTCAAAACGATGTTAATCTCGCGGAATATCTAGAAATTCAAAATTATTACCCGAGGTCCCCCCCTTAGGGATTTTTTAACGATTGTATAAAATTGCAAAAAATCCAAAATTTTCTCTACCAGAACTTGTCACACCTGGACCTACCCGTCAGTACGTAGGAGTGGTTTTCGTTCGATGGACAAAAGCAATGAAAACTCTGCGATTGCACAATAACAACATATAGGTACAATGTCAAATGAATGAAATGAATGGAATTAATGAATTTAATGACTTTAACGACTTTAACGAAGACAGGGTTAAGCGATTGACACTGAGTGCAATCTCGTTTGCTTTGTGCTTTGCAATTAGTCGCTTCGATTATTAAAAAAATTATTGTACGATTGAATATGTTGTTTGAGTGTTGGGCCAGGTTAGTATCGCCATCACCGTGCCGGATTATTTTGCTTTGTTGCTTTGTGCGAAATCGTCCTTTGTTCCATGGCAGTGTGATATGCACGCTTTTCGCTACGTGGCATATTTTGCAAATGACGTCATCGGCATTGAATAGAGAAAAAACAAAATCCAGTCATTTGTTCGCTATTGACCGAATGTATTTATAGGTTAAAAAACACCTTGTCGCAGCCAAGTAAAATCCAATCGAAATTTTCATTGCTGGATACAATTTATATGGAATTTATATTTAGTGGTGAATTTAATAACATTTTAGGCAATAATGGATAAACGTGTAATGGAATATGGAGACTGACATAATCTTGTTCAAGTGCAATTCTGTATCTTTGCGTTATCCAATATTTAGGAAAAATAAAGAATACCGTGTCTAATTTATTCAGGATTCAAGCTATTCGCATCATGAGCATCTTCCTCAATTGTACCAACCGTTTTATCATGTCCGAGATGATTTTATGGCGTGATGCAGTAAACTCAAGGAAAACCGGAAACACGATGCAACGTGAGGTAATTGTCGTCAGTGTGTAAAGTGTTATGACGTCTCGTTGCTGCTACACACGTGTAATTTAGTTAGCGCAATAAACAATTTCAAGGTAAACGAAGTCATCAGCTTTAGCCACGAAAACAGTTGATTGCGCTATTCAATTATGAGCAATTTACATTGTATTCAATTTAGCGAAGGTTCGATTGACTAAAAGTGCTCGTCAAAGTGCTTTTTATGTTTTTGTGAAAATCGAGTCTGCATGCATATCTCACCCCCGGATCTAGCCCTAGTAATAGCCAGGTGTACGAGACACCAAACTTTTAGATTCTCCTGTTTTCCAAAAATTGCTTAGAGGAGTTAAGAATTTTGGAAAAATAATTTTCACAATGATAAATTGAAAATTCCAGGCAATCGCTACTATTTCCATCATGTTAAATGTATATGGGCTTTTTTTGTATTTTAGTAATCATGAAAAAAATATAATAATAAAAATATACTCAATACAAGAACCAATTGCAAAATAATGAGAGCAGTATCAAAGGCAAGTGCTTGCAATTAAAAATGAAATCTGATGTAAAGTATTTTTTTTTTCCTTCAAGTTGTCTAAGTAAATTGAACTTTTGTCATTAAAAAAAATATGAGTCTAAAAACAAATACTACATTCGATCATTGAACATTTATGGTATTATATCAATAAAAATTGGTAGTAGCATGGCTTTGAATTTTCAAATTTCATTGTATAGAAAATTTTGATCTCGCAGGATTGCCAATCGATCAAAGCTCAAGTACCTGCATCTAAAATGATGTCGCCTACGTCACCATGGACTTCGGAACCGCCAACAAGATTGCCGCCGATCTCTTCCAGACTTCCAGACAAAATTGTTGTTTCGGAAGGTAATTCACCAAGCCATTGGACATTACCTAAGGTCCCTTTGCTCGCCGATCTGCATCCGAACCACCAGTACCCACTAGCCCTTGGAAAAGCAGGATCAGCAAGGTCCACCTAAAAAGAAATTGAAGCTTGAATATCTCTATGAGTAAATGAACAATTGTTTGTGACATTCGGAATATTCATTACTTATCCTCCAGATTGGATAATTTTGTAAGATACAGCTGAACTGCTCAAAAAGTATATTCTCGCAACCGAATTAATTCCCAAATCGTATACTTTCCCATTTTCCTTAATCACTCTCTATTTACGATATATACATAGATAAACGCACGGCACGATACAGCGCACTACGCATACGCTTGTGCAGTCAAATGTGTATGCTCATTGAGTGATGGTAAAAGCAATGATAAAGAAAATATAAATTTAGGGAGATCATTTTTATAAGTTTAGAAAGCTTCGACTGGTCCTCCCATACTTTTTATTTGAATAATATCAAAATGTGTTTCGTTGAATAATATGGCTGGTATTGTTAGGATTGGAATAATGGGCTGATATACTTGAGATTGGAGGAAACAGGTTGAACCAGTTTAAAATCAAATTGCATTAATATTCCAATGCTTCGATACTAAATGTTCTACAATCCTCCTGCGGTTCACCTTGATAGAAGCTGGTCGTTCACCTTGCAAAATTGTAGCCATGACCTTTCTTCGGCACAGTCTCATTTAACATAGAGATATGCTGCTTTCTACATGTAAGCTCTGTATTATTATTTCTCATGAAACTTTGCATATGTAATTTTATGGATTAGATTTTATCTTTATCCTGTTTACTGTTCAATTAACTCTAACTTCCCAAACAGCACAAACAATATACATATACCAAATCTTGTACAATTGACAAAAATAAATAAAGAAAACAGATTTATATCGACTCACAGAAAATGTTCTGTCGTTGAATCGATAATAGGCGCCACCTTTGAAGAAATACGTGTACCCATTGTAGGTAAGTGCGGCATCTAGGTTATCCGGAAGTCCTTCCCAGTTCGAGATCAATTTAGGATAAGTGCTCTTAACGGGTGGCCTCTGGGCCGGATCGAATCTCCAGAATTTGGTGCCCTTGTAGAAGTAGATCTTGCCGTTTCCTGTCCAGACTGTCGCTGCATCGATGTTATCAGGTATCCCCGTGAATCCTTCACTTATTTCCTTTGGATATTCGCCGTCCATTCGTTTACCCACAAACCTCCAGTATTTCGAACCCTGAGAAGCAAAAAAAAAAAACATTGTTTCGTGTTGAGCTACTACTTGGACAAAGCAACGATTCAAGGCAGGTATATCGAGTTGAGAATGAGTACCTTGAAGAAATAAGTTTTTCCATTCTTGTAAGTGAAGGCGGCATCGATTTTTCCAGGAAGTCCTTTCCAGGAATTGCTGATGAGTCGTGGATACCCACTCGCAACTCCATCTGCCGTAAGTTTCCAGTAATGCTCGTCTGAGAACAGATTAAATCATTATCAGCATGCGACAGTCACGCATTTACGTTAAAACGATTAATGCATTCCATCACATAGGAATAATTCCTACTTCATTGATCACTTAATGTACGAGATGCTTCACTTTCTCGCATCATTCAATCTTGTTAGTTTCCGTGAATCGTTTCCTTTTTTTCTTTTAATGAAGTTTAGATTCTCGTTAATTTGAAGCTCAAGGAAAACTCGACATAGAAAATATAATTCACAGAAAAGAAACAAAATAAATTCAATACTCATTGTAACTTCGTCCCGTGTCAAGATATTAAAGTTCAAAGTCAAATTCCAAGTGTACTTTCTCTCTCTCTCTCTCTGAATAAAAAATTTAATACCTTTGAAGGCATAAGTATGCCCTTCGGCAGAATTGAACATAGTGTCTATCTTGGGATCGGTGCACAGCAGTGGATCCTCCTCTCCATTTGGAGATACGGTAGTTCGGTGATGTTTGGTTCCGGTGCCTTCGTCTTCGGTTTTTGGTCCGTAGAGGGCCTAAAGTTTTGCATTCAATAATTATATCGGATATACAATTCGATTAGTATTGACGACTAATGTGAATAAAAGTGAAACAAAAAATAAATACACTAACCTGGATACCCTGTATATCGTCACTATCTAGCATAAAGTTGGGATCGTAGCCTCGATAGAAAGGCGCCATAAGGGCAGATTTAATATCGCTATGACTAAGTCCAAGAGAGTGGCCGAACTCGTGAGCGGCGACTTGGAAGAGATTGGTTCCTCGGTAGCTGTTGATTGTCCAATGCTCCGTGTCGTCAAAGTGGGCATCCCCGCCGTAGACTGGGAAATAAGCGTGAGCCAAAGTGCCACCGGGTCCATCGAACGGATCGCCGTCACCGTGCTCGCCTTTTTCGAATCTAATTTCGATGTGAACCTGCAGATAATTATATCAGATTTATTTGACAGTCCTTCGTATCGTTTAGTTGAATTCTTTGATATTGTCATTATAAAGTGCGATTGAATAAAATTGTATTCAGTGCAAAACGTTCAAGTGGACTTTGGATAGATTTCTGAAGCTTAACGAAGTTACTCGTGCATCTTAGCAATATCTCGGAAATTCACGGCAGTTTCGAGGGTCCTACTGATAAAATGAAAAAAAAAAAATTTTGCATTCTTGTAAATGTTTCATAACTTTTTAAGCTTCAGCCGACTAAGATCAAGACATACCTGTCCAGATTTCTTGGGCGTGAAGGATAGATCAGTGTATTCCGACCATACTGAGAATGCCTTAGCGATTTCCTTGTCGACTGCATTTCTCTCCAAGATCCTTGGGTATTTGCTGATTTTATAAGTCAATTTCTTAACGCGCCATCTCGAACCTGTTAATTCAAAATATCAGTTAGAAAGTGCCATGGACATTGTATAACAGTAAAAATTATTCATCAGCTATGAACATTTTGTTAAAAAATTTTTGCCTTCAAATTAACTTTCTCGATTAATGAAATTAATAGTATCATTTTTTTTTTGGTTCGGTCATTATACGCCGCTTTGACTAATCGAAAAATCAGCTCTCAAAATCCAGATTTTTTTTTATTACCCGCTTAAAAATAATTATATATAATCGTATCCAATTATATAAAATTAAATTAATTTGTAGAAAATCAGATTTTAATTTTTCGAAAAATAAACTATCGAAAGTGTCAGTTCTACGGATTCTTGGTCTGGGATAGAAAAAAAAAAATTTTATTTAATTATATCTTTTGTTTCCTCGGATAACTAATGCGTTCAACGGACTCAGCCAATCAGCAGTTTGGCGCAGATTGACAAGAGCGTCACGCGTTACAATCTTTTTCATCTCGATTACGTGAATTTCAATCCTGAAAAATTGCCTTAGAGACTGGCATGCGCAGCAAAAAGTTTCACTTATTCAAAATCAAATTACGATATAATTTCGTATCTCATAATTTTCCCGTTAACCGCATGATTGACATTCCGCGATTTGGCATAGTTTCGCGACAGCTTTTTCTGCCGTAATATTGCTTCGATTCATATTACATAAAAGAGCAAAAGTCCTTTTTCACTGGTGCCCTTACGTAATCCATAAACCAGATGTAATCACAATCGGCGTTAGATCACAATTAGCATGCAGCCTATCCGCAGCGTCTTACTCACGCGAGATGTATTATCCGTTTTCATATTTTTTAAATAAAATTTTTAGTAAATAGACAAAAGAAAAAATAAAAAAAAAAATCATCGCAAATTTGAAGCAATAGCTAAATGGAATCGCGCTGATCCGTCACGAAACGACCAACGGAATATACGAAGTTTGCATGAAAATGTATCGCTAACGTGAAGGCAACGGAGCAATATTATGTCAAAAAAAAAAAAAAAAAAAAAAAAAAAAAATTCATATCCCAATTATATATCATGAAATTATGATACTGCTGAATCTACAATCATTACTTGTCATACGCGTGCTGTTCCATAGTTATTAATTAATACAAGAGCCTCGGGCCGGCAGAAGTAATCGCGTCGCAAATCAATGAGCGCGTCGTGTTGCATTAGCAATGCAGGACTTTAAATCGAGACGCTTTTAATTGCCCGAATGTTCGACGCGTTTGATAATTCAAATTTGCCGCGCGATTCATTCCCGGCACAAAACCCACGTCAAACTGCCAGAACGAGAGAGCGAAGGTCTTCCCTATTTAAAAGCGGCAGCCGATCGGCGCGGTATCGTCGATCGCAGATCGCGCATATGCGTTCTTAATGCGGTCCTATACGTGCCTTTAATTCGACGCCAACAGGAATCGTATCCTCGTTGTCCCTCGGCTCGTTCCAGCGGAATTTCATGGGAAGCACGCACGGATGAATTCGCTTGGCGAGTTCACTGAATCGGTGAGAGGAATAGCGCGAGGTTCAAAGTCACGGCAACGCACGTACATTGCAGTACTAAAATAACGCAGAACGTACTGGAAGACGGCTTCCGATCTAGTATTAACAAAAAAATCATTTCAACTCTTTCACCCTAATTTTTTTGCATTTTACACCCCTGACTAACGATATACATATTTGTACGATAAGATTGCATGAATGGCATTTTTTTCAACTAGCGAAATTTTCGAACCAATTGCATAATATCGAAAAAAAAAAAAAATATCCTTCGAAAATTCTATCATAATTATCAAAAACGTGCATTCGCGTTTCCCCGTGCATTTGCGACGAGTCAGGATAGTCAGAGGTCACTCTGCCGTCGTCTTAATGACTTCGTTAACAGGAACAAGCCAAATAGACTCAAATGGCCGTTAATCTATCCACTCCATTTTTTTAATCAACGAACTAAACGTTCAATCAAAACATTTCGTATGGTCATTTAGCATTACGGTGGTCCATCGAGAGAAGTCTCGAAACATAAGTTGCAATAATTTACAAAGGCAAATACCGTATTTGCATGAAATCAAAGGAACGAACGAGCAACACGATTAAACGACCGTGCTTTATGCGCTGCTAATTAAGCCAGTATAAATAATTGACATTGATCGTCGCAAAGTCACAATAACAAACTCTGCAAGTGAAATAAGTATATCGGCCGTATACCTCGACGTCGGCAAATTCATCGAAAATCTCGGCATTGAGCTCGTCAAAGCTAATTACTGTGGCTTGTAGTCTGGCACTAATCGGTTTACGATCTTTTTTTTTTATTAATATCGAAGCGTACCATGTAAATATTATAAATCGTTTTACAAGTCGCGTACGCGAAAAAACATACGCGATGACACACGGTATTGATTTATGCTATTCGCGTACGATCGTTCTTCTTTGTGTATTGTCGTACCCCCCCTTTTTTTGTTTTCAATTCCACAGAGACATACTAACAGGTCGTTTTACTCGAGATAAATATTTTCTATCTGAATAGCATATAGGATTTTACCAAAACAAGACTTAAGTTGGCTTTCGATTGGCTCATAAGCTTTTATGATCGAATCGTGGTAGCAGCAGATCGTGGCAAAGTAATCCGCAACAAGACGCGAATAGAAACTGAAGGATGGCAGATAGCTGGGCTAGAGAGTCGAGGTAGAAAAAAAGATTCGTGATCGAACCAATGCAGTGTTTGACTGCCGTTAGGATGAGTCGCCGAATCGTGACGTCCTGTAACGTTAATAAAGCAGGAAGTCAAAATGGTTGACAGTCAAGTCGACGACCAGTCTCGTAGAAAAGAGTGCGCACCGTGCATCCAAATCGATCCTATCAATTTTGTGTCCCGGCGTAAGAGTCAGCCAATTTCGTTGAAGTTGTTTGAGGTGTTTCGGCTGCGCTGACGATAACGTCGTTATTTTTTATTTTGAGAAAATTTATGAATTAAGATTATTAAATATTTTTTTATTTAACTTTACGTGTAACTGTTTACGGTTTTTTTTTTTTTTTTTTTTTTTCGTATCAGGTTCAAAATCGACAGCTGACGAGATCGGGCGTTACTCATTGATATCGAACACGCGGACCTACTGTAGGTACGTAGGTCAAAAGTGATTTTCATATTTTGAACGTAATAAATTTTGCAGAATTTTACATCGACGAACTGGTGTCCTTAACGAATTGTACTGCTTGTGAATTGAACAAAAAAAATGAATTTCATAGATACGAATATTTGTCCACGGATTATAAAATCACTTGCCGGATCGACGTGAATTATGCCATACTGTTACTGTAACGCCGTTACGCTTAGAACAGACTTTCGTCCTAGATTTTTCGATTTCGCTAGAAACTTAGAAAAACCAATGGATTATCCTCGGCTGGATAACGATCGGAAGGAATGCCTCGGTTTCGAATGACAATCCCGCGCGGTCGCTAAATACTTTCATCGTTCGATAGATCCTCATCGGCTTTCGTAAGTATTTAAGTTTCTTACGCATATTTTTAACCGGGCGTTATTGCAACAGAGCGAACGTCACTTCGTTCGGGAAAATCAATATACTATAGCCCGTATTCAGAACTCGCTTTTAGTGCTAATAGTGCGCTTTTAAATTTTTTCTCAGTGAGTTTTAACTACAAGCGATTCTGTTAGTGACCTTAAGAGCGAGTTGTGAATACGGACTTATATGTATAGAGTTACCCAGAGAAAGTAAATATCACAAATTTTAAGTCTGACATATCAAATGTTTCCTTTTCGACCAAACTACAGTAACTTGTAGACTTTTCATATTTTTCCGTGTGCACGCGTAGGTATTTACACTTTGACGTTTTTCCATTTAGAATTAAAAATATTTTTTTTTAAATTCACAGGTAAAAAAATTTATCTGTGGCAGTACAGCCCAAAATGGCTATTAACCAAAATTGTTATTTGCCCAAAAGATTTATAGATTTAGAAAATAAAGTCTGACGCTGGTAGCGATTGAAAAGAAAAAAAAATTAAAACGGAAATTAAAAAAAAATTTTTTTACCTTGGAGAGCGTATCTCTTGGATCTTCCGTCGGAACTTGCTCCCACTTTATCCTTCACTCCGCATCTCGGTAGAGACATCAAATGTGCAGTGTCTTCGTCCAAAGTTCCTGAAAATCGATAAAAACGATATTTACTCAACTGCAATGTATTTTCCTGATATACTTATTTTTGCTTATATATTATCGAGTTTCGCCAAACTCGTATCGATTCGCGCATCAATATTCGGACGTGAATCGAATATTTCACATTTATCATATACACCGTACTCGCACTATTCGGATCGATGATTATTTTTCCGATTACCTTTATAATATAACGTGACTCGATTACCCATACACCATAACGAAAGCTTGCAGTAAAAATTTTGATTCCGCATTAATTTTTCACATTACGTATTACTATACTTTACGAAAATACCTTGAGCCATTATTCACGATAAATATTTATGTGAAACTACTCGGTCGATACAATAATTCCTACTGTATCGATCCAACCCGGAACAGGTTACAAACGCATAGGATCTTCCAGCGCGCAACGTCAGTACAGCCTGTTTGTTAGAAAAGCCAGAGTACGAGCCTTCGGAAATTGTATTCATTTTCCGCCAACCAGTTCAGCCATTTGTGCGTAGAGAATTAATGACATGTTTCGTTACAGAATTACGACAGCAGAGTCTGCCTGATGCAAGGAAAGTAAAAAACGGAGCAGTTTGTAGGAAAATTTTAAAGCCGAGCCGACTCGAAGGATTCTATTATATTGATCCTCGGTTAACTGGCGCACCTAACGCGTATATCTATATATACTCACCAGCCGGTAAAACTGTACGTGTATCTATATACACATACCACTTGTATCCCGATATAGATATACCAAGCGAGCAGTGAGCTCCACGTAAACCGGGAACAGAAGCAACCAGTCACGCGAAGAGACATTAAACATTGATCAACGGTTTCCTTGGTAGTCCTGTTTTGATTTAAGTGCGCTCCCAGAATATGTCCTCGATCCTGCAAGGATTAAGAGCGACTAGCCACGTGGCCAATCGATCCTCAAATTGGAACACTCGACTTGACCCACTGCACGAATTGGGGCTGGCAGTCGATGCCTGCCAGGGCTTTGCGTTGGAGCACTTTATTCTTCCTTAAGCTAACGTGCGTTACATCCGTATTATAGAAAATACGTATAACGCATAGTTAATTGAAAAAAAAATTTTTTTTACCACAGTGACATAAGAACCTTGCAGGCTTCATACATAATATGAAAAAAAAATAGGCGTACGCTTACAGTTGAAATTGTTTTTTTAAATAGAAATTTAATTTCGAAAAATAAATTCAAACTGATGAATCGGGAGAAGCTTCACATATATAAGGATGATCGAGTAATGATTAAAATTTTTTTTTTCCTGATACCTCCAATAATTTATTATGTTTGAACGTAGATGTCTTTTCGTATTTTCAATTTTTTTTTGTATACCCTTCAAAATTTGCCAGACAATCGAGCATTGGCAATCGTCCTGGCGATCGATAACGGGTACTTTTTTTAATGGTGCGACCGATCGAGTTGCGTAACGATTAGCCTCTCCCGGGTTTCCCTGTCGGCCAACCGTGCTATTACATTGTTTTCTCGGTTCATTACACCGTTATGGTGTCGCTTCTACTGTCAGGCTCCGGGGAGAGAAAATATCGAAATCCTGTAACATCGTCCGTATGAGATTTTGCAAGTGGGATCAAAAATTTGGCACAGCTTCGACAAATTTGACAATTTCTTCGCGCTTTCGATATAAAATCGATTTGGCTGTTTATAAAAATATTTATCCATTATAAATCTGACGATCAAAGTTAGTATTTTTTTTTTTTTTCGATACTCGTATCATCAATTTACCCATATAATGCTACCTTGTAACCAGCCTATGGTGAAAAAAAAAATATTTAATCGTTACTTAGGTCTCATCAACGTTATTTGCTTCTCAGTTTTTCTCTGATCTTCCGATTCTTCGCCAGTCTCTACGTTTTTTTTTTCCCGTGCGATTCCGGTTAGATAATTCATCCGGTTGCCTTCACTTTTTATTAGAGCTGTGATCGAAACGATCCTGCTCTTTCTCAGTACCGATTTTATCGTGAGTCTTCTCTTGGTCATCGCCCGTTTTTCGGCCTGTCGCACTTGACGACTTTCAAAATTATTTTGGCGACGTTCTCATTATTCTCCGAATTGAAGCTCACGGTGTGAATTGTAATTTGATCGTCGATCGTTCAATATTGTAAACTTACATAAAGGCGAGCTTCCATATTGCCGTTTGAATACTCACGGAGTTACGTACGCACGATCTATGTGCACTGGCGACGACCATGGACTCAGCGATGACAATCTTCGGTCTAGAATGTTCGAGAATTCCTAAGAATGAATCTCGAACGTGTTTTTTTTGCAACTTTTCAACTCCTCCCGAGAGGAACGCTGCTCCTGCCGAGTCATTAATTCCTATGTTCCAGGTTACCGAGAAACTAGACAGTCACGGGAACGCTATTGGCATTGACACTGGACTGACGTAGCAGCGACTCATTGAAAAGTGCCTCGACTTTGTTTCCTATGAAAATCAGTGGATACTCGTCAAATACTTTCCAACAGAAGATCAATCGAAAAATCATTGATCCAGAAGCAACGATAATCGAAAAAAATGTAACTTTCAATATTTCGAGACAGCTTTGCCAATTAGTCTCCATGACGTGACTCATCAAAAATTTGGAAAAATGCTACGAGATTTAAAAAAAAAATTTTTAGAAATTTCCCAAAAAATTTTTCATTACTATTTCAAGTGACAGTAATATATATTTATTTGCAAATCTTTACGCAAGTGCTTCAACGTTTTTCAAAATAATTTCCCGCTACATCATTTATATTGCAAAATTCGCATTGATCGCGATCGTGGACGTAACCACGAAGTAACAATGACTCGCCCGAGAACTCCTGGTTTTATTTCCTCTTCAACTCCCTATTTATTTCCAACGTAACAGAAACCTAATACTGTCATTCGAACAAGTACGGAATGTGCGTTAGCGCTCGTCGTGTTCTTTAATGAAAATCATTAATGAACGTCAACGCTTATAGGATCGACCACGAAGAAGCACCGGACGGGAATTTGCCAGCGGAATTAATAAGTTCGCCGCGAGAGCAATGACGTTCCCGGTGACTCAGTCATCAAGCGCCACTCGTTTTCAGTTTCATCGAACTCTGAGTCATCGTGGAATATTGTCAGGCACGCTAAGAACATCAGTCTCAGGGATACCGAGTCTCTTCCCACGGGGACAACAAGGACTCCGTGGGCCGTTCAATCTTTCGTTCCTATTCGACCGCATTGGATTCCACGGTCGGACGTAAAAACGGAAAACTAAAATATTTCACGCGTCTCGACGCTTAACCACGATACTTCTTATCATTGATATACGAAGGACTTGGATGCTGCTGGACCAAAATATTGGCCAACTTTAATTTATCGATACCCCCCCTCCACTCCCCCACCCTCTCGATACGACAAATTACTCAAATACACTAAAACGATTAAACTGACCTAACCTAACCCAATACGTATCTGGAATACCTTTGGATCTCATTTGAATATTTCTTTTTTTTTTCGTGCTTCGAATAACTCCATTTTCCCTATAAAAATACACATCAAGCATGCTGCGCGCAAGGAGTTCCTTTTGCTTGGATTTGGCAAATCAAGAGAAGTTCGCCTTGACAGTGACCAGTGGGAAAAGTTTGTTTATCTCGCGCTTCGACCTCGAGCTGCCGACTTCAGACTGAACTGGCTGGCTGCCCCGGCTAACTCGAATATGCCTCGGAGTTTCGTCGGCGACACCTTCCTCTCTTGGCCGACTCATCGACAGGCCTTCCTTCGTCTTTATTTATTTCGGCTTTTATCTTTTTTCTTTCTTGCTTCGCCGTTTGTCACATTTTTTCTTCTTCCTTTTTTTCTTCCTCCGCACTAAGGAGATACTTGACTTTTAGGATGGAACGTGTTTCTCGATGTTGGCACACGACTTTCGTGCCGCGAACGACCGTCCGTCTTCGGTCACTCACTGTCTAGACTCCTATTGTTAGTTATGCACTTGCTTTAAGGTAACGATAATCGCACGTCCATACGGGTTTTTTTTTATATCTGCGCAAAATCTTCGCGTGCCAATCAATGTTTTCGTGTTTTTTCAACGATGCCCACCTTTTCTTCCTTTTTATCCTCACGACCGATAAATTATTCGGCACCTGATAATATTGTTAATGCATTTTTTTTTTTAACAAAAAATACCAATTACTCGTTTATACTTGTATACTTTTTTTTTGGAGAAAATTTTTTTTTTTTCGACTATTCGTGTTTTCGTAACGTTTCGTATATACTGATGGTAAAATTACATATGTATATGCATTGCGAGTACAATACGCCTATGATTCTCCCAGGCGTTAAAAATCTTCGATCCGACCACCTGCTTGCGAAAAGAATCGAATTAATTTGACCATCATTATAATTACCATCATCATACCATTATGATACTGCAACCGAATGAAAATGACTTCGTGACTTTTGGTATCGGACTTTGACATACCTCGTAGCACTTTGCCTATTTATCTGGTAGAATTAGAATTTTTATCATAAGAAAATGACTCTACCCTGTGACTCAACTGTACAGGTCGTTCATTAAACGCAGGAATGATTCATCGAGTAAACTCGGTGCAATTTGTACTATAGCGTGGTGTTACGAAGAAGCTTCAATTTTCGAAAGATTTTTCACTCTCCAAAAAGAATTTTCTTGTATATCCTGCATAATGGTGTTACACATAGCGCTGGAAACTCGAAAGTTTCCAAGTACGAGTCATGGGCCCGATATCACATTTTTTGGATTAAATAAAATTTTTTTTTTATCAATTCCAAAAAGTAGTGCGAGTTTTCAAAATGAATTTGGACAAACCATTTTTTTTTAATAATTCGAGTAAGAAGGGAAACTTAGAAATTTTTGATTACAGCATAGTTGACCAGCGTGATTACTGTCATAGTTTCCAGGAAAAATATACCTTCCTAATGATTGTAGACTAGAAAATGTCCTTGGTCCTTTGACGACTTTCTTACAGAAGTTATTAAGAATTCTTGCTGCCTCGAAGTGCATATCTGTTTTTGCTGTTTCTGAGCATTTTCATATCGTTACGTTTTACCTTTATCTCAGAAATTTAATGATTGTCACATCTTGCTTTCTCCGACAAAATTTCCAAAAAAATGGCTCAAACTTTTTAGGCTATATTTACCTTCGCGCATACACGGAACGATCAGATTTACATATATTCAGGACTTCCGGTTTGAAAAAAAAATAGTATCCACGAGTGCATTGAGACAACTGAATGAATTCACTGAATCAATCGGGTCTAATCTACAGGAAATACGATAAGCATATACACGGAACAGTAAAACTTAAAAATGCCGAGCATTTCCGGTTTGTAAGTTCCATATTTGTGAAAAAAAAAAAAAACATTTTTTTTTTTACAACAACCAGCGCATAACACGCGATCCCACGATTTAACGCGCCACAAGGTAAACCAGTCACCCATCATATTTTAACTATGAATTTTGGCATCGCAAGATCTGCTTGCAAAATCTCGCGAATACTACACATACCTGTCACATTGATTCCAGCGAAAGACTGAAACTCCGAAATTGCCCTGTACATTGTTTCCTCGGAGATGAGACCCCCGCTCGCAGGATTGACTGGCGGCAGGTATCCAAACTGCGACAAGTATCTCTGTGAAAAAAAAAAAAAAAATTATTACCAACCGACTATAGCCAGTTTCAGTTACAAACAATAAAAAATTAACGACAGTATAATAATAATTTAGTACAATTCTGAGCGCATTGTAACGTATAATTGAAAAAAAGGAAAGTCATTAAAGAAGATAACACCGTTTAAAGACTACAATAGCGAAGGTAACTTTATATAACGGGTAACTAATAAATATCCATAACAATCAGCTGCTAGCACGGCTCGAAGACAATGGCTACGATGATACCGCGAAAGCGGTAAACTGATAGCACGAATAATAAAAATTAAATTTTGAAATTTAATAATTTCACCAGAGTTATTTTGTCGTTTGAAAGTTAAAAAAAAAATGACTTTGAAAAAGTGATAAATGAAATCGGTATATCCAGGTACAATAGAACGGATGACTATGGTCATTCGGTATCGCTTTTGTATATCATTGACATTCTTTCGTTAAAAAAAAAAAAATGTTTGTCTTATTGCCTCAAATTGTTCCGTAACCTTCAGACCACGTGCACTGTTAAAGTCCGACTTTTAACTACCTTTACCTAGAACTCTTAAATACACGGCGCAATGCAAATCGCGACTCCGTGCTTGCGAGCTTTCAGCGATAACGGAAGTCAAGATTGATACTTCCATGACTAAACGACTATAACTTCTGAACGGCGTCCTTGGCGAGTCCACTCTGGATTTACAAAATAGGTAAATCAGATAATAGAGTAATGAAAATTTGACGAGCACCTCGAGAACCTTCTCCGTGGATATCTGACCTCTCGACCTCCGATAACAGGACCAAAAAATTAAAATACGAACGGAAAAACCGAATCAGGGCTCCCCCCAGCTTTTTCCTATTGCAAAGCTGGTGATCAAGTTGAGGATCGATTAATCGATTTATAATGATAAGAATGAGACAGGCGATAAGAAAAACGACCATACCCATGTCTCGTTACTAATTCCGTGATATTATCTGAATATTTATTTCTGATCTCAGCATGTGAGATCGGTAATTAAAAAAAAAAAAAAACAGGTATTCATCGTAAAGGACCTTTCGACCGTTAAAGAAATCAAGTTTCGTACAATTAAATACGTACCGAACAAAAACAATATGCATAATTCGTTTAATTTCAAAAAAAAAAAAAAAAAATTTTTATTCTCAAGCAGGAAGCTTGATTTTTCTTACGTGATCCGACAGCAAGTATCATCGGTCATTCGTGATAAGTAGCCAGGATGTGGTTCGACCAAATCTTTGCCGTATGCATTGTCGTACTTTGACCTCGACTCTGCCTGTGCTTATACAATGATATAATATAACGATATAACGATGCCACGGAAAGTACAGGGTATTGCCAATAACGTTGTACATCGATATATAGGGGAGAGTCCCCCAGTACCGGCCGGCATCCAGTACCGGCCATTTGCAGTTTTGGAATATTTGTAAGAAATA
>JARQTC010000749.1:46937-125396 GCA_030142495.1 Cephus runcator | reverse complement strand
TTGTACATGTAACTTGTGGAATTTTTGTTTTATTTTGAATCATCCTTAGGGTGACGGTACTGGCGGACTCTCCCCTACGTAAGGCAGGTAAAAGAAAAGGGTGGCTGATACCGCGTAGTAAATAACGTGGGGAAATGTGATATGGGGTCTAAGACACTTTTTTTCCCGTGTTACGATTGACCGTCCAGAGGCTATGCGAGATCTGGACGACAACATTGATTATTCACGTGGTTCTTGGGAATTGTCGGGGAGAGCCGGCATCCTCGTATAAAATACTTTTACTACGTTTGAAACGGCCAGAATGAGATTACGTTGCGTATGAATGAATGACGCATACAGAAGGAATGCGGGATTTCTGGTCGACTCTGTCGAGGAAAGCGAAAAATCGGATGCAATGGGTTTTGAGGTCGACGTTTCTTAGGATTTCGCGAAGTTACACCGAATGACTCTTTTCTATTAGGATTTCGTAACTTGCTCAAATTACGTCACTGGATCAGCACGCCGACTAGACGTACTTTTACATATGGTTGTTGGCCTCTGTGTAGCTCGAAAAAAGAAAGTTAACCACGTGGCAGGTATAGAAGTTTAGTATTCAATATTTTTCATTAAAAGTCACTGCCAATCGTGTAGGCTCGATCTAATCGTATTTTCGTAATGCGTAATCGCAAAGTTATCCGAAATGGGTTTTATAAGTGAGCCGGTTATGTGGACTGTACGCGGTATGGTCGATCCGCACGTTTTTTTTTTGACAGCTGTCAAATGCGATTCTTAATACACGTGGCTTTCCCAAATATTAGCGAAATATACGCTTAAGTGAAAATATGAAATATATATTTAATGGAAAGAGACGCACGTGCATATTACGCAATAAAAATTGTATGCGAAGCTGCACGTGGCTTGCTAGAGACTTTGTTTTTTGACTTTACTGTCAAACGCCACGTGACTTTTTCAATGTGATTCAACCCCTGCATACGATAATCTGTAGAATATAAATTACGTTTTCTTCGTAATTATCGGGCAACGCTAAAATTCCATAAAGAATCAAAGAATATCTTATCGATAGTCAAGATTGACCTGGCGACTGAAAGTCATTGAAAAATATATATTATTAGACAAATCTCAAAATTCGTTTCGGCTTCGATAGCCTATCGAAAGAACTGACAGGTAATTGCATAACTACTAATTGCGACGTATCTTTACTATAAACAAAGGGTGATTAAGCTTGTCAATGAGTGTCGTTACAGTTACAGCGAATGACCCCTGACTAACACAGAACGTCACGTGACCCTCCTTATACACGTACGTATATCGAATTTTGAAATCGAACACCTATTATTCCGATGGCGTTGGAAAAACTTAATTTCCCAATAACTGTTCGATTTATCAGTAAACTCGTTGCGAGACAACGTTAAAAGATAAAATCCCACGAAATTACACGTATAGTCGTGTAAGGTTAAATTTACAGATATTAAAAAAAAAAAATTTTTTTTAATTATCAACTTGCCGACGCCTAAGATTTCGAAATAGATGTATAAAAAAAAATTTCCTTGAAAATCCCATTTTTTTTTGGTCCAAGCAGAATTTAAAGGCATGCCTTGAAGGACTGTGTTCTACAATCGTATTCACAGTTTACGTCGAGCCTAGCCCAACTAAAGTTAACTTGACCAAGTCACCTTCCTGGACCTTAAGAGAAGTGTCAATTCTCCGAATGAGAATTTTTATGAATGAACGCCAGAGACACGTGTGGGAGCCGCAGCGCCAGCGACGGGCATACGTGTGAATGGGACGGTTTCTGTGTATCGTGTAGGCGAACCTGTACTATAAGGTCGAGGCGTTACTACCTGTTGCTGAATCAGCAACGTATTTCTGGGAATCCGTTGCTGCATCATTCGCTCGGCCTGTTAACAACAGTTACGACGGACCTGCCAGTCCTGCCTTAAGGGGCTTAATGACTTCCGTCACCTCACAGTCATCATCTCGGCTCGCATTGGGTGAGCCTGCTGATCTACGTTGACTAATCGAATTTACACGCGTCCGTGAAATTCTTACCAGTTTGCCCGAATATCCAAACTCATAATATTCCATTAATATCTATAAGATATGGTCGCCTGAAAGGTCCTTGTTGAAACTGACACCATGATACGTGGTAGATTGATATTGAAAAAAAAAAAAAAAAAAAAAAAAACATTATCAAAGTACAATGTTAGATTGGCTACTTAACGTCATTCTTGGACATTGTTTATCGTAACCCAGTGAACTGACTCAATTCAGGGACACTTAAATTTATTTTTTTGACCGTCTTACCTAAAGACTCGTCAACCGAGATACTGAAATAGTGTATAAAATAAAAAAAGTTTTTTTTGGATATTCCGTAAAATCAAATTGCGATTTTTAGCGAGCTTCTGTTGGAAAAAAATAATTTTTAGCATTCTCTCGATACTTCGATTTTATTGAAAATTCATGTATCTCGTAAAAAAGTGAGATTTGAAATATCCTGTGAATATACTTGAAACTTATATTATAAATTGCAAATTTTATGAACGAATTCTAAAAGGGGTTTAAGAGCTTTAAGAGTCTTTTAGGAGCTGTGCGCGTTTCGATTGACTCTTTACGAGGTCGACGATTATTATCGCGCATGCGCATTTACCTTAAAGTTTACGACAATCGTCACGCGTGCATATCAGCAAATTGTTATCATTCGCCGTTATCGTTGATAACATACAGATACGCAGCTTTACCTTTGGCGTGAACTCATTTGACAAATATGTACGCTGCCGAACGAGAGCAAGTGAAGCACTTTTATAATATAAAAAATTACAAAGCAGCTCGAGCCGCGACTTGCGACCCGAGAAAGGAAACGAATTAAGAGTAGCTAAATGTTCATTGAAAAAAGGACAAGCCCAACTTTCCTCGAGCTCCTCGTGACTTTTCGTGATTCACACGAATTTCGTACAATTCGTTATGCACGATATGCGATTTATGAATAATAAAAATATAAATACCGAACGAGTTTAGTAGAATGTAAATTTCATATAATCATAATGGTATCGTACATCGCACACACGTATATCATATAGCATAAAATCTAAATACTCAAAAACGATAGTTTTTCGCATTAGAAAAATTTCCGCAAAGACGTTTAAAGTATCGTAATGCAATCAGGGTAAAAAAGGGTTCTTGACTTAAAAAAAAAAAAAAAATAAAAAATGTCCTCCCGACGATAATTTACCTCCATTTTTTTCTTTTGAAATTCGAGTCACAAGAAACGTCAGACAAGATCGCCTTCAAGTTCAAATATCAAAGAATAAGATTCATTAACCCGAATGACTCGTGCGCGTGTGTAGGACCCATGTGAAGTTTAACATATTCCGACGGCCGAACAAAAGAACTCTATAACCAGACATACGATACGACGACGAAAAAACTTTCTCCGGTATTCGCTTTGGATTTCCATGCGATCAGACGAGTTTCGCCATTCACGATGGTAAGCGGGATTAAGGGCGGGGAGAGGGGGCACCGGCTCGAGTAGCTACGCTCCTGGTGGGGAGATGCTCGGTGTACATAAATTAATAAAATAGCGACCCCGACCTTGAAGAGGTCTTTGTCGACTCGAACGCATCGGTATTCCACGCCCTCGCATCTCCTTTCAGACGCTCTTTGAATATAAAGCAGCCACCATTCTCCCGTGGCTTTGTACCGTGGCACAAAGTATCCACTGGACACCTGGCTGTCCCGTCCACATATTGCACTGCTATTTTTCTACCTGACTTTTCCGTCCGAGGAAGCTTCGCTTTCGATCGTTTGAATTTCGCGCCCTTTCACGCGTATCCTCATTGTTATACCCATCAGTGGAATATTATTCGACATCATTCGCGATGATGCAGCTTCTCTTGTTTACCAACTAATTTTTCAATTTCGACCAATTTTTTAGTGACAAATATCAACGCCGTTTATTTAGCATTTTTTTTTTTATCAAGTTTCACACCTTCAACGAATCTGGGGCTCATCGGGCCACTAATGCCGTTTCGAATTACGAAAATTTCACTCGAGCTTTATGAGCATAAGTTGGCCAGAAATTCAAAGTATGATAAGAACTCTGAGTGATACCATTGGTCGCGTGTGGATTTTTTTCAAAATTAAATTTAACATTTTGATAATTATTTACAACGTCAATACATCTGCAATCTCACCAGTTTTTGTTTCCATTAAATTCATTTTAACCCGATTGGCAAATTATTATTTTGCGTGCATAATGAATGCGAAACGCGTTACGCGTTAGAGATTTGTCTAACGTCGAATTGTCAGATTGTATTAGTTACCGAATGTTGGTATCACTGGGATTAGTTTTACATTAGAACGTAAGCGCGTATTTCCACAAGAACATACAGAAAAACCGTAAGGTCGATGTCTGTTCGAAAAAACGATAAATTATGCCCAGACCACCATTTGCCCGTTCCATCTCCATTTCAGTGTTCGAATTTGGAGCACGAGATCGGCATGCACGTATAAGTGCCAGTATCCGCTTTGGCAATAACGTAATTCACCACAATTGTACGCGTTGCACTGGTTCGTAGAAGGCGGAATTGTGGTCAATTCAAATAAATATTCATATTCGCAATGCTCAGCTTGTTGGAAGATTCGAACTCGAAGATCGATCGAACCGAAGCAAGATTCTATCGACGACTCCACCTTGTGCCTGGGTATCTGACTCGGAAATCACTGGACTGATTGTGACTCACAAATCACAGTTCAATCTCTCGTTCCGTAGAAATACGTTGGCTGTACAAAGCATCGCGTTGGGACGATGCTATCGGGGCCCGTTGTTAATTTGTGTCACGTTTCGAAAAGGACGCTAACCGCAGTTCGATAAACTCAGCACGCTGCTTCTCGAGGACAGACCGAATCTCACAGAGCACCGTACCTATCCGTAGGTCCACTTTATGACTCGTGAATTTTTCACTGATTCCTAAAGTTCCTAAAACTACCTTTACTCCTGTGACCAGTCAAATGAATCAAGTAAATTCAATTCGGATGGAGAATACGAATTTTCCAAAAATAATAACTCCGTGATCGACGTTAAACTTTGTATAATTAATTTTATCCGTATTTTCAATTCTTAATCTTAGCCCCAAGTAACGTAACGAACGATACTGCAGGCACGATATGCAGCAACGAAGCAAAATTACGAGTAACAGCTGATCCACTGCAGAATGCTTGAGCGCAAGACTTTCCAAACTGAAATTACATTACAGTTTACTTGTAAAGGAATTTCGAGATAAAAAAAAAAAACATGGCCGACTCAATCGATTGACTGGACGTTCGGAAAGACCGAATTCACGCGTACGTCGGTTTTCTTGAAAAATATTTCTTTACACGACCGTCGAGAATCTCCTTTCACGGTACAAAAAGGGAAAGTGAGAATTCGTGTTAAAAAAATTGAAGAAGAACGATTTAACAAGCAGATCGTAAAATTTTTAAGCAAACTTTGTATGCTTCACAGATACCAGGAAAACCGCATGGGATTACACGTTTGGCTTAAAAAAATATTTCCTGACTTGTTATTGCCTCTCGTTTTGGTACTAATACAATGAATCAACGAGAACGGAACGTGAATTAAAATCGATATGATTTTCAGTGCTACAACTGCAGTATACAATTCGTTTTTTAATACAATGATATCCGCATACTAATACGACAAATAGCGTTTGACTCAAAGTATACGTAACTGCCTGCGTCCGACTGTGACTGTTTTATTTGTTGATAACGAAGTCTCGGCCGATAATAAGAAAAAAAGCGAGGACTAACGATGAATAACGAGAAGAGAGGCTGATTCAACGTCGGAGGTAGTAACGAAGCGACTCATATAAAATACACGAGACGCCACGCGTGAGAGGTGATTCATCTTTGAATTCATGAATATCGGCAAGGTTGGCTCTATTTGAATTGGAGGTCAGTCCCTTCGAAATCTTTGACTCGTCCCTTTATCTTCGTCAAATCACTCCTAAATATTCAATCACGTTGACATACTAACTCCTTGGCAGCAGCAGTTATTTACGAACGCTGACGAAATTTTCTCGTAAATTTGGTAAAAAGTGGAAAAAGGTCACTTTCAATATTCCCTTGATACCTAAAAATCCTGTATCTGGCTTTGAGCACGATACTGTGTATTATGCTTAATGAATTCGAGGATCGATAAATTTCGACGATACCGTGAAAATCGATGGGTGTTGCTGATGAATATGAAAAAGCAGAATAACTCGTTTTGCCAGTATTAATAAAAGTTTTAGCATGTTTTTCTGACACGGTGAACCCCAATTTGTAGATTGTTGTAAAATATTAATATATTGCGCATTTATTATTTTGAACGATGCATAAAGAAACGTTATACGCCAGATATACAAAGCATGTACGAAAACATGACAATTGCTAATTACGACATTTGCATTGGTGCATCACGGTTATAGAATTTCAGGTCTGTCTTATTTGTCGCGATTGACTAAAGGCTGTCTTTTTTTTTATGAAAAATTCTCTTTTTCTTTTTACTACTTTACGATACTCACTAACGAAGTGGTCAAACAATTAATAGTCATTGATCGTGTCAACACTGTCTACAGACATACCGAGTAACTGCTAATAATGAAATTATAAAAAATGAAGTAAACGGGCTAACTTCAAAAAATTGCAAGCACTGAAATTACTTAAAAATTCGCGTTTACAAATTTCCATAAAATCCCTGAAACACTTTTTTTTCCAAATAAAATAATATATTTCATGTAAACCATGCACATGCATGTACTCTGAAATTGTACGCAGAATAGCGTGTGGCTTGCTAAGATAATTCTTTGTTACCGATCCGTTAAAAAGAAAAAAAAAAAAAAATACATTTTACTCATGGACCAGGTACAACTTTTTTTTTTCTTTGTTCAAAACTTGTATACTTCCTGACAGAGCGTGCGACGAAGCACGCATGCAATGTCCCACGTGGCCATCGCGTTACGTAAGGAATGCGATATGAAAAACTAATTGTTCATCAGTCTTACGTCAGAGTTCGGATCGATGTGGAAGAAATATAAAACAAAATGGAAAGTGAGAGAGGCCGATAGTAGTGAGTTAACAGGGTAACAAGAAAATCGTTTCGCGAACGACAAATTTAGAAAGTAGTTTGGTACGATTGGACGAGAAAAAAAAAGGTTGTCGAAATAAGTTTGTCTTCTGACTCGATTGGGAGCGAACGATGTAAAAAAAAACGAATCGTATCCTTTACCATCTTATTATGTATTCCCTACTGGAAGATAGATATCCACGTTTCAAACTGCGCAATGCAGGATGCTTTGTTTTCGTGTTCAAAGTCAAATGCATATCTAGTCCCTCGTCGATACATAAATATGCGATTTATGGGTGTACATGCGACGACGTTGTCACGTGGCGACACTATGCATAATACTCGATGCATCCCGTTGAATCTCGTAACAATATTGTAGGAAGAGTCACAGTAGCGGAGGTGGTAGTAATTTTTTATAATTCTAGTAACGAGACCTCCGCATCACAGTGGTACGAAAGAGGGACTTCGAAACTAACCTTTGTTTACCAAGGACTTGAATACGTAAGGCTTTGACACCGGCTGTCTTTAAATCGTACCGACCGGAGAATACGGGGTTCGAAAATGTACTAAAAAATGAGCTCGCGAAGAGTCGTCGAAATATATACAATAGAAACAAAAGACCGACCATAGGTTAACTAGTCACTCGCGAAACTCTGTATCTGGTAATGACTAAAACTGCCGCGTGGCGTCGCGTCGGAGAGTCGCAGTGTCGACAATACGAATATCTATCGTCGATTGTTAATATTCCAATGACAGTTAATTCGTGTCCGGACTGTGGATCCGCGATGACGAAGGCCAGGCAGCGTGGCTTCGGCTGATCTTGCGGGCTGGAGTATTTCCGCGTCGGACAACATACATTATTTACTATTTCCTAGTATGAAGCTGCTGTCGAGGAAACTTGGCACTTCGCCACAGCATGGAAATTTTTATTAGTTTACACGGGATTCGTTCGAGTGTATCTTTCACAGGACAAAGCCATTGTCCGGGAAGCACTGGTTTGCCGAATCAGCTGTGTCTTTTGTTCCTCGCAAATTTTTCCTATTTAGCCGACTGTCATTGAGAGCATAAAAATTCAAAAATCCTGTTTTATCTTATTCGCCTACCATTCACGAGGTATCCACTGCTATCATCGTGCGATCATACGAAATCGACACAAAAAGATCGTTCCTACCACGTTTGTAAGGCACTGGGTTAAGTCAACAGCTCTGGCTTTGTTCACTGTGCTACCGGCAACTGAAACTTTCCCACGAAGATAACACAGTGCCATATGACAATATTTAGGATTTTTATCACGGCAAGAATTGAAGAAAAAAAAAAAAAATTTTTTATCATTGGTCTACTTAAAAAAATTTTTTTTTCCATATTTACATATAGCGTACGAAACGATCTTTTACAAAGATAATAATTATCAAAATCCCAAGATAAGACCCAACTTCTAATCAATCTTACATGTGGATACCTCTAAATGACCTGCCCTTTCCGGTCTACGAGTCACCCATTTTTCCAATCTAGAAAATGAAGGTTATCGCCTGTATTGATCGATGCATTAAATCGATTGTGTATTCGACTTATCTTATTTAACTTACTTCTTCAATGCCATTCCATTTTTAGGGGGGGGGGGGGGGGGCTTTTAACCCTATCCACGAATTTACTCGTTTCTTTCAAAACGACTTGTATACGTCGCTCGAAATATTGTGATAATAAATCAAAAAGTGTGTCACTCTCGCATTCCAATTGTTAGTACAAATACAATAATTTACGAGGAAATTTCAACAATGACAATATCGTTCACAAAGGGGACACTGTGTTACAATTTATATTAAAGTGACAAGTTATATTTAAGATATAATATACAAGATTTTCATTTCACTCCAGCAACCTCACGATCATTGTATCTCTCTTACCTATCGAATATTACTATCAGTTATCAGTCCTGATTTTTTTTTTTTTTCTTGGTCTCCGGCGTAATACCTCATCGAGAATAGAGAGAACGCAAATGATTTATTGTGAACCGAAGGTCGTCATCGAGTCATCAGGCGATTCTGAACTTTGTCAGGGGAATCGCGTGACGTCACGAGCACACCTTACGTCATTAATTAGAAACCCGTTCAGCCACTGATCTTTTCTTTCTCCTTTTCTTCAGATTCCTCACTCTGCTACTGGCCGTACGTTATTCCATTTTTCAGTAGTCACTCAAATTACTCTGCACCTTAAAAAAATTACTAAGGTCTGAGCTGTAAAAATATTAACGTCTAAAATATCGCAGAACGCCAACTAAAAAGTACAGGACGAACGTAGCCGAGAGGGACTACCGTTATCCAGTTTATTTATCATAGTCTTTTATTACAAAGGATATATTCAAATTGATGAATAATAAAAGCATAAATGGCTCATTTGAATTTAACGCCGTTGCATGCTCCTTAGTTTCGATCGTAAATTTCCCGAGTGTCGAAATCAACTTTATTAAAATTTTACACCGAACACTCAACACCGGCGACTAACGCTACTTGGCGACACTACATTTTTTTTACCGTTTACAGCAGTAAGAAATTTATTGTTATTATCGCAGGTAATTTCAATTTAACGTGTAATCGATTGGCTTGTCAACCGTCGATAAGAAACGATACGCAAAAAAGATTTATTGAATTACTAGTGAATTTACGTGAAATATATGCATGTAGTGCAATCGAGATCCAATCACAATATATACGTACGGTGAGACACGGTAACCAACTTTCGATAAGAAAAAAATAAACGTGGACCGGGTTGGTCTTAGATAAAAGGCTATCAGGTTGTGTAATCTGGTTATCGTGTGGCTTTTATCATCGTATTTGCCATTTGGGCAATTTGTTTGTTTAAAACTCTCATACGCCGAGATATCTTTTCCGTCGTTGCTGCATCACGGTTTTCCGAAAAAATTATTTTGCCCTTCCTGACAGTATACTTTCACGATTTTATGGTAACGTAATATCGTGTGTAGCTAGTGGAACGCCAACGGTCATTCTAATAATGGGAAATTTCTAGTTGCTTAATAATGTCATTTTAGTTTTTTCAGTTACGAGGATATACTGATATTCACTTATACGCTATTTGCGCAAGTCAGTCTTTTAATTAATTATATTATTTTATTATCCCCGTTGCTTTATCGGCCATTCGATGAATCATTTGTTTGAAAACAAAGGAGTAGGTGCGGAATTGATCAGTTCAGAGTAAATCTGGTATCTACGTATCTGCTTGTATCGTCGGATATAGCACTTCGTGTAGCATGTAATCTATAGATAATAGATATAGAAAAATACGTAATGTTACTATGACCGGCAGCTTCAGGAATGTTTGTGCATTTATCGCAATGACTTTTTTAAAAATCGCATTCAAACCTGCTACTCCAACATATTCACTGGATGTCACACTTCGAATATCCTAGTATATAATTGTCCTTTGTGAAATTGACTTTTGTATGTGTCATTGTTGTTTCGAATGACAAAATAGCGGAATTAACGAACGTAACGTTTGAACGAAATATCTTTCACTAAAAATGCTTGTTCGTACGATAAAAACAACAAAAGACTCACCATAGCTCCAGTATCAGATACAACCGGTGGTACATCTTGAGTTTCGGCACAAACAACGGTAGCAATAACAATGATCACAAGCTTTCCGAAACTTGTCGATAAATTTTGGACAGTCCTCTCCGCCATGTTGGATGACAAGTTAATACAAGCAAGGATAAAATTAAATACTTCGTAGAATGGTAATAGGAGAATTAAATTACATTCGACAAGTATCACTGACAATGTTTTCTCATTTTCCGGGCACAAACTGGACACTCGCGTTCGCGATTTTTGTTTAATTTCTTACGTGAACGCAAAAAAAAATACGACTGAACACTAAATTTAAGGATTTGGAACGCGAAAACAATAAATAAATTCCTCGATGACACCACGATACGACACTATCGAAATTCGCACGGTTTGAGGACGTCACGACTTCGAAAAAATTCGTAACAGGAACAACGAGGGTTGATCATTAAAAGATGGGTGTTCAACTATGGGTGTTTTTTTAACACGCATAGAATCGCGAACAACCAGCTGGCCCGGAGTACACCGCCACTCTGATTCAACAGAGCACGGTCACTGACTTTTATTGGATTCCCCCACCACGACGCCCTTCGCGCTTTTTCTCCACGTTGTCCCACCAGCCCGTGCAAGTACACTCAACATCAGATGCAACATAGGTAGTCAGAGTCTGGTCGAGTAATAACTCTACGCTACGTTCTTCGAGAATAAAGGATGGCAGGAGAAAAGAGGACGTTCTCGCGAGGATTTATTTTTTAAAGACGCTCTATAGTAATACAAATAACTACTAAATTCTCATAGTATTCTTATCGCTATTTTCCTTAGTTATTCGTGCATCTACTATGAATTATCTAACAAGAAATTCATTGGCTGTTCGAAAAGATCGAAATTTTTTTTTCAATAACTACTCCTTTTTACTTCGATAAACACGAGTCTTATCATTATTTTTCCTTATGATTTTATGCATTTTAAGAAATTAGCATGAGATACATTTCTAATTCATAAAGTATGAATTTTTGTTACATAAATATTTCATTAGCTAATTACGATACGTAATAAAGAAATAACATTGATTATTTTCATATTTTATTCTGTGGTAATAAAAAATATATTTTTGGACCTTTTATCGTTAATCGCACTTTATGCATTCTTACGAACATTACTTCTCGGATTTATGTACGAAAGAATACCAAGAATTACCGAAGGCTAATCCTAGTATCTTAGTAAGGAGCAAACGAAAGATATATTGGTATCCATTTGAAACTTTACTCTCAAAAATAAATACAGAATTTGAATAGAACTTGCGCACCGTCGCTTTTCCTTTCTCATTTTCGCATTTCTGCCCATTTTAAGAATGGATTGTCATTCGTAAGTTCTCCAAGACTTGTCTCGGGCTCGTCCTTTCTAAATATACACGTATAAATGGACTTCGCGACGCTAACGTTGCGTCTTGTTTTTTCTGTTGTCTCGCTGAATATCGCTCGGTAGAATTATTATTTCTACAAGCGTCAAGCTTCCTACTAGACGGATCTCAGCTTGGTAAAGAGGATAATTCGCGTTTTTTGAACTTCCTTCTGGTTCGCTAAATTCCTGCGCACATTGTTATCCTTTTACTTTTCAGAATCGAGATAAGGAAGTCATTGCTCTGTCCAGTCTATCCCTCTGCTTCCTTTGGTTGGTTGGAATTATAACCTCAAATCCCATGAAATTTCTTGGTTATGCTTCAATAAAGTCTATCGTCTTTATTCATAAGTTCTTGTTATCCGTCGCCATTAACCTACTAGCAACAATCGCTGATCAAGATTAGCCTGTGTATCGATCCGATTGGTTATTGGTATCTTTAACCTAAAAATTCTTATAATGAGACGGATTGTGTATGGAGTTAATGTCTTTGGCATTTGTTTCTCTTGGACTGTAAATTCTTTATTTTCTGACTTTTCGGTAATTAAAGTAATAGTCATTTTACGTATTAAGATTTCAATGTAAACTGCATTAAATTGATATCGGCAAATATACTTGTATTCAAAATATTATAAATAGTAGGCAGTGATAATTACGACAATCGTTGATAATTGTTTTCCCATATTTTCTGATATGCAATTATGGCATTTATGATAGCAAATCAAAATTACGTTTATCTTCTGTACGTCATGCAATTACGTGACGCAATGATATTTAAACTATACACCTTAAGTTATGATAAAATTTGCATCATCAACGGCTTTACTGTAAGTGTAACGCGAGTTGCAGTAAAATTATAAAAAAATGGTGAATCTCGTTCGAAATCATTGAAATCAATGAAAGTGCAAAAAAATGCCCAAAAATACGTACGATACAAATAAAATTGTACTGACAAAGAATATTAAAATCTACGGATGTCACAGTATTATGTTGACCCATTCAAAGGATTCCACTATTTTAATGTTAAACTTTACGAGTGGTTCGCGTTTTACCGTGCACCTGCACGTTATGCATTATTTATTAAATTTACGATATAAACAGTGAAATTTTGAAAATTGCATAGAACCCTATATGTATACTCCTTCATAGTTTTTAATTGAATTCGAATCACGTCCAAAGTATGGAATTTTAAAAAATTTGTCATTCAACGACCTGTAACACGTCGAACTTTATAAGCTTGAAATTTCTATCTTTAACGTGAACGATTAAATTCATATCTGTGGGATCGATACCGTTATAAATCTACGATCGATGGCTATTCATTAAATTTGATTTCATTTTTGGATCTTTGGGGCGAGATATTATTATTATTATTGCAACTTACCTGCATGCTGTGCATTATTCACGGATTCTCATTGCGTAAATAGCATTGAAATAAATAGTAATAGATGCTGTAGGCTGCTGTATCAAAACGATCGTGAATTCGATTCACGTTACGGATCAGTGGCTTTTCGGAAATTTCTTTTCGGTCATTGTTGGTAGGTAAACAACGCACAGTACTTTTTTTTTCGAAATTTTCATAAATATAGATATATTATTTTCTGGGAACTTGACCCTGAAAACTATGTGTGGAAGCGTACGTGAATTCTGTCTATGTTATCTGTATTGCTTTGTGGTATTATTGTATAATACATATTTATGCATGTTTACTGGAGTATGTTCAGCACTTTATGCAAGGTAGACAAAATCGACCGAGAAATTTTTTAAGAATTTAGAAATTTTTTTGGTTGATACGATAAATGGCAATTACTCTCGATTGGAAAATCTTTGAAAAATTTATAATTCAATTGCAAAGTTGTGTATTTGTGCAAGACTTGCAATTGATTTTTAAGACTTCTTGTCAGGGTTGAACGGTCGATAATGAAGTAAAATAGAGTTTTTATTTCCACAGTCCGGCATCGAAATAATTGGATTTCGAAAATGACGATCGATCCTATTTCGATTGCATACGATTCACCTTGGCCCATTCCGTAAATTCCGCAAAAGTACGAAATTCTATTCTGGAACAACTTTTTGAGTAATCCAAATTTACATAACGTATTTATTATTTAATTACATAAATTACTTAGGTCTTTTAACGTGATTTTACGCTTATGCGATTCTCGCGATCTTTAAGTATCGCGATCGAAAATTGGCCGTTTGATAGGTAAGAGAATACCTAATCCCATACAATTTATTAAAACATGCATTCCAATTAAGATTAAAAATTTTGAGTTTTTTCAGATGACAGCTCAATTTCGATCTATGCTACGTTTTAATATTTAGCGTACAGTTCTTGGGTCATACGCAATCCAAGTGTTGAACTATGCAAATTTTAATTCTCGATCCGAGTAACGTTAATTTTTTGGGTCGGTGGCTCAAGTACATTTTTTCACGCTCCCAACTTCGAGCATCCCGACAATCGCAGATTCGAGTTTTGTTCGCAGCATTACAAATAGGTGCGCCTGTGCGTGACTGTACACCACCTAACAATCGCAGATATAGCTATTTTATCTACGTCTATATTAAATATGTAATTCTTGTACCACGTTAAATGCATATTTGATATATTTTATGAATATTAATAATATAGTAAATTTTATATACCACGTAAAACTGAAATCGAATTCAAATCTCGCCCTGGCTAGTTTGACTGGCTAACCTGAACTCGGCGCAAACTTTACCTTGCATGTTCATTTATATTAATCTCATGCAAAAATATGGTTACTTACGAACTGGAATTATTGACCCGTATCTAACCAGGCACTAGCTAGATTGCCCTCAAGTAAGAAATCAGAGCTTGCCCTAAATATTCTGGTCCAAATTTTGACTAGGGATACAAATATACCGAACGACTTTGAAATTTCATATTTTTATTTTCTCAATTTTTCATTATTTATGACTCGAAACTAAAAAAATTTTTATACTTTCACTGACCCATTTTTGAAATGAAAATCATTGAATTTTTATTTTACATACGTTATGAAGTTCACTGAGGGTATTTATTTAAAAAAAAAATTAATCAAAATTCAAATAAAAAATTAACACGATTTTTTTCCCTTCTTTGAAAAAAAAAGTACCGCTCCACCGATTGCTTATATGTATTCTACTATCTTTACCTTTGGCTGATTCTGCATCATACGATCCAGTGAATCATTGAATTCGTATAGCGCTTTTGGTTATCGCGATACCTTTTGTACTTACCGCCGAATGCAGTATACAAATGACTCAAAATACTAAGCCATTAATGAAGCAGTTAGTCATTGCGGTTATTTATTTTTTTTATATGAATAATAGCAACATTCATTCCTTAGGGAGGCGTCCCTATGGTGGGCACGTATTCCACACGTGCCCTACACGTCGCAAGTCAGACCTAAATAAATCCTCATATCATTTCGATGGTGCCAAATCGAAATATCAATGATAATACAATTTTAAGATCAAAAGTTTCTGTAACCCATCGTCAAATTTGTGTGGGCCATCATAGGACTCAATTTTGAGTCTGACATGAAATTTCATAGGTGGTACCAACGGGATGACTGATTTTCTAAAAATTTCCTTAAATTTGGACTTTTAAAAATCCTTCGTGCTATCCGATGTGAAAAACGTAAAAATTAAATATTTCACATCCGGTTGTGCGGATATTTTGTCGTCATATGTATTGACGTTGGTATTTTGACGTGACGACATGAAAATAATATGAGGATTTGTTTAGGTTCCACAACGTGTAGGGCTGCACGTGCAGAATATTGACGTGTAGGATGTATGCTTGCCCCAGTGAAAAATGTTGCTATTATTCATATAGAATAAAAATAAATAACCGCAGTGACCGTCTAGTCTAATAATAAATCGGTATTTGAGTCATTTGTAATTTTTTAATATTTACCATAACAATGGGTTTGAAAATTGGGTAAAACTGTGATATCGTACAATTTAACGTTACATAGCAAAAGACACGTTGGATCATTTAGAGTTCAATACTAATATTTATGAAGATTTGTACACTACCGTTCATTAATTTCAATACGCCCGCAGATTTTTCGGATTCGGTACGCGTATTGAAAGATAGGCCAATACAAGTTAATATCGAATAACTTTTCCAGCTGAAAATCAGTATTACCAAAATTAAAAAAAAAAAATCGCGTACTGTATCGTGTATGAAGAATTGATTATAAAGATACGTGAAAGTAATTGCCATAAGAAAAAAAGCAAAAAATTTTCAAAATAAATCCGCAATCGGCAAAAAATGTAGAAAATCTTCATAACCCTGCAATAGAATATTTTTTTTTGGAATATCGAATAAACGAAAATTCAACAGTCGTGAATATTTGCCAATTGTATAACGGGATTTACAGAAATTTTAATTCTCAGGGATTATGCAATTCAAGGAAGAATACTCGGGGATAATGGCAGCCAATGAAATCAAATTGAAGAGGACCGCGACGCAGCTTTATTTATTTAAATGAGACAAATGTATTTTTCCCTTGACCTAATACGACCTCGAATTCTCCCATGAGATTTAGAATGAATTTGCATTAATTCGGGCATGCGGCTTAAGCCCATTTAAATGCAGCCGTACCCAGCTTGTAATTTTATTCAGAACTGCACAGGATTATTTACGAGAGACAGATTTTTCCTCGAAACTCAACAATCATTGTTTTGCCATGCTCGATGATGCACGGATTTTTTTATTTGCTACGTGCGTCAAAAATGCAACGGCCGCCGATCATAATTTTAAAGTCGCTTTTATACATTTCTAAAATTAGCTTACGGAAGCAAATTCCCATAGTGCTATTTTCCAAAAACGTTTATGCATTTTGAATAAATTTCATACGTACGTCAGACAGTTCTCGGCAGATAATTTTCGAAAACAATCAACGTCCTTATAATCCCACAAACTTCATATTCTTTGCGACCGATGGTTCAGGTAAATTGACGTTTTTATTGAGAAAAAAATTATAGACTCGTTGATAGTAATTATTAATAGCGTTAATTATATTAATTAAAAATTTAATTTTGAAATCCAAAAATTTATCGGAACCTTGTAGTAAATTCCCCAAAAAAAAATACCAAGAAATTCGTCGGTCATTGCGATGACCCAGACTAGTCGCAATTTGTTGTGACCTGTTCAAAAAACCGCAAGCAGTTTCGAAAATCACGTCATATCGGGAAATCACAAAAGTTATCCATTTGATACGTGCCTGTATATTCGTTGGCGCGAAATTTGAAATTATTCTAAGAACCGAGGTCTTAATGAGCCCCCTTACATTCGTCGCAACGTCTGATTAGTCAACGCGTTCTTTGTCGGGTAAAAAAATATAAATAAATAACAATAATAGTATCACCCTGACCCAAAATTTATAGTTTCTTTATCCCGCCGCTACGAGAACTTTCTGTGGGATTTTCAATCGTTTATTTAAATCTGAAATTTAAAAGTGCGAAATTTAAAACTATCCCAAGAACGGAGTTTGTAACGAGCCTCGTTAAATTCTTACAACGTTTGATTAGTCACCGTTCTCTTTGTCGGATAAAACAATATAAATATATAACGATAATAACATCACCCTGACCCAAAACTTAAAAAATGTTTTCCCAGTCGCTGCGAGAACTTCCGGCTTGGGATTTTCAATCAGTTATCATCGATGACTAATTGCTTGCTTTTGCAATATTTTCACCGCGTTAGTCAGGTATTCTGAGATTGATAAGAAAAATTGTAGATCAGCAGGATGGAAGTGGCCATGAGTATCAGTCGAGGGTGACACCCTTCTGTGTATTTAATGATTATAATTTTGCAACGATACATTTGGAATCAAGTGAATTTTCAGGGAATTCATAATCATATGATTAACGTGACTCACAGATGGTAATCATCATTAAATTGGTTGAACTTTGACGGTCTTGAAAAGTCAGCTAATACTGTACAGGGTGAGTTGTTTAATTTGTCACAAATGAATATCTCGGAAAGGAAGTATTTTGCGAAAAAAAATTTCGAACAAATTTTGTTTGGTTTCGAGGGGGGAAATATGCTGTAATGTTATTTTTACCAGCTACCGATTTAGATAATGTTTTCGTTTTCTGGTTCCCTTCGAGTCGCCACCTTGTTCAGAAGCTACGCTCTTAGGTTGATTCGTGCAGTTACGCCGATGCTCTCGGGAAGATTTGTTTTTCTTCAGTTGAGGTCGAGGTGCTCGAATCTGCCGTGGAGAGGTAGTCTCGACGTACCGAGTTGCCCGGCAGAGAGGACCTGACGGAGACGTCTCCACGGATCGGCAGAAGCCCGGGTGAGATACCGGCGATCTGCTGGAGACGGGCAAAGGGCTATAGAGCGGGCGAAGGTACAGTTTTCTTACGGTTAAGGGCAGAGGAGGAACACCCTGACCCGAGTTAAGGACGTGGTGCCCGGCTGTCGCCCAATGCCCTAGGAAAGCAGCCGTGGAGGATCTCCAAAAGAGTTACGTACCGATTCGCTAAGGAACGCTCTCGATTTAGTTTGAAGGGACGACTCGAGAGAAAGGGTAAGAGTTATCGGCTATTGGGATCTCGACCAATCAGAATGATTTTCGTTATGAGCAAGTTTACGAATTTGACTGCTTTAAAGCAGTCTGTCTTGGGACACCGATCGGGGTGCCTCGAGCTGCCTCGCGCTCCCGGGCTGTTTGTTGATGGTTTTTCTAGCTGTGTTTCCCGTCCGGTATAAAAAGTTCTCGCCTGTGTAGTGTTCGCGTTGCTCTCGCTATATTCAGAAAATCCTATAGATTTTCTGCGTGTGTTTCGGAAGTGCAGTGCAGTGCTATAGTGCAGTGCCCATCGGAGTGTACCCTGGATCCAATTCTCGGCCTTGAGGGATCAGCTGGACCAGCTCCGGTGAGTACTCCCAGTTTATTAATCGGTGGAGGGATTTCGATTTTACAGGTCCGATTCGATCTGCTACGTTCTCGATCGATTGCTCTCTATTTCTATTTCTACTTCGATCCTCCCTACCTCGACCTAGCAGCCTGAGCGGCCGTGCATTTCCGTCACCGTTCGCTCCCGTTCGCGCATCCAGTTGCGTTTGCTCATTTTACGCGACCCAAAAGATCAGCACCTACGGTTGCGTTTCTCGATTTTACGCCTCCCCAAAAAATGGAAGAATCCCCAAAAATCGACTCGTATTTTATTTTATTTGGTTCGCCCTTAAAAAATAAAATAATCGGAACAATTATTTTTTTAACACAATTAATACAGTGTAATAAACATTTTATTTATTTATTTTAATTGAATAAAATCTACATCTAAATTGTCTTTAACCAAAAATCGTGCTTTAAAACTCGTAATTAAAATTCATACGGTTAATGGAAAGTTAGGAATGAAAATTATCAAAAAGATATTTTCTTTTTGTTCTCTCTTATTCGATTTCAATTGGCTTCCGCATGTTTGCATAAAAGTACCCTTTATACCCGTATCACAAAGTGCATATACCTGCATATATCCACATACATATATATATATATATATATATATATATATATATATATATATAGTATATTGTAGATGACTGACTCACAATACGTTTTTCTGCTTACGATGAATTATTATTATTTGACGAGTGACACCATATAGATGGCAAACAATTGTGGACTTTTTTCTTTCACAAATAATATACCTGTTTTAAATATATTTTGAATATTGCAAACTATTTATGAAGAAATACGATACACTGGCAAATATTTCAATGACGTCGATATGTCCATATAGGTAAGAAAAAGTGAAATTTATATATTTCTCCTTAATTAAATAGCGTTATAGGATAAAAGAGTTTCAGACGGCATTAGTAATAAGACGGAAAAATGTATGCCGTTTCCGATATATGTATTTCCTTTATATGATTGGCATATATAATTACATTATATTTTTTTTCGGTTTATAACCGTAAAGCTATGAAGTATATCGGAATTGGTAACTGGTCCAGTTTTTTCGGCTCTAAAATTGAAATAAGATAAATGACCAAATTACCAATTTTTTTTAACAAAACCGTATCTATTCTACCGTTTAGATGCATATGAATAAAAGCATTATACGATGAAAGAGTTTCAGACGGCATTAGTAATAACACGGAAAAATTTATGCCGTCTCCGATATACGTATTTCCTTTATATGAGTGGTATATATAATTTTACATTATATTTTTCTCGGTTTATAACCGTAAAGCTGTGAAGTATATCGGAGGTGGTAACTGGTCCAGTTTTTTCGGCTCTAAAATTGAGATAAGATAAATGACCCAATTACCAATTTTTTTTAACAAAACCGTATCTATTCTACCGTTCAGATGCATATGAATAAAAAGTAGGGGGATGCAAAATTTCTATTGTTCCCGGAATGGAAACGGTAGTGAAGTTGCATTTGCTTATGCAAATCGCTGGTTCAGTTGGGCCAATTATATAGGGTGGTTCAATTGGTACGGCACTTAACTGAAGTACGCTATATTCGCAGTACCGTTCTATGATTCCTATATACCCAACTGGTCATGAAATGCATTCGGTGAATCATCGTTTAATGGTTCCTAGTAAAATTCATGGGATCTGGAATTATCCTAGAATCGAATACAGGAAAGTCACCGTGTACATTATTATGACAATGCTAGTTACTTTTTTTACATTTTAATGACAATGATAAATTTTAATACGAATTTCAAATGCTTTCGACTTACGAATTTGCGTGAACAGTGCATTAAATATTTTCCATTAATATCTCGATAGCAAAATTTTTACTACACATAAGCATGCAGGTTTTTATCTTGTCTTTTTCAATGGTGCGGCCATTTTGAATCTTCAGAAAGAAAAATATAGCAAACACTATATACAGCCCAAATATTCTTCTTCAACTATGTAAATGACTTTTGATTTAAATCCAATTAATTTATAATCAAGGAAAAAATCTTACAGGAACATTCTCTCGTCTGTGTCATGAGTCCATATCAAAATCTCGATGTTGAACACTTTTTTATATTAAGATTTATATTTTTGAAAATAATGTCATAGCTAACGATTTTGTAGGATATGCCAAAGCGAATATGTTTGAGTAAAGAATTTATCTATTGGTTTCACGTTAATCATATTTCTCACGGTGCTTGAAATTAACAATGCAATCATAAGCGGGCAATGATAAAAAAAATAATATTTTTGAATGTTGCGACGACGCTTGAGAAAAAGCGTAAAGCAACTATTGTTTCTCAATTAGTAAGATAAGAGCATGATTCACTTTTTATATAGTTTTTTTAGGTTAACGTCAAAGATTACGTCATTCGTCGCGATAATAACATTTATTAAATGTATCATAGCAGGAAGAATATAAGCTATTATAAACCATCTGGCATAGGACGAACTTCCGTAACTGTCATACAAAAATCCTGTTCCTCCTCTTCCTCTGACAGAACGTGTGATAATTTTCCTTGTAATATACCAGAATTAGTCACAGAATGTTTGAGTTATACCCCCCCCGGTAGCTGGACACCTCACACTGCGGTCCCAGTCCCAGACGTTCCTAAGAAATCGTATTTCCATGTCTCTTGCACGCACGCTTTGTCCAGTAACTCGCACTTGTCCAGCCATTGGGACGTTTTGAATTTTATTGGTAGGTAAGTAGGAGGGCCCAGTTACCGACAGTGTCTCAGTTCCTGACAAGGGTATCTTTACCGTAGTTAGCTTTCTCTACCACTCACTAAACAATCCATGGCCGATAGCATTAGCCTGGTCAGAAGTAGGGATTTCTGGCACATCTCATTGGAGGAGTGAGACATAAGGAAAGGAAGGAAGGAGAAGCAGGGATTGGGGATACAGCCATAATGAAAGGAAGGAAGAAGCAGCAGGTATACTAGTACTATTTTTGTTATTCCCATGAATTTTGCACCTTTAAAACGAGCCAGTTTACTCAGGCTTTAATTAAGTGGGACGTTTGCCTTGTAATCATTTCGAATCTTTCGGTTATCTCGTTGACTTGATGAAAATCTTTCCTTCGAACTAAACGCAGGAATAATATTTCTTACCATATTACTAATTTGATAAGGATAGGATTAAATGATTCCGAATCGTTGGTGGTATACTTAATTCTTTTTTATTCGTATCGAGAGAACGAGCATGGGATACGAGTTTTAAATTACGAATGTTGAATAAAATTTGGTTATACTTAATTGGAACTTTTTTCATTCGAAGAAACAATTGTTTTTTGAATAATCATACCAATAAATAACTGTGACAATTGAATGTAGAGCTACGTTCTCGGCGATCGAATGATATACTATTAATATAAATTTATGCAGTCGTAGGAGTTGAGGCTTGTAAATTATTTTTTGATCTTTATTATCATATCAAATTGATTCACTACACTTTATGGATGAAATATGTCGCATATAACACTTATGACTTATGTTAATAATCGTATCATGATCTGCTTGTAAATTAGAGAGCTGTTATTAATATTGTTTTATATATGAATAACCTTCATTTACGAATGACTAAAGTTAATGAAAAAAACTTGGTTAATAATTCAAAATATATTTGTTATTTTCCACGTGGATTTTTGTAGGACTTAAATTTTCAATAGCTTTCGATGAAAAATTAATGATAAGAATTTTGAAACTTATACTTTTACTATTTCAGTCAGTCAAATATTTTCATAATGAATCTTTGTATAATTGTATATCCGATCACATATAATGAGATAGAGATAAATTTTTCGTCTGACTTTTTTTTTCACGTTAATTTACTAATTTCTGTGCAATATCATTTGAGATCGGCAGTTTCGATAGTTCGAAAGTGTTTGATAAGTTAACAGATTGGTTGCATTAAATTAATTCACCGTTTCAGATTCTCTTGTCAAGAATTGCATAACGACCATCTTTTATTACTGTCGACCTACATACTTCTTTTTGGAATCTTTTCATATTATATCATAAAGTAAGAGAAATCCATATCCGATATGAAATAGCTGAAAAATAAGTGAATTGCCAGCATCTGAAAGTGCATCGAAAAACGCCGACTCTCCTGAAACACATTGGCATCATAAAGTTAGACAATGAACCGAGCGAATGACGTATGAATCTATTTGAAAATAGTTCTGAAACGTATTAAAAAAAAAAAGAATCGGCAAAAAGTACTTAAAATAGATAAACGGCACCTGGAAAGAAAAAGATAGTAGCTAATTTTACATAAAGCATTCCGAAAGTCTACGAGCTGCATTGCGATTACGTATTTATAATATCTTCGATGATTCATTATTTTGTCTTTAGAAATGAATACATAAAGATAGCATATATTAAATTCCATTGAAAACATGCGTATAACGTTGAATAATAAAATCAGTAATATTTAAAAAATAAAAAAAAATAAGATACACATCGTTGACGCAGTGAATACGTTGTTATTATTTGTCAAGAAGATACCCGGATCATTGGCAACGTGCGACTGGCTATATTTTCACGTCGTAAACTGCAAAAAACGCTGTGATATCTCAAAAGAAATCTTTAGGATTTTATTTTTCTTGTATCTTGAGCGATGGATGATTTTTATTTTCTCTCTTTGCCACGTCATTCATATAGGGATGGTTAATGAGTACCACCGTAGAACACTCTAACGACTATGTTTCAAATAATGCTGGAAACGAGGAATTAGGTGATTTCTTGTAAAATTTCAGAAATTTCATATCGGAAACGTATAGTGTACTTTGGTAATCCAGCTTTTAAATTTTTATATTAGTGAGAGACTTTAAAACCGTAAAACTGGTTTCAGAATTTTTTTGTAGTCTTTGGCACAAAAACGATAGTCGCTTAGATCCTGTAAATAAATTTCTTGAGGCCTATGACCAGGTCTATGTGATCAGATTTTCCTAATGTTTATCGGGTTGTAGTCCGGACACTCGACTGCTGTCTGATCCGGAGCAATAGGACTTTCGCCAAACTGCTGATAGCAGGGAAAAGTGAAATTCCTCTTGAAGCTTGCCTATTTGATACTTCATCAAAATTATAACCAGCCTGATAATCCGTGCAGAGATTTTTTTTTCCCTAGTCCGAATATTATGATCAGAAATTGCATAGAGCCAACCCTGTGGTAGCGGACTCGTCGAAAGGTGGTCTTAAGGATGACTTCAAGACGTTTTCAGACCATACGACGTCTTTTCGATATTTGTGCCAACGGAGTACTCAAACGGCACCTACCGTCCTAAAGTCGTCTCAAAGACGTCTAATGGGACATAGGTGACCTCTCGAGCATCCTCGAAGATGACTAGAATTTTTGTGCTGTCTGGAATGCCTGCGAGTCTTGAAGCAACTAAAGTCTAAACAAGGACTAAGCAAGCTGTAGGAAAAATAAGTTTTATGAACATTCGTGACTAATATGTGACTATCAAGTCAATCGACTTTATACGCCCTCACTTGATCGTATTATTTATATCTATATAATATGCATATTTTGGTAGCGAGCGATTAAAAAGAATTGGCGTTATCACGATCTGTGGGTGATGTTATTGGAAACGCCTTATTTGCGGTAAAAACACGCGCAAAGTGTGTATAAACAGGAGGATAAGAAAGAGTGCAAACAAAATTTGATTTAACATGAATATAAGCAGATAAGTTATATGGTCAAATGGGCGTGGTACTCGTTTGCAACGACATCACGCATTGTCATTATGCACCAGGGTTTAGAATATTTTTCTACCTTGAGTTCTGATCAGAGTAATGACCTAGGACAATGATAAAAAACAAAAGTAGAAAGGATCGATCAATTTAATTTGCTTTTTGTATTTGACACGAGACTCGACCGAGTCTCTTGGTTTATGGGATCAGTTGAAAGGATTGAAGGAATATTATAGTTACCCTTAATTTGCCCTAGAATCCGAACGAGAGAAGATTGTGATGAAACCATTTGATTCAATTAAATAATTGTTACAACGGAGACATTGGTCGAGGCAGTTTTCCAGTAAGAGAGGAATTAACGTTAAGGGCAATTTGTTACGTGTACAGTGGGTTGCAGCGTAACTGAATGCACAGTCGGTAAGGTAGGTAGAAACGGTCTAGGCAAAAGTTCCGTCACTACCAACGAAACATAACACATGTTTGACGTTGCGCTTGCGCACAAACCAGCTGATGTTTGGGAAGACTACGTAGACTTGTTATAAGTGTTCTTTTGTAGACCAATTTTATAAGTAATTTTTATGAAAGTGAAGTTAATACGTTTCTTCGTAAATCACAATAAGCATTCGCAATGTTCTAAGGATCTATGTCACTTGGAACGTTTGACTCGCACCATTAGGACACTCGAGGATTGATCCCCAACCCAAGCAAAGTGAATTCCTAAAGAAATGTGAAATTCGTGAAAATCACGTGGCAAAGTGAGTAAATGGTAGCACGGTACACCCTGGTACCTGATATTCTTTTCCATCGCGAGAATTTTGCAATTTGAACAGGCAAACCATCGACTTATCCTTTTGCTGTTTCGTGAAACAAAGCCGGGAAAGCTTTGGCAACGTCAATTTAACAAAAACTGCCTAAACGCGATCGTGCCTCCGCGGTGTTTAACGTTATGAAAAGTCGTTCAGTTATTTCGCTAATTTACATAAAAAGTACACACCTCATTGGTATTTTCATGTGGACGGGTAAATCGTGGAAAGTGTGTTCGTCCAGGCGGAAAGTTCTACCAGACGTTCGTACGACCAGTGGTTGCTCCCCCTTTGCGAGAGCTCATAGTGTTCAGCAGGGAACGTGAAATTTCTAAACGAACCTTCAAGGTTCCGATCTCCTATTAGATAGACGTTAGATAATATTAGATAATCGTAGCGTACAATAATTAGCGAAGAACTACATCAGGCTCTGCTGAAAATCTCAAGAGACTTCTGAATGATAATTATCGAGACACAGCTACCAAAAATAATTTTTGAATATTGTACTCGGAATATACAAACGCTTATCGATCAGCAACGAATTTTTGTATATTTTTGAAAAAACGAAATACTATTGACATCCAAAAGATGAGTGTACGTAAAATTTTTCAAAAATTCTTTCACAACGCAACCATGATAAACTCTGACGCGAAGGAATATTCAGTAATGGTACGACTAGAATGATATCTAAATAAATTCAATGTCGGCAGTATGTGCCACCAAGGAATTACAAGGTTACGTTTGTTCAATCGTAACACGCATCCTCCTCTTGGCACTAATGGTCAGGAATTCATAGATGAATTCACAAATTTCGGATAAACAATTATCATTACAACTTTCGATAGTCGTTGAAAAAAAAAAAGTGTTTACGATAATTGAGCTTAGATTTTGAATTGATTTTACTCTTACGTCAATACTCTTGCGCACGTCAGCGTGCGTATCGTGATTATAAAACAAGGTTAAAATTTTAAGATCAATGTTTTTGCCTCAATCTATTAATTCTTATTCCTGGCGTGTTCTTCAAATTACAGGTAAGGTCGGAAACTCGGAAGTAATAGGAGATCGTCTTCGTTTGATTATTTCGTAGGCCATCTGAAATGAATATGCGAAGAAAGATTTACAACGCGTACCGGCGACCTAAGATCTGTCATGCACGCACGCACGCAATCCATTAGGCTATCGACTGCTTATGAATTCTGTTGCAAAAAAAAAGGAGATATTACTGTATCGGGCGCTATAATACAAAATCCAAACTAGTAAAGTTATAAACGTGGTGTAAAGATCATCTTTGACATATGGCAACTGTTCTGTGGTTATTCAATGAAACTGTCTCTGCCCCGTTTTTTTTTTTCTCACTCTCAATCTTATATGGGATATGGAAACAACAGAACTTTTTCTTCATAACAATTTCAGATGAGCTACGATGTAAAGTTTCGCTCTGGTTTATTTTATGTCGTTCTTGTTTACACCGAATGGATCCCAAACCAATGAAAAATCCAATAGATCGTACAATCGTCTATTCCATAAACAAGTTTTCGCGTTGACGAAATATTTCATATAAAAACGTTGCATGGTCAAACAAGGATATCATTGTTATGATTTTTGAATGTCTCATAAAACAAGTAGAATCAAGCAGAAATGCATTTCTCTTGATATCCTGGCGCCTTATATAAACTGAGTCTCGTTTTTGACATAAACAGAACTATAAATGATGGCTTGTTTGTAAGTCATTTTTCGCAAGCGAATGTCCTTTAGAAGTTATTAAAAGTATATTCTGATCGTATTATCGTGTCTCATTAGTTTTTATACTTTGGTTAACATAAATAGACAGACGAAATATTAATACTTATAGACGTCATTGGTGAATAGAAAACGTATTTTAGACATGATACGTCTATATGATGTGAAAAAGTGGAACAAATTTCAACTGTCATCTGTGTGTCTGTGTTGTCGTATGTCTACAAGTACAGGCTTTTAATTCATATAATTCGTCTGACCGAATCGTCCTGTGAGAATGGATTCTCAAAAAATTCAAGAATCCTTAGCAAAGTGGGGGAAATTTCAACCTAGTGCCTAGATTATTACTTATGCTGACGGTATTTTAGTCAAAAGAGAAAAGCGACGTGACCTTGTCCTCACTTTCTTGATGCACTTTTCGAAAATCCTTTGTCTCGAGATCAGTCGATGCGAATCAATTTTTTCTTTATTCAAAGATAACCCTAGATCACAGGTCCACGATGTCAATCTGTTTTTTGACAGATCGAAAGTAATGAAGTTGGACACGCGGTTTTGTATACATTTTCGTCGCAGTGTCATTTGTCTATTATAACACGAATTTACGTGGATACCCGCGTAAATTCACCAACGATTGATCTCGACGAACTCCCAATGCTGAAAAATGGGGCCAGGCTTGAGCAAAGCCTTTCAAATCAAACCTTCCCTGTGAAAAATTGATTTTCACTATATCTCATGGAACGCCATGACGTATCATGACTCGTGACTGTCCAGAAATGGATTAATTTATGCATCAGGCATGATTACGAATGTTCGTCGACGTTCGAATTTTTCCATTATCTTCATATGATTTCGTTACTGCCATACAAATCGGAGGTTCTTGGGCGGATAAGGCGAAGACGCGTTCGGCAGGATACGGTTAAACACAGCGATTTCCATAAATTTTAATAACACAGCGCGCACCCCCCGAGAATCTAAGATCAGAGACGATGGAAAGTGCGATAATTCTTTATTTCTAAACTAGGAAGAAGGAAGATCGTCGTTACCGCCTCGTGTCTCATGAGGATCACGTTCAACGCGCGTACGTAGTACACGTTACACACGTACACTACGTCCCATAGAGACGTAGGCGCGTGATCGTGATTTTCTAATAAAACGATAAACCCAAGCCCAACCTACTTAAGGCACCCAGCCTAAACCTCGTAAACCTACAGAAACAATAATATCGAGTTTCTTTTAATACCATTTTCACGTCCAGCCTTGAAATCTCGAATTTCTTGATAAGTCGACTCGGCTACGCCGTCGTTGCCACGAGGTCAAAGACATCCTTGTTTCTTCCTTTGAGCTTCGTTAAGGCATAGAGTCACGCGAATCAACAGTATTTGACAGCCTGGCAGATTCGCTGACTGTCAAGGAGCAACTTTGAATGATTCCACAATTTTCAGTTTGCAAGTGCTCATCGGCACGAAACGGCCTTGAGTAATCGTTGTACATACGACATCGGGACTGTGACTCGCTTAAGTTTTTGCTTTTGAATAATTTATTTTTCCGAAAACGTGCCCGCTTATCATCTTCCTGCTTTTTTTTGGGGGAAATTTCAGCCTCCTCGCGATCGGAACGATAGACATTTTTCTCGTTGGAATTATAATTGTCATTTTACGTCGTTCCACTCGGCGGGTCGATCGGGTATAAAGAAATTGCGCCGAGAACTTACTCTCGCTTTTCACTATCGATGTTGACATTTTCGTGCGGTGACGAAACTTCGACTCCACGCCTGGCAGAATTTCGCGGCGAGATATCGCAACGACACACTGAAATTCGATTGGAGAACGTTAGAAAAAAAAAAGAGCCTCCGAGGAATTAAATTAGCGTCATTTGGCAGCAGCGACGAATGATTCGATACGTTGAAAATTATTCCGAGATGTCTTAATGAAAAATTTACACTTTTTGGATATTGACTTTATCTCATTGAACTTGTGTTTGCTATGGTTCGAGACGTTTTTTTTTTTATATTAATAATTAATACTCATGGATTATCATTTTTTTTTTCGAATTTTATCGTTTGCGCGTATTTTTTGGATCTTTGTTTTATCATCCCAAGTAAATTTGATCGAGATCGTTGTAACGGTATATTTTTGTAGAATTTGAAAAAAAATATTTTTATTTCGAACTTTTAATTCAAAGTTATATACAGAATCTCTGGAGCATGACGTGTACCCTCAATTTTTCTTTACCCGCTGTCCATACCTCCTTTCATTTTCGACCGCCCTTGTCTCTGTCTGCGAATCTCTGCTATTCTCTCTCCGCCTTTCTTTCTTTCTCTTCTTATTCTTGTCAAAGAGGAATGCACGCAGCTTTGAGCAGCCACGGCACTCCCCGGTAATTCTTGCCTGTTGTCTTGCGTCTGTGCACCTGGTTGGTGGTTGGGGTGTGTCCGAGATGCAAGATACTTTAACAAAGCAGAGCGATATATTTTGTGCGAAAAATTTTACGGTCTCTTCGTTTCGGCAAACAAAAAGTTATATCCCACGTATAGATTTGCCTTGTGCGCTGCTGAACTTATGATTAGATATGCAATAGAGGGATTCCTGCTACTACATGCTGAATTATTCAAGCGATTTCCCGAACCGAAGGTCGTCGGAGTCCGAATCGTCTCGTCCACCGCAACTGAGCGTTTCTTTAGAAATTTTTATTTAAAACAAAAAAATACACATCTACTATCGTAGCTACGATTTCCAAATTTTCCATTATAACTCATTTCAATGTGTCAATGCACTCGGAAATTTATCGGCCAATTGCAACGGGGCTGTGCGCGTTTTACGAAAGTTTTCCAGCAATTTCTTATATATCACATTAATTATGAATATTTGTGAGTTTCCAAATTCAATTTTAATTCGTTTGAGTCTGTGGTAAATTTTTTTATTCAATATCACTATTCGCATATGTATTTTGATATCCAAGAGAAATCTAAAATTCTGATACCCGCGCTTTTACGTTGTTATGAATTTACTCGATGATTTTGAAAAACAAGTATTTGACTTTTTACAGCTGCATCTTGTCCTCACGTAACATGCTATAAATAGATGAGATTGTCTAAGTAAACTTTTTTGTCATTTCTTACCCGGCGGAGGAAGGGGGGGCGGCGTGCACGTGTTTCAAATCGTAAAAGGGGTTCCTGATGGTTAAAAGGGAATTGGAAGTAAAGAGAATGAACCGACGACGCGAGGGTGTGACATATTAAGATTTTTATAAAAAAAAAAAAAATAAATAAAAAATTTACAAGGTGGCGAATTTATAATCCATAATAGTAAAAAAAAATTTTTTCCCTGTAGTATCAAACGGAAACCTTCGTATCGAAGCAGCGGCATGAAATCGTAATCATTGAAGTTCCGTTATCTGCACGGATATAGCGAATACAAAGTTACCACCGTTATCGGCAGCCACAAGTATAGAAATTTACGTAGATTTTATTTCTTCTCTTGCAATAAGACAGCAAGCGGAACGTAATTGACGTGTAACGAGGAAGGAATCGAATGGTCTTTTTTCGTGTCGCAAGAAATTTGAGAAATTTTAGGCATTCAAATCCTCCTGGGCATTTGGGCAGTATTAGTATTTCGCGTGGCGATTCGTACGAAATGCGGCTTGAATGCGCGTGGCCGGCGCATCTCGATCGTCAAGCTTCTTAAGGTTTTAGTTGTTTTTCGTTTACGCCGTCTCTTTGCCAAAATAAAGGAACCTTTAATACTGTCTCCGCATAAATGAATCTCAATGAATATCCAAGGCGTATAGGAATGCGCGCAGCAAATCGCACCGTCCTCCTTTTTGTCTTTGGAGCCTGCGTTACAAAGAATTTTCATCGGAATTCACTGAACGAGATGACACTTTATTTCTTGTCCTATCATATAATGCCTCTTATTTCATTCAGCGTTCAGCTTGTGAGAAGACCAGCTTGTTTTTCGAAATAAGAGCAGGCGGTGCTTGACGTTTTTTTTTTTTTTCTTTTTATATTTCACAAATTATCCACAAAGACAAAAGTCTGCAAAATTTTGTTGCGAATAAGTATTTTTCAAAATTTTGAGTAACGACAAATAATATACACGTGTCTATGCATTTCTTACGCGACGTATATGTATACTGAAATATGAAAAGTTGATTTTCAAAATATTTCAATGAAAATATTTGTGCTTATATATATACAGTCGGTCCACGAGATCAATCTGTTTTTTTTTTTGACAGATGGAAAACAAAGTGTCCAACAAGTAGCACGTGGCTCTGTATACAATTTTGATTACAGGTTATGCACGTCCATGGGCTTTAGACTGAAATATATTTTATTTTTTTATTTCAGTATGTTTTTTCATTTTTTTTTTTACGGAAAGCCACGTGTCATTTCCTAAGGTTTTACATTGCTTGCGAATTGTCGATGAAACATTTGGAACTCGTGGATCGACTGTAAAATACTTCACGCGATTTCTCTAGAGCGTAAGCGTTTGCAAAAGTTGATTTTCAAAATATTTCAATGAAAATATTTGTGCTTATATATATATAGTCGGTCCACGAGATCAATCTGTTTTTTTTTTGACAGATGGAAAACAAAGTGTTAACAAGTAGCACGTGGCTCTGTATACAATTTTGATTACAGGTTATGCACGTCCATGGGCTTTAGACTGAAATATATTTTATTTTTTTATTTCAGTATGTTTTTTCATTTTTTTTTTTACGGAAAGCCACGTGTCATTTCCTAAGGTTTTACATTGCTTGCGAATTGTCGATGAAACATTTGGAACTCGTGGACCGACTGTAAAGTACTTCACGCGATTATTCTAGAGCGTAAGCGTTTGCAAAAAAGCAATGGAAAAATAAACTACAATGCAATTACAACTGCGTTCAATTTTAATGGCTACAACATACCGTAAAACGGCTGGTCGTCAATTTTGCTGTTACAACCCAGTCAGTTCAATGATCTCGTGGCGGAACACATGTTCACCCGTCATATATGCGAAATGCTTACATGGCATAGCAAAAAGTTCGGTTGCACGAAAGAAGCAGAATGAAGTGGAAGCGTGATAAAGCGTCTTTCGTATAGCGTGTATCACGTAGTATTTATGCACGTAGAGGACTGTTAATTATGTTGTCGACGCATGCTTTTCGGGATATATCAGCAATTTATAATCGCCAGTGAGATTACGGAAATAAAATTTTGAGGACATCGATCCGCTTTGGCTTTGATATTTTGTAAGGGGGGAAAAAAAAAATTTAATTTAATTACAAAAAAGTTGCAGAAAAAAATCATCTCCATAGGCGACTTGAGAAAAATTTTTAATTTACTTTCTTTTTATAAACGTTATTTATATTTAACATATAATTGAGATTACTCGAATCTATATACTGTTTCACGAATATTTTTGACGCTTCGTCAAAGAAATTTAATTTATTTCGTAATTATAAGAAAGATGGATTTATCTTGTGACTTTTAATCGTGAACACTGGGAATTCTGTTCCAAGATTATCGCGAGGATGGAGAGCCAGATGTTTCGCCAGGCAGCCCTGCTGAATGGCAATTGCGTTTCTTGGAAGAGTAGGAAAAAAAAAAAATATTTCAATAGCGACTCTTCCATACACTGCTCTTGGAAAGCTGACCAAGCCGGGACAGTTGTAAAACTATTGTATCAGTGGATTTGCATTTCCTAGGGATAATTCTTCATCAAGCACCACTGTATTGCGCAGACCCATATAAGATTCGACTCTTGACCAGAACCCGGCAAGACGACGGCAGCTGGACTCGTGCACTGTTTTATTGCCAGGATGATCAAGTCAATAAAAAAATATATGGGGTTTAGTAGTAGATCTGCAATGGTGTAAAAAAAAAAAGTATTCCGAAAGTGCCTTATTCATATAATGTTTTTCAGTAAAGCTAATTACTAGCTGGATGCGTCAATTATTTTTACACGGGACTGGTATAGGATGCCGTAACGATTAGATTTGATAGATACTAATTTTGATAGAAGTGTCGTCACGAGTAATAATTTTCGCGATACCGCAACGATATGGACCTTCGTGATTGAAAGCGGATAAAATTTGACAAGGACCTTTTGCGCGAAACTTGAGTTTTGTAATTCTGTCAATGCCACAGTTTTCTTTCGAAACATAACGATCGACCCGATTTCAGATTAAGGAAAACGATCGATTAAAATTTTGTTTCATTTTTTCGCGTATTTTTTTGTTTAAAATTTAGGATTAAAAACGCAAACGACTACATTTCGGCAGAAACAGCCTGACATAAAGTCAAACGACAGGAAAGTAAGGTGCGTCTTACTTACGTAAAGGATATGACTATTTATTATGTTGGTATTGGCTGTGAATGTCGAATATTCTTCGCAAATTGAATGGAGCTTCCAAGAAATGATTTTAGTCATGCGTGATTATCGAAAACTGAGCTTCCTGTGCGTCGCCGCAGATGGCGTGACGAATGCGCTCAGTCATAATATATGGATTACAAAGTCAACGTTCACGACTGAACTTCCCGAGACTCTTATTTGACTGTAAGCTTTAAATTGTCTCTTGGCAAGACTGCTATGACTGTCCTGTGTACTATTATAAGAGACGATAATAAAATGATATAGTGGTAACGTTTAAGAAGTATTACGATTCCATAGTCTACCGTGGGCCGAAGGCAACTGCAAATCGAGCGTGTATGGGCTGTCAAACTGACAGTGACAGCTGACAGTTCCTCCGACTCCCTCGAGCGTGTACTCGGCCGATAAACAAGCAGAAAGACTAACCGGCCTAGGGTTCTTCATTTTCTTATCGAAATTACAATATTATTGCAAATCGGATTCGACGATATTCGCAATTATCATTATATCATGGTTATATAAGCATAGGAACATTGCATGAAAATATTTGCTTCCAAAACAAACGGCTGTTACGATTGTAGCTTTTTAGCACTCGATTTCAGTTCGAGAAGATAATATTCTATCGGACAGGACAACAAAATTCAAGTCCCTTTTAATTACATGAGATTTACGAATACTGTTGACATTGCTGACGTGTGACCGAGAATGAAGCAAATTTTGTAAAATATTTGAATTTTTTAAAATTCTTATCGAAGGTGAAAAATATTTTTGCGAAGTTTCATGACAAATCATACGTCACGCGTGAAATGCTATAATAGAGCAGAGCAACGCGATTGGTTAGGTTCGCTTCGATTTTACGTAGTAAAAACGGAGTGACAGTTTGTGAAATTTTTTATGGATATTGAAAGTCGACTTCGGGTGGGTTTTACGGATTTGAATTTACAATCAGATTGAAACTTTGTGTTTGGTATATGAAACTAAATGGGATTACAAGTCTGGAGGTAAATTTAAAATGCATTGTCTTTGAAGGATGAAAGGCTTCGGCCGCCCATGATATCATTGGGAAATGTGTGTACGTTGAAGAAATGTTGGGGATGATGATCTGTCAATTTCTTCTTTGTCTAGATCCTTCAGAAAGGACACCACGGGCCGGGTGAGGTTATATCTCTGCGGTTGACAGACGGTATACATATAGGTACCCGCGGTATGCTCATCCAATTTAAATATAATAGGATGACTCCTACGGGAATGTCAGTGACACTGTTCAAAGGATCCCAAGGTCCTTGTTGTCCCCGTAAAGTGTACGTCAATCACCTCTTTTCATCGAAGAAAATTCGTCTGACGTTAGTACAGGTGATTATTGAAACTGAAGTTTTTTGAAAAATTTAAAACTATTTTTTTTTGCATTTTCTTTATTTTCTTTATTGTGTCTTCGACAGTCCTTTTATTACACTTGTTTGTCCTGTCATGAAGCGTTTCAGGTCAGCGTTTCTTGATCCTTTCAAGTATCAATTTTTGACGGGAATTTGCATTGTTTAACAGTAGCGACTATGAAAGGCTGATTTTACTTAAGTAATTGAAATTACACAGCGCGCCGCTGGATAAGAAACGGGAGTTACTGAACGTTTTAAGGCTGATGTGTATTTTTTCAAGCAGAACGTTGAATCACTATTTCTGAATCATCAGCGGAATGCCGACTTCGGATCTGAAATATTTTTAAGGACACTGGGTGGACATTATCATGGCGAAGCAAGTGTGACTGCTAATATTATAAGAAACTGAATCCGTCGAATTTTTTTCAAAGGTGCCGTATGAATTATTTATAATAGAAAATTACTTTGAAATAATATTGATGAATAAAATTTAATGATCGGGATTTAGATTGATTTAACAAATCTTTGTTACGTTATTGATAAGTACGGTATATGGTGATTCCATATATTTATTTAACATTGCTATATATCGATGCAGTCAATTTTCACTTCGTTATCGGTAAACTAAATGTATTATAATTTCATTGATAATATTCGAATATCGTGCAGAAGTAAATTTGCACGAGGCGAGTGCGGTATGAAAAATTAAAATTTTAATAAATAATATTTAATAATAAAATAAATTATCCAAAAGCTCAGCGTCGCACGTGTGTAGTCAAATGTCTGTGGCTGAACTGCGGCAATAGCGCTGAGATCAAAGCAGGAAAATTTAATTTAGTAGTAGCCAGAACTTTTGCAAATATGGATTAATTTATAAAAAAAATTCCAGTTTAAAAATTCCCCGACCACGAAATTATTTTTTTTTTTTGCCAAAAGCAACTGCATAAAATGCGACCGCATGATTCAAGCGGTCGTACTTCAAGGCGAACTTGTCGCGATATTCTATGTATCGTTCTACTGTCAACGCATAAGTGGGAGGTATTTCAATTTTCGCCACATTGAAAATTTACCTTAGAATTTTCGACTTCTACTCGGCTATACGCAACGTCGGCATAACAGCAATATTAAGTTAAATCGACATTATGAGAATGTGTGAAAAATAATAACTACCATGCACGATACATATGCTAATATGTTTGCTGGGATACTGCATACAAGTATATTGTGCAGTTGGCACAAACAACATATTAGGCGATTGGAAAAGTTCGTGCCCGATTTTCATAGATGGCAGAAGTATGAATCGGGCACGAATTTTTTACAATCACCTGATATATCTGTATAGCACGACCGTATGGACCACGTGAGAATATCTTATACATTCACCATCAAAAGTATGAGGGCAAATAGATTTGACAGATGACGGTTTGCAAACAATCGGTATAGTAGTAGTAGAAGGATCGGTAATTTCATTCCTACCTACTAAGTATATTTACCAACGCTTACTATTGCCGACGAATGATCGAATGCTGTCGGTAAAGTAGTAATGGGAAGTCCGTTCAACTCCACTTTACCGACAGATATTTACGGGAGGATAGTCACAATGGACCGTCGGGAACGCAAGTTAGCGCGGAAAAATAAATGATTAATAAATATTCATTAAGCTAGACTTACAATTAGCCAAAATTTCAAAGAATTTGAGTTGTTGTTTCTTATTTCTATAGACAAAGTCTAAGGTGCGAGAGGAATAACTACTTAGAAAAATGTTATTGATGTATACTTACTTGTGTATAATACAAGAAGAATATATGATTTCATGCCCCTTCGACTCACTGTTGTCACAAGTAAATTTTGTACACCTTCTTTCATGTCTATTGAAGTTCAACTATCATTTTTATTTATTTATTTATTTATCTTACACGCGCGACCGATAGCCGCTTCGATCGCCAGTATTTGTCTAGTTTACAAATTATTAAATATTTTTATTATCAATTCAACTCATACGATGGCATTTTCACATACTTGCATAAATGTAGATTATAGCTGCTTTATCGGTAAAATATGAAGCAGCCTTTTTAATGATATATATATGTATATATATACGAATGAAGAATTTATTTCCGATAATGGAATCTCTTATATTTGGGAAATATTTTATAATAGACTATAGTATGCCTTAATTTTTAGTGCTTCGAGTAGATTTCATTTGAAAAATGTTTTAAATATAATTTAAAGAATAGTAATCTTGAAATTAATAATTCACGATCTAAATATATTATACAGGGTGGACCAGTAACTTTGTTCGCCTGGAATATTTCTGTTATCTGTAAAAATTTCAAAAAATGTTTCATGCTAAATTCGTACGGTATGGAGGTGGACGTGATGTGATGTTATTATTTTTGCGAGTGTGGAGGCGTAAAGGAGTTTTCAAGGCCATTTTCACTTTTTTAAATGGGATACTTCTTCGTCGCCGTGTGACAACCAGTGTCCAGGCAATTTCAGCAATCTACTATCAATGTCATTTAAGTCGAAATTTCGTAGTAAAATAAACTTAAATCACATCAGTTGTTCAAAGTGTCGATCATTTGCGTAAATGCGAAGCTGCAATCTTTGTATCGCTGAATCGCTTGCACGTCTTGTCGTATCGATATCTATTCTAGAACATGCTGTAGTAATTCGTTGTCTCATATTTTCTGGCGTAGTAGTCACGCAAATGGTCGACACTTTGAACATCTGATGTAATGTATCATATACAATAAGTAACGTAAATACAATAAGTTTATTTCGCTATTACATTTGAACCTGAATAACATTGATGGTAGCTTGCTGAAATGGCCTCGACACTGCTTATCAGATAGGGACAAAGAAAATGTAGCATCCCATTTAAAAAAGTGAAAATGATTTTGAAAACTTCTTTAACATCCCTGCCCTCGCGTAATATTATTATATGCTGTCCCCCTCCATGCAGTACAAGTTTAGTATGAAAAATTTTTTGAAATTATTACAAATAACAAAAATATGGACAAAATTATTGGTCCACCCTGTATACTTACTGACCATAAGAAAGGTAAACTATTAATATTAGGTGATATAATGGATTATACTTAATCTGTTCTATCGTTATCGATTCTCCACTTATTTGACAATGCAAATTATTAGTAGTAGTGTGCTAGTACGATCTGTGATTGTACGCAACTAATAAAAGATTTATACTCACTGTTTGCATGGTCGAAATACGACGAAGACATATTTCAATGTTTATCCGAATCGTAGAATTGTTTACGCAAAAGTTTGCATATTAACAAAATGGAAAAGTTATACGACGCCAAGTACAATTTGTTATTACAAAATTATTCTTCTTTGCGAATATACAATATTTGTATGTAATTAATTCTTGTGGATGACCCGAAATTTATTTGACTTGTGTACAATGATATTGCATCATTGTCTTGAATAATTGACAAACGGTTGCAAATTAAGGATGGACAATTAATTTTTGCCTGAATAATTAAAACAGCTCGAAATTTCTTTATGGACTTTAAAGACGTTTCGCGAATAAAAATATATCTTTGTTGGATGAACAACGACGAAAGAGGCGACACTTCGTAAAAGTCACAGTGAATTTTAGAATATGCCGTCTGAGGAGCAACAGATTAATTATTTTACCATCGACAGATTGCTGGACGATGATTAGAGACTAACAGCAGATATGGTCACGTCAGATTCGTGAAATGCAGGTTAAAGTGACAAAGTTTGTGCAATAATACAGCTCGTTCACAGAATTAACATATATACGCTATGCAACTTTTGTGTGAACGATTTTGTAATTAACGTCAATAATTCGGAAAAACATTGATTTATACGTGTTAAAATTGTAGTAGAGGTATAAAAGGAAAACCGTCGTTCCACTCAAAAACACTATTGGCTGATATATTATTCTCCCTTGCCAATTTAACATAAACACTGCACTTTATCATTGCACGTCGTGCTGCTGAGAATTTTTGCAAAAACAAAAATAGTATTCAAGAAGAGTCGTTTTGGTATCAAGATTATCTTCTAAGTTAAATTAATACCAAAACACGCCGCGCGGAGTTCTCGTGCCATATACGCACGCATAATCCGTGTAGACGTCATATCGATTGCATCGAAATTCACGAAAAGAATCTGAGTTCAGATGAGTCAAAGTGAATCGAAACTAAGACAACTTGGATTCTCTAGATAATTTTATGGCCAATCAGAAGTGGTAAGAAAACACCTATAATGCACACAGAATTCACATACTCTTTTTTTTTTAAGTAATATGACATAAACTGTGACTCCGCGCAGTCGTGCTTCGTTGAATTCCGGTTTGTCCTGCGTTTTTCCAGTTTTCCCAAACTTGCTGAACTTGTGCCAAATTTTATAGGCAACCGAGTAGACACAAAGTAACAAAATTACACGTTGTCACTGTTACAATATCCTACTCAAGGATGTAACAGTTATGTACATGAGGTGTTTTATAATTATTACGTATCTGAGTAAGAAGTTATGACGTTCCCACATGTAACTGTCATTTCGTGTCTGCTGGAATAGTCGCGTAACGAAACGCTCGTGGTTATGGAATTCTGGTTCGATTTAAAAAACATAGTACTCGCGATCGAAGCGACCTACCGTGCAGCAAGACGACAATACCGAGGAGGGGGCCTCGAAGATTAATCTACCGACGGTAACCTTTAGCAACTGGACAAAAATAAGCTTTCACGATGAGGATCTAGAGTTTAGTTCGAATCTAGAACAACGATCGGCCAAATCTCCAAGACCCTTACATAGTATTTTACAGTTTAATGGCGAGTTCTATCAATCTAGGATTCAAGATTTCTTAAAAGCTACTTGTCAATCGTACATTTTTGGCAGAATTACGGCATAGTATTGGCGATCGGAGGTAAAGAAAAAATCGTGCAACATTGCGTTACCTTACTCTCACGTGAGAAACACATCGTCAAGGACAATATAAACCGCGTTGCGATAGCAACCGTTTTGATTTATCATACTAAAATGTACTTTAATAGCGTACTGTCAACAAAGAAAATATGTGCTACGTTAACGATACAATATTTTTCGACAACGATATCGATTCAACGGTGACGAGTTGAAAGTTGGTGAAAACTCGTGTGCAAATTGAAAACAAAGATTTTCTAAGCATCAAGTACTACACGAGGTGTCGCCTTAAACATAAACGGAGCAAGTTTAATTTTTCTTCTTCCTAGTCAAATTTGTTCTTTGCTTTTACTTACATTAAAATATAACACCAATTTTGATACTTAAATCTTATATGTAATTTAATTATGAAGGTGACCATTCGTACATTTTGTTTTAATGACTGGACGCGGAAGAGTCTCGTACTTGGACTGTGTATAAAATTTACCCAATAACGAATAACTTGCTAATAATTTATTAATTATTCTTGTATTACTGAAATGACGGCATCGGCAATAAAAATTTGTATCAATTTTACAGAAAAACTTCTTGAAATATACTTTAAATTTAATAACAAGATCAGCAGCGCTCTTTCAAATGCATTTGTGGAAATAATTCAAATTATTGGAAGGACTGTTTTTTTTGACAATCTGCAGTCGATAACGACAAACGTGTTACGTATTTCAGGGCTTTATGTTAAAAAAAAATTCTTCCAATGTGGATCACGCTGGAAGAGAGTTTTTGTGATTCACCATGAATTCATGGTAAAGTGACTTTGTTCGTGTTCCAAAGATTAGTTTCATATTTAAGCTTTGCTCGTTAATTATATAATTATAATTATCAAGTAAAATTATATACGAAGATTATATTATGGCAAGCTGTAAATGTCACGTGTAACACAATATTATACATTATTGTAAGGTTATTATTTATATAGATTTTCTAGCGCGTTGATATTAAGCTCTGTATTTAGCACAAGGCAGGACGGATGGATCCACAAGTTGTGGACAGATTTGCAAAACTGCAGATGGAAGCAGTTGAGAACCACCATCGGTGTTTTTATAAATTATTAAGGTTTTTTAGCACCACTTGTGTTAAAAAAAAATAGACAATTATATTCCGTGCACCAAATAAAGTATAGAAAATCGCTGGTTCGTCCGTGAATCCTTAAATTTGATTTATTGTATGATTCTCGAGATGGTCGTCGAGTCTTACGTCGATCCAAATAAGGATTCAAAGCTTCTTAATATTTTCGTAAGGCAAAGTAGTTTCGTGAACGCAAAGCCAAATATCGCTGAAGTTTATAGAATTTTTGTCATAGGAAATTTCATTGCGCCCAGTCGTAGACTCTTCCAAAAAACCCTTTTCCACCGATTGGTCAAAATTGTAATTGTACTGCCCGGTATTTGAATGAACGTTTAATTTTGTAAATTATCAAATTGTATAATTGACATAATGCCAAATTGAGATTGTAAGAAACGTTAAAAGTATGAAATGCTACGAATTAAACTTTCAATGAACCATCGGGCTTAGGACAATTAGGGTAGAATAAGGATGGTAGTACGAATGATTATTATTAGACAATTAGTGATAAAAATGGACATTGTCTTATCGTTAGACGAAACTGGCTATACAAGCTCCATCAATGCTAGATGCTCCGCCGAAAGCTGCCAAGACTCGTAAAAAAATATTGCACGAGGGAAACTGTGAAAAGCACACTGTGTGCTCATTGGGCGGAGACGATAGAAATTGTAAGATAACAATAAACTAAATTTTCGATGAGTGCAGGACTGTGTCAGTGGCTTTCGGGAACGCGATAAAAATGCGAATAAAAAAAAAGCATATAATATTCACGAGTGAAAGAAAAGTTTTATTTTGTGTGTTTACACCGACAGGCATGTAGCATCGTTGTGACGCGTGAGTACTTAATTTGTGTTTCGCCCTTCAACAACCTTGATTACCAAAAAATGGACAGTGGCCTGCGCGTCGTGTACGACGCCGTGACGACTCTCTTTACAATTAGACTTAAATGAATATTACATACAATAATAAATTCATTAGCGATAATATTAGTATTGTTCTAATTGGACAGGAATTGGTTTGTTGCCTTTTCTTTCTTCGCAATATAGACAAGTTTCAAGTTAACCTATTAATAAACCGTATGATCCATTTTCGTCTCGTTCGCTTCACCGACACGAGAGACTAGGTTATGTTACGTTACGTTATGTTACGTTAGATTAGGTTGGGTCGGGTCGGCCAAATAAAAGGAGAGTTGCCAGCCTCACTGAGCAAATTCAATCTAGTTAAATGGTAATCGGAATAACATAACAAAAACGCAATTGCTACGTCGCAGAGAAGCTCGCTCTTCAATTATCGTCTATCGACTAAATACTTATAAAGCTAATATTGCAGCGCGACGTCGCGCCACGCTGGGTTCACTTACGAAAACTCAAAATGCCATTTAAAAGTTAGTCAATTGGCTACACTAAAAGAGAAAAAGAAAAACCCCGACATTGAGTTCCGTCCAAGCTCTCGTAATCTTTTATCGCCCGTAACGTCGTCCGTCCTGCAACGTATAAATTAAATAATTGTCGCTGCGGTGTCACGCACGAGAAAGAGGGATAGCGACAGAAGATGTATGTTACAATAAAAAGGAACTTAACAGATTGCGCTAAAAAAATACAATATATATGAAACAACGGTATACATATAAAATCTTTTAAATAATCTACACGGCAGCTGGTGGCTGCCCCGATGCGTCACGGTTGCCACTTGTCGAACTTTCGGAAAAATTACCAGCCGGCAACTTTCGAAAGTGTCCGTAACGATCGAGCTGTTGATCGATCAAAGAAGAAATGCCAACGAACGAAAGTCAAGTTAGTCTGGCTTGATTTTAATGTACAATTAAGGTTATAGCGAAGGATAATGGAGAAAGTTGGATAAATGGATAGAGAAAAGGGGAGGATCGGGGAAAAGGATGGGAAGTTAGTAGGAAAAGAAAGGAGAGAGAGAGAGATAAAAAGATTGGGGTTACCATATGGCGGTAAATTCAATTGCTTAGACGTTTCCGGTGACAAAACGTTAAAGTCGTGGAATGCATTGATATACATGCATTTATATGCATGTATATTTATATATATATATATAGTCATTGGATGTCACTCGACAATTTATAGATATATATAAATATAATATCTATATGTCGCCGAGGGCTGTGTTAAGAAATGCGAAATGGAGTTTCTTTGCTACATCCATATCGCGTATTGTTTTTCATTTTCGAATTCGAAGGATCTGGTCATTTTGTTATTACGGGAAGGATCGGGGGGGAAAATTTCATTATGCCATTGTGTGATATACCTTAGTATGATCCTAGTACTTCGAGTAATATTTATAATTAATTATCGATATTCAATAGCTGCCCTAAGTATAACTGTGGGACTGGAAACACTGCTGCTACACATATCGTAGGCATGTAGCACGTAGGGTATATTACTTTAGTGTATTAGGGTAGAACGAAGTTGTAAAGTGATGCTTGCCGCTTCCTCATTTGCTCCGAGGTGATGATCGGGTTCCTACCGTCGAAAGGCCTTCGCCTCGGCTCCGACTTCGGTGCAAGGAATGTAGGCCTTCGCCTGAAATTCAAAATTGTCATACATTATTAAATAGTTGAGAAAACGTTTAAGGTATCATTGATTTAAATTCAGCTCAGATTCGAGTCTCTATAGTAAAGTCGCGATTGACAAGAATTTCATTTAATTCGTGTGAGCGTCGTACGACTCTACTTTTACTTAATAAACGCTAGACTAGACGCTTAAACTTAGTGTTGTTGCGTTTGTCGTCCTGCGGTCTTTTCTCTTTTTGCTTTTTTATATTATAGTTTTTCACTTCCTCCTTTATTTTCGCACCTATCCCACTAACATCTGTCTATCAGTCTATGGATATCATAATGGGAAACTATCGTTTGGGAGGAAGTCGAAACTGAAATCCTGGGGATACGCTGATGGCACCGGACACTCCGAACATGCCGCAGCCGTCAGACCCAACCATGGTAAAGGGAACACCCGGAATGGTTTCCCTCTATGGATGATGAACATAGCTAATTAATTAACTTTGTACAAATATACATAAATACATCATGCCTATAGTGAAGTATGCCTAAACCTATAGTAATACATGAAAAAGTTCAGGCAAAAGATGACTATCACTGAGACACGTGACACCCTATAAGAATAATTTCAAGATTTCTATACGTTACTGAAAATTTGGTATGCAAAAATTACCTCTGCTCGTGCTTCTACGCATCGTCGCAGACGGAGGTGGTGTAGGTTCTTGTTTGGTGTAGCTTCTAAGAGCTCTCCCTCGTCTATCTTGAATTAACTTGTCTACCTTAACGAAGATCCCACATTTGGACCGACACGAAAAGTACCTGTGGCCATTGACAGCTCCGTCATTCTTACCTGCAATTAGAAAGTCATGGTTAAATATTGTTAGCGGGAATGATTTTTCTAAGTGAATATACATGGTTGTACAACCAAAGACAAATTTCTACAGGTAGATTCATTTGATCTGTTAGTTTACCAGTTGGAGCGTCCAATTCCACGCCTATCCAGGTTCCTGAAGCAAATTCCGTAGGCCCGACGTAAGCAATAACTCCAGAGTAACTGTATGGACGAACCAAGACTGATTCTCCAACTACAATCCAGTCGGGTATCGGTGCTTCGATTCTGGTTAGATCAGGTCGTGAACCAAACGCTGAGCTTTTATCGCTTACATCATCTGTTACGGATACGAAAGAATGTAATATATTATTACTCTAAAATATATAGTACGTAACTAGAAATCAGAGCTATCGTTAAAAAAATAACAAGATCCATAATGTATGTACCGTCGATACGTTCAGAAGAACTGTTATCCCCGTTTTCGTAGTGCATACCAGGTTGTAGTGTCTGTTCCAATCTAGCAGCAGCCTTACTCTCTGAAACTTGTGGACGGACCATAGGAAAAGAAGCTCTATGCTGAGTGCTGATAGGTCTTCCTGTTAAGCCTGCAGCTTTTCGTCTCCGAACAACCTGAATATTGAGAAGACGGTTAAAAAAAATATATTTTCCAATTAGATTTAATGAAATAAAGTTAAATACCTTGCCAGGCGGCAGTTTGACGTGAACAACGGACGTGCCTTCTGATGGGCTATCATCCCCAGAATTGGAGGCGTGACTGACCTCTAAATCTTTCTTTTCAGTTTCATGAATTTCTGGTCTATCGCACTTTTTCTGTACCTTCAAATCATTCTTCGACGGTGTCTCCATCTTCTCGTTTGACGTCGAACTCTCGCGTACGTCATCACCGTATGCATCCACCTTTTCAAGATTCTTTTTAACGTCTTCTCGGTTTTGATCAGAGGAACTGACATTTAGTTTATCCAACGTTTCGCTTAGATCTTCCATGTGTTCTTCAGGAGTTTCTTCGACCAATGAGCTATCCATTTTTTCCGGTTTCCTACCGTCGAAGAGATTTCTGTACTCCAAGTCTGGAGTTTCATCGACACTGATAGACTTAATGGAGATCGAATCCTCGGAGGTAAGGTTCGTCGTGGAAACAGCTTGAGAACCGTAACCGCTGCTGCTCATACTGGGTGTGTTGATTTTTGTTGATTGCAATTCGACCAGAGAATCCAGGGTGCGAGACGAAGTCAGCGGCTTCGTCGGTTTCGGCGGTGCCTGGTGGCAGATATTCATATATAAGATATACAGAGTGACGGGGAAATCGTAATACAGACAAATAGCGATAATTCCTCGTGAGCAAAAAAAAATGGAAATTTAAAAATAAATTTATTCTGTATCATACTTCGTTTTTGAGTAAACCGGCTTTGAAAATCCGTGAAACATTATTTATATTCATCGTGAAGGAAAGAAAAATTATATCCTTTCTATCTTCTTTCGAAGAACGCACGTTTCGCTACACTCAATTCAATACAGTTCAATTAAATACTGTTTTGGTTTTCTAATTTACCTGATAAGCATCAAATTCGGAACAATCTGCATCACTCTTTTCCTCTTCGTCATCGTTGATCGACGGTGACGTCTGATTTCCAGTGTTTGAAGTTTCTTCGTGCAGAGTTGTCATACGAAGACCTAGCTTGCTACCAACCATATTTGGGGACGCTGAAAGAAATCCATAGAAAGAAATGAGAACATCATTCAACAATATATCGTCCTTCGACATATCATGGCCGATCTGGCCATATTTAGACTCGTATATCATCACTTCATACTGCAGCATAAGAATTACATAATTATACCGTACATAATAGTGAGATTTTTAAAAATTAAACATGGTATACAAATCCGCCTATGATTACTGATCACAGGATTGCCAATTTACAGGTAGATTAACATAATTACCATTGCCGAATTGAAATCTGTCACTATATTCCTTTCTGAAAGAATTCAATTTCGTAATGCACTATTGAATATCTTTTCTATTAGAATTTTTTTCTCATTCATTTTGAATTCTGAATTGACAAAGTTACCACATAATAGTGTCTGCCAATTTAAATTCAACATATAATAACGCCTTGCTAAATTTAAAATAAGAAATGATATTGCATCAGACTTTAAAAATATGCTGCAGCATAAAATTACCATTAGATTTTCGGTTTTACAAAATTTTGTACCGCGTGTTCTTAAAAACGTAAAATATTGCTCAGGGTCTATAAGCATTTTTATTATTGGTGCCAGGTCGACCTGATGTACATTTAGAAGTAGAAAGAACGAAATAAAAATAAATCGTAGGCCATGCTGCGTGGAAACTCATAAAAGGCTGATGTATTCCAAGCTGTTTTTTAAGAGTCTAGAATCAAAGTCATATTATAGATCTCACTTTCTCTGAACTTGGTAAGTGAAACATTGCGTGGAATACATCATTGAACGAAACTGAAAATAAAAATAATTTAATAATTACTATAAGTAGCAAACATAAAATATAGGTGATCTATCAGACGCGGGCCACAACATTAGTATCCCTTTATCAGATCCTCTCCTTCCTGCTTGCAGCATAAAAGTCCTATAAACGTACAACTAATGTTGTGGCTCGTTCGTAACTACATTAATGCTGAAATAAAAGATAAGAAATACAAATGAGCTCTCTACGAATTTCTACAAAACTAATATTGCTCTTTCAAACACAAAGACGGAATAAGTCTTGCTTCTAATGTCTTTTTAATACTACAATAAATAGTTTTACTTATATCTTTAGATATTTGCCTTTAGATATTTACTTCTAATTCTATTATATTATTGTACAATAATTATTATGCAATTTTGTTTGAAAGAGCAACTGAGCAGCTAGTGTCACCTACACTTGGCTGAGGTGGATTGCTGAAGACGTGTCAGTGAGTTCAGATTCAGGTTGAGATTCAGGAATGTCGGTCTCGCTGAAAGGAGACATATATCCTTATTATAACGTGTACACTGTGATAATGGCAACTAAACTGTAGTCTCCCAATTTATTGGCGACCCTATCCGGCTTTGAAAAAAAAAACACATGTACAAATAGAGAACATACATCCGTTTGAAGAAAGGAGAGGCAGCTTATAGTCATTTCGCAGATGTTGATAGATAATCCAAGAATGCAATGGAAGAACTAAGTAATCGAGAAAAAAGAATAATCAATTTCCACTGATAGACTGCTATGTCAGAATGCAAGGGGTTAGACTGCAAAGCAGTACTTTATGTAGCTGATTCTTGCCCTTTGTCTTTAAAATCTTGACAATAAAGAAGGTATCATTGTTATTATTACTATATTGCATGATTGTTAAAATTTAATAGAGGAAAGCTATTTTTGCTAATGATACAACAAAGAAATTGTTAAAGTAATTAATTTGATTATTCAATTATTCACTTAATGAAATCAACGTATTCCCAAGATAAGGATGATACAGAAATGCTGTATTTAAATCCTGACATATAATAAACTGCCATTCCACCACGAATTGAAAAGACACAGAAATGCAATAATTTACCTACACACATGGTTCATATAGCTGTACTGTGTATATACAATAAAGTCGTGGGATTACCACAATTGTAAGAAAAAAATATATATTATTTCAAGACTAGTTAGTTTAAAGTCAATGGTAATAGTAGTACGGCGCTGCGTACATCGATTTTGTCTAATTAATTTTGTATCGTTTAATCAGCTTGCAATTTATTCTAAATTTCCAATTAAAACATGCGGTGCACTATTCATTTAGGGTTTTAACTTCATGCATAACTAAGCGACTTAATCGCATCGCCTGAAATTTAGTTTAGCTTCAACTGTCTCTAATTCTCCAATTTCCCTTTATTTCTCAACCAATTGAAAACACATTATACACTGTACTTGACTTTAAACTAATTGCAAGTATTATCTGTTAAAATTGAAAAAAAAAACTGAAATGAAGATTAAGGGCAACAGAAATGGTCATTAATTGTTGCTTCGACACACATCTCTTACTCATTAGAGATACCTTGCGACAGGAAAATTTGCCATAACATTTAAATAAAGTATTATCAGCTAGTAATTGTCAGAGAGGAAAAAAAAAATCTGAAAATATTAATTATTCGTCTTCTCTTTAAAATTGTTGCTACTATTTCTTAAACTTCCTTGCGAGCAATTTTCCATGACTGCCATTGCTGCGTTCAACCTAATTTTTGGTTAACAGAAAGGAATAAAAATTGATTACAAAACAAACTTCTCCAAAAAAATTCACATTCAGTAAATACTTGTGTCACTGAATTTTTCTTGCACGCAAAGTAGTTTTACACAATCTCAGTTCTAAATAATTAGTAAGTCACATGATACACATACTATAATTGACAATGGACCTACTTTTGTTTCTAGTATATTGCTTGGTAGCACATACACAAAAAAGAATCTGTCGAGATTTAACCATTTTATGCACATTCTTCACTTATATTTTTACATTCTAAATTTGTGAAACGTGTTGGTCATTGTTATTACAATAAATAGGTGGTATTGTAACAGTGGTATTACAGTAAATAGGATTGATTGGTAAAGATATATCTGGAAAAAGAATTAATACTATTTATCACTGATTTATTCTATTACCCTAATTATGATAAAATTTTCATAGAAACTGTTTTATAAAATCAAATAAACTAATATAAACTGTCGAGTCCATGTGATGTGTGCATAAAATGTAAAAATCATCACTGATGTTACATGTACATTTGAACGTCGTTGTAAATGTCGACACAGAAATCATTTTATAGTCATAGAACAGTGAGATATCAAAAATTGTACTCGTAACAAATGTAAACGTTCATAATTTTTCGCTATTTCCACCAAAATGATTTCTATGCAAAAATTCCCTAATTGAAAATATCTGTTTTCACTTCAATAAAGGTAGATCGACTTATAACTCCAACAAAGCCATAAACGACATACCACTAAGTATCACAATGTTTAATCTTTCGTCATTGATATATTCTTAATAAGTAATGTTTCAGATAAAATATAAATGGGTCACAACTTTGTAAAGAGTGAGAAATCGGCCACTTTTAGAGTCAAAGAAGATGGCTCGAACAATAAGTAATTTCGTATTAAAGTTTCAGCTGTCTTTTGTCATTTTGACTCTTAGCCAAAACTTTTGCACGTGAATCGGCTCATTTTCCTGAACCGGTTCAGAGGAGTGTATGCGACAGATATCGAGACATTGATTAGATATTTAGATGAGTATAGAGAGCATGAAAACGTAAAATAGAGTAAGAATGTTAATTACATATACATTTTTTTTCATTCTTCTTTTTTTTTTGGATGCATGATCAGAGGAGCAACCAACAAACGATCAAGCAAACTCTCTAAAACGTATGCCCAGTAAAAATGCGCTGTGAACGAACAAATTAACGGTGCATGCAAGATCAGAATATTAAAAAAAAAGGCACATGATAAACAACTAGGTGCAAACAACTGAAATGCATAGCTTTGGAAGATGCTCAGAATTTGTTCCACTGTCATCGATCATCAAAAGTGCTTTGGTCGCTTCTGAAATAATTATTTTTCTGAAGCGATTATTATTGTATAGTAGACCAGTGACCAGTTCAAGTCCGAGCATTACCAAAGCGTAAGTGTATACCTATGACATCAAGGCGAGCTTCGAAAATTAAACAACAGACAGACTCAACCACTCACGAGACAGATTTACTATCATCATTGCCATCGCGGCTTCAAATAAATATCCAAATCAAGACTCCATTTTACCTGAGTTCAGAATGGAGCCTTGCGTGGGCCGAAATAGTGGTAGAAGTAGTAGTCGTAGTGTTAAAACAGAGGAACAGATTAAGTAGCATTAAATCAATTATTCAATTAGTGATTGATCCTTGCCAACAGAATAGCTTATTTTACACGTCAATTGGACGCACTCTCATTAACTTTTAATAAGTGGTGGAGCTTAAGTGTCTTCTGCTAAAACACTATGCAGATCCAAGAAAATGTGATTGGCAGTGCCCAACTTTTTGTATAGCGTCGGTCGTTAAATATCATGTGAACAAACCTGATATGAAAATGTAATCTTGCTTTTTCCTAACTCAAATTTGAGCCAGTATAGAAACAGAAAGAATGAATTAACAAACGAAAGCTCGTATATGAACGCTCTTGAAAGTTGAGCATTGCTGTATGGTTATAACAATGTGACAGAAGCTGTAAAGAGGAATAATACAAAATCCCAATCTGATAATAATTACTAATAAGAATACCAGACCTGCCGGTATCTTTTTTTCGGCAAAACTGTTAACTCTTTTATTCTAGGTGATTAAGACTGCCTTTCCTACGCGTAATCATTTTAAGACACTAATATATTTATGCACTTGAATTTCTCGTCTTCTTAGATCAACATTTAAGGAGCGTCCATCAGTCGCGTGACATGTCAAAGTTATTTTAAATATCTGCATTTTATACCACGTAGAAAAGGCACGTGCTAGCAATGAATGACATGAAGTTTAACTGGAACATAGAAAAATAAAGCACGGCTTGTTCAATATCCAGAACCAACGTATCCAATACCAAAGGAAGACGTGACAGTAGATTCGTAGTACAGACAAGAAACTAGAGCAAAAATAGAGTGAATATTATGAAAAAAGTGAAATATATCGAAAACACAGCATAAGCCACATCTCAGGAAACTTCTGGTAAAGTGTGTCTCGAGAAAGCAAAACCAAGGCAATGGGGTATGACTTAACCTAATTTAACGGTATTCTAAGTCTAAAGACCCTAAAAACGTAATGCTAACGATAGCATCAGACAAGACTTCATTCGAGTTTCATGATGACTTCAGACCACATAAGAGACAGAAATATCGCTTAGTATATTTCTATGTTGTTTCTAATTCAACTTTTAAGAGTTTGAATTCAACTTTTAATAGCATAATTAAATTAAACAGATATTCTCCGTTAAATGAAATGTATTTTTTATTTTAATAGTGACCAGTGGACATTTTTGGACTTTATAATTGTACACAGTATGATAGCATTGATATAAATGAAAGAGATCAGATGAAACGCATCAACTTGGCTAGCCCATTCATTTGATTTCTACAAAAATGTAATATTACAACAGTAACCCTGAATACCTCTGTATTTATATAAATATATTACCGTCAAATCTTGGGTTATCTTATGGTCATAAGCAATCATGAAATTCTGAATGTAAACTTTGCGTATACCTATTATGAGTCTACTGAAATAGCAATTCAGTTCGAAAATTGTATAAAGCCTACGAAAAATTCTCGTTATTATCAGGCATACCGTCGACAGCATGACGCTGTTTACATTGATAAACTTTTGCCTTTGCGCCAATACGTTTAGGTGGGAGATGTAGAAAGCAACGGATTTCGAAAAAAAATGTATCGCCACAAAATTCGCAATGCTGTCCACGAGGCCATAATGGTGATTAGCAACAGAGAAAATGTTTCTCTGGACAGGAGCATCAAGATTACCTTTTAGTTGGCGAACTTTCAGTCGGTATCATTGTGGAATCGTTCAAAATAATTATGAAAAATTAATGACCGTGTTAATTATGCATCATGAAAGTCACGAACATTTTTCTTGAACGTTTACTGCACCCACTACGACTTCTTAAGAAATACAATGCGTCCAGATTTGATTTTGGACTTATCGTGTCATTTAAATGGCATTTCTTAAGAAATCATAGAACGAGTCGCTGGCAATTAACAGTTGTGTCTTTCGATTTGTCTTCTTTATTTTTGATAGCGACAAGAAAATGATAAGTGAACGATTATCCGAAACTTACCGATTCCAAATGGCTTTGGCGGAGTGGATAAGAAATTCTCGTCGTTTCTGCTAAGACCCGTTGACGATCGTCGGGCATGTGGCAATCCATTGATTTCAGTGTTTAGATCCGTTACACTCTCCGAGCGTGTTACGTTTAATGAGTCCATTGAAGCATCGAATCTCATTATCTGATAAAAAAATTAATTTCGTTTACATAACAATTGCACAGTTTTATCTAAGAAGATTTCTCTTTCTAGTTATTAGTCCTTCGATGCGCTTGTACGACAGAGTATATCATTAATCAAACTTTACTCTACAAGTGACACAACAACAACAAATTAAAAAATAAAAAAGAAAAGCGTAATTGAAGCTGATACTTATTACATCTAACTAAAGAATTAAGCATGAGTACATTATTTTTACAAGTATATAGATAATAATCCGTGAAAAGAAATAATTAATATTAATTAAATATAATAGAACAGAAAATGCAAAACATTAATGAAGTTAGAATGTCAATTAAGCTTTAATACTATAAATTGGTGTCAGAATTGTATGCTGAGGTGGGATTTGCAAGTGAATAGTTTTTTTTTTTTTTTTTTAATAATTTCAGAATACAGTCTAAAGCATTTTCTAAATATTGGTCCAAAACCCATTTATCTAAGCATACGTTGATGCCAATAACAGCTTCATCTATCTACTTACAATTACAGGAAAAAATGTGCTACTTTTTATCAGAAATAATTAAACGAAGTCATTTTCTTCAGGTTTCAGTTTGTACAAAACCATGAATTCAAGGATATAATTGAAAAGAGGCATCGAGTGGTGCAATATCAGTTTGCGCAGAGTGTAACGAAAAGTCGATTAAAATGATTAAGTAAAAATGAAAAGCATACAGTGCGTCCGAGACGGCGTAGAGGCAGTAGTACCTGCGAGAAGTTGGGCACACTCGCTGTCTTGCGCATTAATGGTTGTCCTTGCGCCTGAAGTAATTCTTTCACAGCGACGCTCTGCCTCAGTCGGTCCAGCGTCAGGATACTCTCCACCGCAGAGACGCCACGAGTGTATTTCTCTATGTTATAAAAATGCTTACATTATGTAATTGAATATTATTCAAAGATGAGAAAGAAAAATGAAATATAAAATGTTAATCTGTAAATTTGCAAAATTAATTGTTTCAGGTTTTGAAATAATTTTCACATTGACAAAGAAAGTTTCACAGTAACATGTTTCTGTTTGTTCTAAGCAATTTTACGTATTTGCTAACACAGGTCCAACTCAGTGATTATGTCCCTTAAATATTCACTAACAAAATTACACCCGTGCACGAAGTACAATATGCTATTACGCGAAATACAATGGTCACATAAAACGTTGAATTATGGTAATAGCAAACGTAGTTTAAACGACTTTCGTTAATAATTTCAAGTTTGTTATTTTAAAGTAGTCTATTGAACTTATATAATAAATTGAACTCACCTATATACGTTTCGCCATCGCACAAACTGCTATCTTCGCCACTGGCAGCTATTTGAGCTAAGCTCTCTCGATCTTCCAACTCTTCGCTGGCCTTCGGTATATTCGAAACAACTTCGTAGGTTACACCAGTTTGTGTAAGGCAGTCTGTTCGGACGATTCTCTTGAAAATTCTGTCTGTGATACTCTGCCTTTTGTAAATATTTAAAGCCAATCGTTTGCGCAATACGAGATCCATTGGTGCAGGGTGAGACAAACGAACTGTTGTTTTTAGGATTAAGAAAACCCTTTCGTTTGCTATAATCAAAGTAAAATAATTAGTATCACTGTAATGTCATTCAAATGAATTTTGTATAAGTGAATTCTTATTAATGCCTTTTAAATTTAATTATAATTCACTGAAACTGTTTGACATGACGAATAGATAATTTTTCTTGTATACCGAATTTTCTATAGTATTAAATATTAAGCCTGTTAGGTAGATAATTACCGTCGGTTATCCTATTTAGGTGCACATTGTCGTGTATACTGGAATCCCAAGCTGCGATAGCGCATACGTCTTTTTCGAGGAGCCGAATTATTGGCAAACTGTAAAACTTATTTCCATGTTCCTTAGGTAGGATTGAATTTAATCCTGTGACCGAGACTTCTTCACCTGACTGGTGAGTCGAAAGATCATCGGCTGCAAAAAAAATTATATTAAACTAAGCCATGGTATTTTTCAATCTTTAACTGTCCTATAATATTACGCATAATTTTAGTCAAGGATTTTTTAATTCTTTGCACGCCTGGTTGAGTCTGTCAGACACACCAGTAGCTAAATATATGGCAATAATTTTGCGAAGTTCAAGTTGTTCAACCTAAGGTTACCAATACCATCTGAACATAGCAATAATCATTTAAACGTAGATAAAAACCACTTTTGAAAAAAATACATGGATCGTCTACATGCTACAAGGGACTATATGAATATTTTATCTACCATTGAGATCAAGGAACAATACAGGAATGTGTGGTTCCATCCCAGGAGGTGGATTCCAGTCTGCTGGTGCTCCAGGTATGCCAGAACCAGCAGCTGGCACGAGAACAGCATTTCGTTCTTCAGTGAGACTGACCCACTGATCAACCAAGCTTCGCTCTCGTTCCATGTCCTGGTCGGTTTTGTCTAAAAAAAAAAAGAAATAAAGCATTATTTTAATCGAGTCAAAAGGCTGGTTAAGGCTGGCACCGTATACGTTAGACGAGAGGTATTATAATAAATAACGCGGATGCCTAGACGTGTTTTCAGATTATATGAATACCTTCTTTGTTAATAAGTTTTTGAATTTGTTGATCGAGGTACTGCCTTCTTCTCATAAGAGCATCACTCCATTTGTCACGAAGTATACTCAGGTCTTCATCCTGGTAGCTGTCTAATGGTATTTGAAGACGATTTCTGACAGACACACTGCCAACGGAAATACTCAAAATTGAGTGACAAATGATTGGCAATGTGCCTGAGTTTTGAACGGGTTTAACACGAACTTGTATTCGACGTTGTTGACCTTGCCTTAGTTGATAAATGCCTCCTAAAACATTAATATACAATAAATATCGATGTCTCTTTTCAGAACATTTCTTACATACACCCTTTTTTATTAGAGATGAGAAAAATGTATTAATCAACATGGTGAGATGAATGATTAAAACTCAATGACATATTCTTATTTGTTCACTATCTCAAGTCAGTATAAATACGTAAGTTGCTACTATGGATATCATAGTTTACCTGTCCATGTGTCCCCTTTGTTCACTACTTCGACTGGCGAATATTCTCCTTGCTCATTAAGTTCTTGTATTTCCACCCATAATTCTATTTTCCTAGTTAGCTCTGACCAACGATCAGCCAGCGATCTAGCTTTGGCCAGCTGCTGTTGTTCAACCTCCCAGCCAGGTTTGCTTCGAGAAAAACCAGCACTTCTGTGCCCCCAAACTTCGATGCTCAGAGCACCTTCTACAAATGGAAACATTTATTCATGCCAAAGTTTGTGGTAAAACGAGCACTATTTTGATGAAAAGTTAGCGGCACTCTGAAAGTTAAAGTTGAACGATTTTAAGGATGTACCTGAACAGTGTTCGAGAAACTCCTCCGTAATAGGCACACTAAAATCCTTGGTATGATCAAACTTAAAAGCAAGCGAGTCTCTCTGGCCAGTAAGACAATTTGTTGGAGGAATTTCGGCATTGACAACTGGAGGTACGACGATTGGCTCCGGGTGGCCCCAAAATATGTATTGACAAAATACAAAATGACTGAGGGACAGAGGTAATCCGCTAGCTTGTTTTATTGTTATTCTGCAAGTTATGTGACTCGAGCCTGAATAATCCTCCTGTTCGGATGAACTCGAGTCAGCCGAAGACTCGGAGGCTGCTTCGCATATTCGATCCTGCGGAAACTGGCCTGATATCCGACTAATCTCGACTTGAAGTCGTCCCGCGACCTCGCCTTGTTGACTTATTATGGGCGTATGATAATCCAATCGCACGTCATGAAAGAGAACTTCCAAGAATATATTTGCCACCCCAATCAAATTATGATTCTCCTGTGACTCGTAAAAGGGATCTTGTGTTTTGCCTGGCAATTCATCCTGAAACATAATAGTCCCTTAATACGTCTATTATATTGAATTCTCTAGTCTTTTAAGGCCCGTATTCATAATCAGTATTTGAGATAAACCACAGTCTTCAGACTGTAGACAGATCATCTTAATCCATCGTTGCGGACGACTTAAGATCGTGCTTAAGACGCAGAACTAGCTATGAATACGAGCCCGAGTCCGATGCAATAAACACAATACAGTGGGTGAGCTTTTAATACAGGTGTACCTTAACGACAGGTAGGCGCTGACAATTATTTGAATCCTTTCTCTCCTCGTACATGTCCCGCATGTCGACCAACTTATTTTCCAATTTTTCCATCGACCAGACTTGGCTACCCATGTTGGTTCTCTTCACCAGAATAGCAGGTTCACTGACAAAGGCCCCACGCTGAAAGAATACACTCTACATACGTATGAGTGTAAAGAAAAAAAAAGGAAAAAAATAAATAAAACTCGGATTTGATAAAAAATATTCAATAAACAATACGTAATCTTTGATGTGCGAACATAAGACTATACACAAATTTCTCAATGTACTTCAAATGTGATGCAGTATAACAGATACAAAGTTTCCAGGACCAAAACTAAATATGCACCATAATGGCAAGCAGTCGATATTTAAAAAGATCCAAATTTTACCTTTCTGTTAGGACTTAGATTGTTTGGAGGTATTTGAAGCGTGACGCTAAACTTCGTTTGCTTGCCCATCTCTTCAGCGAGAAAGTTTGCTTCCTGCACTAATGCATTTGCTTTTAAAATGTCAGTTTTGAGCTGACCCAGGCTGCGTTTAAACATCTCATCGCGTTCCTGTGTCCACTTTTCTACCCTCATTTGTGTTGTAGGCGTACAAGCGGGCAACTTTCCACTTTGACTACCTCTTAAGGGATCGTACGGCACATAAGGAGGATAAGGAGTTGATGGGGAAAGTATGTTGCGCAATTGCTGGAATTGTCTTTCGTACTCTTGTCGTTGTTTCTCTAGAGCGACCTGGAGACATAACCGAAGTACACGTTAAATTTTGAATTAATAAAAAGCAAAAATTAGATAAAAAAAAAAAAAGAAAACTAATGAATTTTCTCTTAAAAGTTTCTTAAATATAATACACTTTTTAATTTCGTTTAATTATAGAATCATTCGGATTGTCTGTACATCTTTGGAAATTATTCAGTATTGCAGCTATTGATTAACAATAACTATAACATAAGAAACTTTCAGTATCCAAATGATAACGGTGTTTTTATTCGAGGCTATTTTTCGTACACCTTCTTTGCTTTAAGCAGCGCCTATCCAGTTTTTCGTAAAAGCCGAATAAATAGAAAAATCGCTGATTCTTCGTACTATATAGTGGACTTTAGTAACAAAATTTTCATGCTACGAAATTTCTAATACGAAATATGATATCACTGTAATGTATAAATATGTAGAGCAATCGAATAAATGTAGCACAGTATATATATGTATTACAAAGTGCAATATATTCAAATCTGACCTGTTTATCCTCCTCGTGTTGTTTCTCCAGTCTTGCAATAGCTCTTTGTATAGGATCATTGGAAAGCTCGTTTAACATAAGCTCTTCTCGGGCAAAATTGTAGTCGATAGTTTGTGCAGGAGTCTGAGGTTCGCTACTCACAGCTGAAATAACGACTACATTGGAACAGAGTTTTTGATGATGTGCTAGGTAATATTTACACAAATTTTATTTGCAGTACGATAAGATCAATTCAAGTATTACACAATTACTACGTTGCAAGAATCATAATTTTTAATATGGAAGCAACGATTTCTTCGTTATTTTATGATATCTTCCGAAGTGTCTAATATAATTGCTATTGAAAAATAAAATCTGTGTGTGTGTCAGCGTCTGTGCAAAGCCTCGAAAAAGTTATATCTCACGTTTGTATAAAAAATTCCATAAGAAACGGCTCAATCAAATGGGTTCAAAGGTCGAAAAAAAAGTTCTAAATGTATGACATAGTAACATTTATATATGTCGTACAATAGTTTCGATTTTACGACGGCTCATGCGTGAATTTAATTTTTTAGCAAATATATAAAAAAAACCGTACGGTTTGTAATGCGGATCAAGGCCAATCAGTTTGTCGTTCTGTGTTTTAATTCAAGTGCCAATACTGCTTGTTAATAAGGAATTAGTAAACTTTGATAATTAAAACCATGATGAGAGCCTTACTTTCTAATTCCTTGCAAACCCAGAACGGAATAGGAGAATGTTAGTGAACTTGCCTGTTGCACTCCTGGGACAGTTTACTCTGAAAAAGTGGTGATTGCCCCAAACGATCCTGTCGCCATGAAGCAATGGCGTCTTTTGTACCACTTGACTACCATTTACGAAACATCTGGCTCCGTTCAACGGTGTCATGAAGAGTCCAGACTCTTCTATTGTTATCACGCAATGTTCTGGTAAAATTCCCAAACCATGAAGTTGAATGTCCTGCTCCGTGGTAGCTGATCGTCCTCCAACGAGAGTTTTCTCCTAAGATTAGTATCGCAGTGTAAAGAATACATATTAAACAATAAACGTTATTTTTAGGAACTCTTGTAATAGTATACCATTTAGATTTCTAATCATGATACATATACCAGACTGACTTTTAAACTTTTAAAATGAATATATCTTTATAGCATAAAGGTATACTAGTTTGTAATCAATATAATCAAAATAAATGTTGACACTGACAGATTAAAATTTTCATCAAAGATCGTTTGCGTGTTTTCAAACGATGCTATTAGAATCTGCGTGCACTTTTGAAAAAAGAAAATAGTTATTTCTACTCATTTAAATTTACCTTTGTAAACCAGAGAGTTAAAAGATAATAAGGTCACGATTAAACGGCACCGAAGCTTTGATCAGACTTTATATTATGTAATCAATTCGTAGCTAATTATATTTAGATTGCGATGTCATCAAGATTCAAGATTCGTGAAACTTTTATCTGTCAGTAAGCATCTTCATAATGAAAATAACGTAGCGGCACTACAATACAATATATGATAATCAACTTCTCGCCGTCATACTTTCATGTTCTTACCTTTAGGTAATAAACCAGAAGTTCATTTAGACTAGGATCGTCATTCAAGTTGACTAAATAATACTTGTTCTTTTCCACTTGAATCCCTGACGCCTGTACACTGATACCCATCTTTTCCAGGGCTTGTTGTCTCTCGTGCTGAAGTCTCTCGGTTTTCACTAGTTTCTCTTCCCAAGTCTGCGACATCTCTTTCATAAGTTTTTCGGACTCCGAAAGCTTTTCTGTGATATCTGTGCGTTGTTGACCGACTACAGATCCTTGACCCTAGAAAAATACGTATACATTATATGAACATACTTTGTTAATTCAATTTTCCCATACAATTCAATGAGGTCTGTAAAGTGATTAATATCAAAGAGCGTGTCAAAGTCTTTAATTACACAAGAAGTAATCATAAACTGTAAATTCCAATTCATTACGGTCATTTTATCGTCTGTCTAGTTACAAAACTTACCGAATGACTTACTTCTTCAATTGAAAATTATTCTCTATAAAATGACAAGCTGAAAAATTCTAAAATGCGTGAGAAAGACTTTTTAGCATATTTGAATACAACTTTTTTTTTCTGTCAAACTAGTAACGAATGACTTTCCAGCTGCTGAACAGTGTCTAAGCTCTTGAAAAGACGAATTAGAAAAACTATCCGTAAAAGTACCGTTGCGTGGAGTAACATTTCCTTTAAAGCTTCAACTTCTTGTCGTAATTCGCGTATTATTCTGGCGTTGGGGTCTTCGTTGACGACTGCGTGGTTCACTATTCTCTTGGCTCGATCTGCATAACGAAGTGTAGATAAAGTTTCTTCGTAGTTATCTGCAGCTGGAGATATGGTTGCGACCATAACCGTTTTGCTGTTGCCACCCAAGTTATCCTGAAACATTTGAGAATTGTTGAAATTATAAAGTAAGAATTCACTGAATCGAATAAAAGTCATCTCTTTGTCATCTTGGAAACATCCACATTATTCTTTTGCATATGTTACGTGTATCTTAAAATATAAAGAAGCCTGCATTTCATAAGTTTTTGAAATATAGATGCAATGGATGACTAATGTAAATAAATCAAAGTAAATCTGTTATTGCGCATTTAATAAATTTCTAATAAAAAAAAAAAAGTGCAAAATAGCATAATGTCTACGATATTATATTAAGCATACTTCCGTAGTACCTTTAAGAGCCACGTGAGGACAGAATCGCGATAGGGAACAAATTTATCCTTATTCTTAACACCAGAACTTCGATCAGCCAGTTTCGAGATGACGAGTCCCAAGGTTGTTAATGATCTGAAAGTAATCGGAGATGCTGCTTACTGCGCTTAATAACCATAAGAAATACTGTTTGAAAAATAAAAAGCAACTCACTTGTTAATATTGCTTCCTTCTTTAAGTCTATCGCCTACGGCTCCTGTTTTCACAGCTCTCTCGCTTCCGGCCAAATCGACTAAGCTCATTCGTGATACTTTTTCGCCGCTTACTCCGCTCTTAAAGTCCGTCAAAGTTTGCGTCAAGATGACAGAGAACACAGCGTGAGAGCGGGAACTCTCGGAATTCATATTCGTTGCGGCGACAGTTCGTGATTTGTTCCCTTCGGCCATTAAGTTGTCAATATCCTGTTAATAAAAGGTCATTAAGTACAATGGTACATTCCCAGCACTAGTAACGGTCGTGTTATATCTGAAATTTCTAATTGCGATACGAACGGCAATAACAGGTCGCTGATATTAATAATAAATTTTACATGATAAACTCTGCGATTAAAGTCACAAAATATTTTTCGTACAGTCAGAAGCAGCCGTTTGGTTAAATGAAGCATATTATGCATTAATATAAAAAAAAATTTGTAAAAAATCAAATTTCCAGTCGCCCTTACAGTAAATGTCACACGTCGTGCACGAAACCGTAATATCGACGCATAGCAGATAGCAATGAACGTCAGTGATTTTAATAATCAATTCAACTGTCTCAGGCGTTATATAAAACTCGAAGAAAAAAATCTTCCGAGAATACCATGATTCCTGTTTACATTGCGAGTACTTAACTTTCAACAGAATAATTTAATCGCAGCCAAGATAGTATTCATGAAGAAAGCATAAATAGTCCGGACTATAAGAGGATGAGCGCTATAAGAATTAGAATTTCAGTTACAACAAAATTCTCAAATTAATTTATCAAGTAGGACGATGGGGAACATGGATCGAGCCTGGCGCTAAAATCTACAACGATACGTCGCCCATAGTAACAGTGGCGAATAAAAAAAAATTTTTTTTAAATTATTTTCCAAAAATTCATCAGACAAAATATTTTCGATGCAATAGAGTATCTAATTAAATTCACGAGGATGAAGCGAGAGGATGAATCGAGTAGTTTGTTTTTGCCACAATTTTTGAAATCCTACGCAAAGAACAAAGGACAGTATGAAAACGTAGGTACGATATACGGGCGAAAAAAAAAGGGAAAAAAAAAAGAACTAGAAAATAAATGCATGAACAATGAACAAAGATAATTAAGGAACATTAAGGTCAGGAGCAATGATGTAATTTACCTGAAAGGATGTAACCGCGAGCTGACTAAGGCCATCGACGTAAGGTCCCAGGACATTGTGCTCCCTGACCTTGAGCGACTGCTTATTCTGCTTAGGATCAAGGAGGTCGTGGACCTTCTCGTTGTAGATTTCCATGTAAGAGACCTCGACCTTGTAGGAGAGTTCGAAGCTTTGCTGCTTCGCAATCAGGTCGAAGAGGTTGTCGCAAAGTCGAGGAATAATGCCTTTATTGTCGCCACTGCCCATCATCGTGTAGGACTTCCCCGAGCCTGAAGAAGAAGACGTTCGCAATATTATTACTCGAGGGCGCGGCAGTTACTTTTCTTAGGAAGCGCTGCAAGTGCAAGTCTTTCGCTTAATCTCAATATCCTCTGGCTTATGGGGCAGTTGACATTAAACACTTGCCGTGCACCGCGGGTCTCTCGGACCCGATTTCTTCGACTCAAGCGTACGGGTCTCAAATTACTGCAACATTCTCGGGACCGTCTACAGCTGAGCGCACCTAACGTGATTATTTTGATAAGCTGGAAAATGGCTGATTTTATTAAGAAAAAAAAAAAATACTTTCTAATGAATAATACTAATTTAAGAATTTTCACAAATGCCCGTTTTACTATTAGTATAAAAATTGCATCGATCGATCGATATATTTCACGAAGTTTAAAGGCGAATCCTAAAGACTCATTGTCACGTGAATTTGAGAACGTACTTAGTCACGATCCACGTCATGTGGATAAGTTTGTTAGATGAGATAATTATTATAATGGATGAGACAGCGTCGTGCAGGGTTCGGCTTATGTTATGTATTCGTATATTTACTCGTAGACCAGGTGAGCAAACATAACCTGACAAATTGGTATTAAGTAAGCAACCTTTGAGGATGACAGGAAATGAAGTAGCAATAATAATAAAAATAAGAATTTCTGTTGATCATATTACGGAAAACTATTGATACCGTGTCAATAAAAAAAAAAAAAAAAAAAAAAAAAAAAAACAGTAACTAATTGCTAAGAAACAGTAAAAAAAAAATTGTAAATTGTCATCAAGTCGTATAAATAAAATAATAACTCCCTGACACTTGAATGAATTGAAAAAATGTCATAAAATAAAGAAGAATAAAATTATTAATTAAACAAAGTCCTAAAATAAAAGAGAGTATAACGGCGGATCACAATTTTAAAAAGATATTTTAATATAATATATATTTAATCAACGTGGAACACGTATGCACGGTTTTCCAGCAGTGTTGCCAGATCGAAAGTAAAAAAAAAATTATAAGCATCCGACAAGATATCGCATGACTATAATCGACCTATAGCCTGGACCAAAAAACTTGGTCTCGTGTCGAAAGAGCGACGGCCAAAAAAATTTTTTCAAAAAAAAAAACTACAAAAATAAAAATTCCTTTTTTCGACTTCCGTACACGTCTCTCTTGTATTGGCAATATATAATTTTCAATCATACCAACATACTCATCTGCCCTTACGTTGCTCAATATATGCACCCTTATGATTTCATACGTTATCATTTCGTATCCACGCAGATGACGTATACATTACAGCCTTTTGATTTTAGCCACAGAGTATTGTCAAGACAGAACCAAAATTTATCTTCGGACATACCGGTCTGTCCATAAGCGAATATGCAAGCATTGTATCCCTGGAAAGCGTTGTCCAAAATGTCACGTCCCAGAGCATTGAAGACGACTTCTTGGCTGGCGAAGTTTTCCGATCCAGGTTCCAGCGAGTAGAAGCAGTGATCGAATGCAAATGTTTTTGGTTTATTTCTGTAATCAAAATTCCAAAAAATATGATTAATAAACATCCCTAAAGGTTTCGCAATTTCATAACCGAAGGATAATTTATGGCAATAAAAAAAAAAAAAAAATTTAATACCAATAACTAATTTACGTGAAGATTGAAAATTCGTATACACGATAACTCGCGGGTTGGCAAATCGTTAAAAATAGAGATCGCAATTACGCCAACTTCCGTCGGCTATTGACTTATCGGTAAACACTACGGTTTACTGTTTTACCGATAATTCGATAACTACGCAAAGTTAGTATTTCTGCATGATTTTTACCCAATTTCAAAAAGTACTGGGTACTTCGCCATTTATTAGAATTTCACGCGACAGCCTAATCCGATCGCCTGAAAAATCCTTGTAACGGATATTGGAATTTTTCCAAAATTATTTTTTGCTTCCCGTCTCTCATCCATATAGATATCTCATGTCATACGGGACATTACTCATGTTCGTTAGGTCTGGTACGGCCGTCCAGCGGTTATTGATATTAAATGTATTCGCGAGATCACAAATCCGAAACGCCCTGCGGATTGACATTGCGAGGCAACGTAAAGTTTGCCCGACGTGCAGTGTCAAAGCGAAAATGCACGGTACACTGGCAAAGTACAGCAGCAGCATATTAAGGAGTATATTGATCTGCAAGGCAGCCAACCCTCTGCAACTATAACACAACCCTCGGGCACCCGGACAACTATTTTCTTGATCCTGACAGATCCTTATTTTTGTCTTCATAAAACTTCAGCCCACCATCAAACTCCTGGAAGTAGTAGGAAAGGGCCTCAGCGATATAAAGTGAATGGGTCGACATAAAGTTTAAATGGTTGAGGTAAGAGCAGTATTAACCTATTGATTTTTTGTAGAAATCAATAACACGTCAAGTATAACGTACGTGTAGGCTGATAAAAAAAAAAATGTTTCCTTCTCCAAGAATATTGAGGTACGATAATTTATTAACGAGGGCACAGATTGATTTTTTCTTAAAAAAAAAAAAAAAAAAAAAAATGTATATCGGCCTTCTACCATCAATTTGCTAAAATATATTTTGCACAAGTGCCGTCATTAAGACAGGACTAATTAATCAATAATTTTTTTTTAAGATTTACCTTCGATTTTATTTACGTTAATTTTAAGCGGGTTACCATATTTTGTTATGTTACCATTATTACCAATTGTAATAATGTATTCAGGTCCTAGTCATAATTTTAGCAGCGTGTCGAATTTTCTAATATGGACCAGTGAGGCTGCACGAATTTTATGTACAAAGATCCGAGCATTGAAAAGAATGAGACTCGCATGAGTGTTTTTAAAATAAAGCGACAGCTGCGACGGATTTAGCATCGGATGACTGTCCTGTAAGGGAATGAGCGAATCGGCGAAAAGCAGAAATATTAATGTGTAAATATCCATTGCTATTCCCTCGTACGAGAAGAATCCGTAAGTTTGAATGATCGTGTAAAATATGATCCGATAAAAAAATATGCAGATCGCAGAGCAGTGGGGAAGAATTGAGCAATGCTGACGGAAAGCTGGTCGTAGAGAAGGTCGAGGATGTATCGAATAAGTAGGTCTAGTCCATCCAGTAAATGTAACTCATGATGCGGGTTAACGATGGCACCTAGAACCGAGTATCAAGGCAAAGCGCGATCAATCATAGAAGGGGACTTGTGGTCACTTCTGCCTACGTTCTACTTCGCTTCCAGCTACACGCTGGGATATAGGGTAGTTTAGCCGATTTATTCAATCTCAAGCTCGATCGATCGAGCTTCCATTGTACTGGACTCTCGACTGCGAGAAGCTTCGTTATTCGGCGTAGAAAACATCGCCGATGGAAAAAGTCTTATACTCTTTGGTCTCCGCTGTATGAAATAAAATTCACTTGTTTTTCATTTATTTTTATTTCACGTTTCGCCCTAAATGTCATTTCTCTTCCACTATTTCGTTGCGCCTTTGAAATCGCGTTTTTGTGCACGGTATAGATATACGCAACGGAAAAAAAAAAAAAAAAAAAAAAAAAAAAATTCGTCCCAACCTGGCCTTGAACCCGCAACTTTTGGTTGTACCGACGAAACTTCGATGCGGATGACTGAGCGTTTTGTTGATTGAATTACATCATTTTTCATAAAGCCAAATACGTACTGTTATCGCGCATCAGTTTCATACGAATGACTGTCAGGTAATTCCGTAAGTAACGTGGTTTTCAGGTATTTCTCTGATATTGATAAAAACTGTATAACTCGTGGCATGCCCCGATACGATTGACCTTGTCACAACGAAATGTCACTTGATGCCAGGCGTAGTTGAGCTAATCTTTTCGGTGCGAATTAATTGTATAAAAATACAATGAAATAGAGAATTAGGTTGGGTCGGGCCAGACACAACATCGAGCGCAGGCCTGAACTTTTGTTGTTGTCGGCTCAGCGTAACGTCTAAACTACATCGGTGGCTCAACCTTCAAATTTGTTTGGTCGAATGAACTGCCAGCCTTTGAAATACACTTTATCAGCTGATTCCCAGACCCTTGGCTATTAGCATAACCAAGTACGACGTTGGTTTTATCTGAACGTTGACGTTAAATTCACCCCCTGTGCTAATTCACCAAATGGTGAATGACGCTGGAACAATATACGCCAAGCGATTGACTGCAGTATTCTGTTGCAATATCCATATACGTTGGTCGTTGATATATTCATTCGAGAGAGCAGTTACTTGATCCTATTGCAATCGCATCGTCTGAATTAAGCAAAAACTATCAGCTCGAGCCTCTTTAGTAATTCCAAATATTATTAATATTATTAATATTTTTTCCTGACCTTCGTTTTATCCAATCTATTAGGTTCTCAACCTACACGTGAAATCAAGATAGGTGACGAGGTGACGCATACCGTATTTGGGAAACAGCACGGGAGTCAGTAATAGTCTCGACGGGGGCATTTCTATGAATATACTTTTAGGCAGCACTGCACGAGACACGGGAGTTTCGTGAATGCGCCACGAAAACAAAGGAACTTATGTGCGTTGCTAAGCGAATTTACCAGCTAAGCTGATCGCGCTGAAACGCGAATGGCTGATGCAGTAAGAATTGTAGAATGTCCAAGCACTTGTGCTGTGCGCATGCGCAGAGATCGTAAAATCTAACGTCAAATTTATTAAACATTCCGTACTGTCAGCCGAACGGATCGCGTTGACATTTACACGTGAAATTAAATTCCGGATAGACATTTGCAAATCTCCGGTACATCCGGTTTCGAAGTTCTACTTTTTACTTTTTTTTTTTTGCAATGGCGAACGCATGACACGCGAACGATCTTTTATGCAGGCATATACGCGTTAATGGTTAACGACTGATGGGTCGTAATTATTTTGTGAGGTTTCAGGTAAAATGAGATTTCCCGTGACACGTTTGATTATAAAGGAGAGCGAGGCGAAAACATGCCAGTGAAATTGGATAAAAAAAAAGAAGGACTGAAATAAAACCAGAAAATAGAATGACTGTCGCGTGACGGAGCCTCTTGGATTATAGTGGTATTGTCGAGTTTGCGGACGGACCGACCTTAGAGTTAGTGAGACACGCGAGCCGTTGCAGTGATCAAGATTTAAAATGGTCAGCCATCCGCCCTTTACACAACCAGACTATTTACAGGGACCTTCCGATGACGTACGTCGGAGCACTCGGTCACATAGATGGAATTGTCTCGAACATGAGCGAGTTTAATTTACGGCAGAACGAAACTTATCGAAGAGCAATGGAATCATAACCTGCAATGTGTAAATAAAAAAAAATGCGACATAGTAAAAAAGACAAATTTCCATGGATCATTGAGATAAGGGAATTGAGAGCCGAAAAATAATTCGGCACCACGTTGTCGCTTCCTAGAGGTTTCATTGTTTTCGAACTGTCAAAGTATGACAGATCGGACACGTGGACCAACCGCAACGAGGTATTTTAATGCGAATGGAATTAAACCGAACATGAAATTCCATCAAGATTTATCTAATCCCGTTGAATCAGCTGGCAAAGGCATATAGGAGTTGCATAATTATTCTGCATAATAACGTTGGCAGTATATCGATTTACGGCTTATATCGGCAAAGCTTCGGCTATTTGACTAAAGTCAGCAGTGGCTTCGTTAACGGTACAGCCGTTACACGAGTTTCAGAGGGGATGAACCTCCGTAGGATAGTGTAAGATTTTTTTAATCCGAAACTCCAAAGAAATAGAAAGAGCAAAAAGGCTAAGCTTGAAGAACCTAAGAGAGAAGAGGAAAGACAAAGAAAAATGCAAAGGTGAGGGAAGTATGCGAGCAGAGCAAATAAGCGAATTTCTTCCTTCGTAGAGATCTCGTTTGACAGTCGGTTCGTCAAAGCCAAAAGCAGGAGTTTAAAATTCTTTTTTTTTTTCAAGATCTTGACTAACTGCGAAGGATGCATAAGAAATTCCAAAGAAAAATATCAGCCCGATAGAGGGGAGGAAGGATGGAAAAAATATAGGGGCAAACTGGAGCAAAACGATTATACGGGCATAAAATTTAAAATCTGTTTTTTTAACGTTGCATAATATGACGACTGTTATTGAAACTCTCGGTAGAGAACCGAATTCGATTGAATGTTTCTGGTAATTCACCAGGATTTAAATCTATAGCCAGGGAGCACTTTTAAAATAATCGTAATAATAATTATATATTGATCGAAAATAACGAGGGTTTCTCGTCGTTCAATGGAAACGATCCCTTTCTTATTTCAACCATTAGCGATGCAGTTGAAGGAACGACCAGCCTCTGAAAATATGAAATCTCATTAGGAACGAATGAAATAAAACGGATATTCGTTAATAATATTAATGACGGTAAAAAGCGAAGGTTTGTTAAATGAACTGAGGTTTTTATCTCGTATTTACTTGGTATCGCACGAAGTATCGATCGCGTTGCTGAAAAATATATTGTAACAATCATATATCCGTGCAATGTGTCTGTGCGACTTATATAACCTGTGTTACCGAAGAAAGCAAAGAAGAAGGAAATGAGAATCAGCAGAAAAAGTCAATCGAAAGCGAATAAAGTTCATGGCTCGGAAGTGGTAAATTGAATTGGACTTTTTCTTGGAGTCATAGCTACGTCACACAGTTGATGGGCGTGCATTTGCCACAATCGAGCTGGACGCCTAGCGGGGAAAGCCCGTACTACCTTCTTTAAATTGCCGGAGGAACGTCCCAACCGTATTATGCGTTACTCCTACGTATAATTGGACCACGAATTTGATGGTTTTCTTTTTGACAGCTCGAAAGCAATGAAGTCTGTAAGAGGGCGCACGTGTCGCTGAATGAAGTATTTGTCAAAAATATTCATCTGTCTTAACGTATACTTACGTTATCGTATTAAAAGCCACGTGTGATTTTCTAAGGACTGCATTGCTTGCGAAATGTCAAAAAAAGACATTGACCTCGTGAATCTGACCTGTATAAACTTTTAATTGTAATAGAGCGCATTTTTATCGCGAGAGAAATTTGACAGTAATTTTGTATTAATTAAAAAATAAATTCTTATCGGTTCTTAATGTAATCGATACCACAGTTATTCCGTAAAGTCTCCCCCTTATCGATACGACGTTGCAGAAGAATTCAAATTACTTTATTAGGGAAAATGCATATTGAAGAAGTATAATGCGATATATGTAATCTATTGTCTCTGAGGTCCCGAGAATACGATCGAATTTCCACATATGAGTAACCATACGATATAGTTATTTAAAGCGTATAAGGGCAAATAGACGGCAAACTCTGTGCTTGGTAGGAAACGAATGTTTGCTTCAAAATGCGAAAAACGTGGAACGAATTGCGAAAGGTTCGACGTTTGGCAGATAAGGGGTGAACGAAGGTTTGGTTAGGTTGCAAAGGTAGCCGATGGAGAAGGTAACTTGGAGTCTAGGTAAACGTGGAAATGTAGTTTGGGAAGTGGCAGGGAGGGGACACAAGGGTATGGCGGAAGCACTAGGGACTCCTAGTGCCTTTCGTGTTAAGGGTCGAGGGTCCAGGGCGTGTGCTGCCATCCCAAACCAAAATTTACTGGCAAGCTGTGAATTTGCTGTCGCGAACGAGCCCGGAGGAATTTCATTTGGACCTTCGGCTATTTTCCTACAAGATAAATTGAACGGCTTCCTAAATAGAATGGAATACATGCTTCCTCTCTTACGGTAAGTATTATCTTTTCATTTGCTTTTTTTTTTCTTACAAAGTGCAAAAGAAAAAGAAATATGCCCGAGAATATATTAATTCTCGTGGAAATATTTTATTTTTATTTTTCAAAATTAAGGAAGAAATGTGGCTTCTCGTGAGAAAAAAAAAATTTTTTTTTTCTTTTTTTAGACTTTCAGAAGGCTATTCATTTTTCTTCTTGAACACATATAGAATCTAAACGAATATGAAAATATAGATGTTACGAATACGAGTGCTAACGAAAAGCCCTGTAATGGTCTCACACATTTTTTCAGCATGAAATTAGTCGAAAGCCAATTTAACAAAAAAAAAAGATTATACTAATTATTCGTAACGATAGTTGTGTTACTTTCGACCAAAAGTAAATTAGTGAGGATAATAATTAAATTGGGCTGCTATAAGTACTTTGACGAATGACTGTATTTTTTTTTAACGAATTTTAAGTCAACCATACAGGCGAAGTTTGTGCTATCAGATCTTCGTCGAGGGATGTAAAAACGACGTTTTTGAAATTTTGGAAATAAAATTGTTGAAAAGATATGGAAATGTGTCAATCGCCATAACGTTGACCGGATAACAAATATCTTATGCAATACTGCTGACAGCTATTGCGAGGATCCGTTTCGTGTACTCGAAAAAAATGGTTAAAAATGTGGGGAAAAACGGAATTAAGCTGACCTGGCAAAAAAAAATCGAAAAAAAAAATTGCGGTAAATTTAAAAAAAAACCTATGTTCCGGATTGCTCGATTTGGTTAGTTGTCTTATTCGGCACTGATATTTTCACAATGAGTAAGAAAAAAAAAAAAAAAATCAAAATTTCTTGTACAAGCTTCGAAAACAGTTATATAGTTTTTGTAGAATTTCTAATATCTATAATTTTCGTTCCCTTAATGAGTCGTGACGTTTCGCAAGACTCTCATACATGCGTGACGAGCGTTGCGGGGTTAAAAAAAAAAAGAATCTTTCGTTAGAAAGCAAAATTTTGCTCAACCATGAAAAACCAAATGAATATAAGCAGAGTAAGTAAAATTCGGCAAAGTAGACGTTTGAGGATCGAACTTTCTACGTGGAAATAAGTTGGCGTTAAATCGAGTAGAAATTCACGCAATATTTGCAGAAAATTGCGAAAGGGTAGCCACGAATAAGAAAGTTTGCCCGTTTAACGGCGTGGAAAATTATGCAATTTATATATGTACAGAGCGGCGAAAAAGTCTCGAATCAGACCTCCAATGGAAGACGTAGGTTGGCCGCAATCATCATTTTCCAAAGTTTCGTCCCTCCATGCCGGAGGAGCTTCTCTTCCCTCCGGAGACTCCTGGCGACGTAATTGCATTCCGAGGAATTTGAGGAAATTAAATTCGCAGGAACGACCTCGCTTAATTGCGGCTTGTCTTACGAGCAAGAACAAAATACATTTGGCATACGGTACACATAACGTCATGTCGCGCGGCTTCCGATGAAAATTCCAAAATCCTAAACTTGCCTGAATTACCCAATCAGCAGAGCCATACGTCGTAACCGCATAGCAGACATTGAAGCGAATAAAACTTCCAATGCGCGTAGCTGCGTGAATGCAGCCAGTTAATCGCCAACTTAAATCGGCTATCCAAACGCACTGAAATCCAATTCAATTTGGACACCAGGTACGGCGTCCCTGAAAAATCACGAACGACTCACCGATCTCCTAACTGCCGAGTCTCAAGAATTTCGAATAGGAAATTTCAAAAAAAAAAAGGAAACAAATGAATTTAGAATTTCAAATTCCAACTGATAACCCAACGAACTCTGATTGAACGTATTAATGTTCATTACTACAATTTAGCTGTAAGATACGACGAAAATGAACGAATGAAAAAAGAATTTCATTCGTCAAACGCACTCTTATACGTGGATATGGGTAATATTTATTATAAGAGTGTTTTTCTGAAATTTCGGGTAAAATCGAATAAAGCGAAGTGCGTGATATCGGACTCTAAGCAAAACGTGTGAAATACATTTCCTCCAGGCACGTAGGTATCGATCATACTCTGGTGCGATTGGCGGAATAGCGAGGGAGAGGGCAAGGGTGGGCAAGGGTTAACAGTAATAGCCTTAATGCGTGAGGAAAGGCGAGAAGGAAAAAGAAATGCCTGAACTGCGTGAAGGAAGGGTTCGTAAAATTCGCATGCCACCTACTAACCTCACGAACGTAAGGTCAAGGACTTTTCTTATCTCAGTGAAAATTCAGGTCAACTTTTGCTCATAAAAATCCTATCGCCAGATGAAAAATGTCACGACGCGTTAATTAGATCTTTATAGTCTTAAAATTTTTTTTACACTCTTTTCACGCTTTTTATCGGAACGATCGTTCAGTCCTGTTTGGTCAACTCCAATGCTACCATTTTCGGACGATGTATAGCCATTTCGTTAGGTAGCGTGAAACTGAACCAAAAAAAGAGCTCGAGGTCTACGCGTAATTCGTGAGACAAATTTATTCATCGTTTCTTAACGCAAAGCGGCTGCGTATATAGGAGAAAAAGAAACTTTGTACCTGAAAATTCATGAACGATCATGAAAATTGATACAACCCGGAAAACGCTACTTTTTGTCTTTACCGGTGTAAATCGTGATAATAGTAAATTATAAAACGAAAAACTATACTCGAAATTTTTTTTTTTTTTTGAAGAAATCTAGACTGCTGGAAAATTAAAAAAAAATCAGCACGACTGAAATCGATCGTTTGGTCGCTTTAACAACTACGTTGAAAATTTTTATGTTTTATTTCAATTATTTATACGCTTATACCCAAATGCAGATCGAGCGTGCGAATCTTACGGAGAATATCGTGCATAGGATTTATGTGTAACTTTCCGTAAAATAGACTACGAGGATTAATCTTAATGTCAGGACTGTATCAAGTTGAAGTGCATCGTTATCGTTAGGCCGCCTCGTATACTTTACGTACTCTATACTTCATACGTGAGCAGAGCGAAAGTAGAACACCCTAAACAGGGGGGGGGGGGGGGGTCGATATTGTACAGCAGCCTCTGTCTCTGATGTATACACGGTAGGCTTAAATATATGGGTCACTCGGTGTCATTCAAATCGCTGAACCCACGTTCACCCACGTGTCGACAAAATTGTAACGCGCGAAGATGATTTGTAATTTCAAAAATGCCAGTTTAAATATTCGTATCTAAGTAGTAGCGATACATCCACGTTGCACCCTCACGACAAGAGAGGCCCGTAGTCGCGTATGGAGTCACGTAGGTTGAGACTATGTGGCGTCGACCTCTGACCTCGTAAAGCTGCTAAAGCTTATAAAAGCCTCAGCAATAGAATACTTAGAACTTTCAATCCCATCGCATCGCAGTCAACCTCAAGTCATACGAAGCGCTTGTGCTTAGGCAATGATAAACATCGGAGCTGCTTTTCAGCTACAGTTGCGCCCCACGCGGGACGTATGGCAACTAACTGACTTTTCAGCGTTATACTCGATACGCGCTAACTAGAAACTTTGTGCTGTTCAGTCATACGTGCTCTGGACATTTAATCAAGGCAAGGACAATGCGGTGCTTGAAGTTGAGGTGCAAGAGTAAAATTTTATGAAAGTTCTCGTTCAATTTCCAAGTCGTATGAATGAGCACGTGGGTGCTGAAAGCACGATAAGGGAATCGAGGTTGACAGCTTTGTCCTCCGACGTGGCCAATGTTAATACAATGCCTGTCGTTGATAATGTCGATGACGCAAAACGATACCATTTGAATTGTCTTGAACGCGACAGTCAACGGATCGACAACAGTTCGCAAGTTCTTTGACGAACTGCCAGCACGTTTGTTCATCCTGAAGTATTTCGAATAATTTAAAGGTAGTCGACAACGGTGTCTTTGCTGTTCGCGAGAATCAAAATTAATACGGTTCTTAAAAAAAAAAAAAAACTTTTTTTTTTAATGAATTACGAATCGATTGAAAACCAGTTGGAAAGTTGCTCGCCATTACGTCAGACAGCGTAGACTTCTGCCCCGTTCTTTAAAATAACATTCGAGCCTACTATGTCCTTTTTAACCACACGTATATACGTTTATCCCGCGTTTGCTGAATAACCCGATTTTTTTTAGCAATAGGGGAAAAATTTCAGCATTGGAAATAACGTGGGAAAATCTGTGCCGTCTCAGACCCACTTCCCCTAGCAGTATATAATAATATGCATTGCATGTATAATTTGTTTCATTTATTTTTTCAAATTTAATTCATGACGTCACGAAAGTGCAATTCGGTCCATGCGACATCGAACATTGAATTCCACGTTTATCGTAAATTACGTAACGAATGGTATGTAAGTTATTACGAAAAAAATTATTTTGAAAATTTCATAAAAAATTTATAAGGAGAATGCACGGTTGCAGAATCACGTTGAGAAGAACTTTGTGCGTTAATAAAGACAGAGATTTTTAAATAGCTGTATTACGCATCTGATTCGGTTCTATTTCATGCTTCCCACGTGTTGCCTTATTGAATCGACGGTTTAAGAAACGGGCGTTAAATAACGGAAACAAGCAAGCCCGCATCACGCTGGACGATTAACAAGAATTGATATACGTGGCTGAAGAAAATATTCATACGAAAAGTTCAAGTAACATCGATAAATTGAGTTCGCTGATTTTCGCAATAAGCCCGAGTTTAATCTGTCACGTGGTGTTGATACAAAAATAATTTTTTTCTAACGACTGATTCATTACTCTCCTTGTTTATGTAAATATTCATACACGTATGAATATACTATAAATGATAGTGACCCGTAAATTAAAAAAAAAAAAGCACTTTTGCAATAGCTTCGCGGTGCCCAGGTTGGTTTTGGAAAACCACGTGTCACTTGGTAAGGACCGCGTCGCTTGCCGATGAACCGACTATAGGACTACTTGTCTGTAAAAAGACATTTTAAAGATAAACATTGAACAGCACGTACATTCATATCGATTTATATCTCTTTGGGATAAGCGGGTATCGATATTAGTAAGTACGTACAAAGTGAATAACCTAATCTGATCCATAAATAAAAAATCCATACCTCCTTGAGATAGTTCCGAGTCTCGACGTTAAATTAGCAATTACAATGCGCTATCGTTTCTATACCCCATTCGCTGTCAGCAGATTCAGTATCAGTAACATTATCAATTAACACACAATAAGCCATTAAGTGGTATGGACGTTTTATCACGAATTCTCGAGCACGTCTACAAACCTTTTCTGTCACATTAAAAAATAAAAGAATTCTTTAGACGCTTCATATTTCGTTCGATTACACGTTCGGCTCTACTGACGTTCTGTGCAATCGGTCAAACATTCTGACCAAGTACCAGACCCAAAACACGTGCGTAACTCATAGAGCCATAAGGGTAGGGTGAAAATAATTGTATTTTGGCAACGATATCTCGAAGGACCACGTATAACGTATTTTAAATAACAATGAAAACTCGTGGGAGCAGCGAACTCTCCGTTTCGGCCGTATTTGGCGATCGTCCAGCATGTGCGCATAGGAAGTACAGTAGCGTATGGAGGTATAACGCAGTAGTGGAAAATTTTGTAAATACAATTTCGCTAACACGTAAAATCGACCCACAAATCAAGCCTGAGATATCGGCAAGTCATTTGCATTAAAAGTCATACGAAGGTGGCTCCTCTCCCCGGTAGGAATTCGGTATTGGCTTAGCCTCGAACCAGGTCTGCGCAGATGCTCAGGAGGCCTGGCGCTAGACTAGCTGTCACCGTTGGCGTGAGGCGTCGGGAATAGCATTGGGGAATAGCACTAAGCGTCGGGGCAAACACGATAAATAAGACTGACCCAACCCTATCGAAGTTGAAAATCACAAAAGGGCCACCTTGACCCAGTCTCTGTCGAAACTTGCGCAGGCGTGGACGAAGCTTGAAATATACGATTTGCAGGACTTGCTGTAGCCAGAAGAGAATTCACTTTCAGTTTTACGAAGAAGTAGAACATTGAGTGGACCGTTGATATTCGTAAAAATGCATCGAACGTGCAATTGAGATAATCGCACGATTGCGTAATTGAAAAAAAAAATTAATAATTACCTGCACGCGTTACATTTTTTTTTGTGATGCCGAGAGCGGGGATCGCTTTTTTTAAGATTCAAAATCTGTCTGCAAAAATTCACCTGGCAAAAGTCTCAGATCGTCCACGTAAAGCGATTTGGCGTAACACGACTTCCGTGAGACGAAAATCAATGTAAATACTTGAAAAACGCTCAATCGAAATTGAGAAATACGGATACCAAAGGGATCTGCCTACACGCGACATCCCCGATACTCAAAAATTTTAAATTACAGTTAAGACAATAGTTTTCGAAAAAAAAACTTAAACCGTAAGAAAAAAAAAAACATAAGTGCCAGTTTCGTCGATTGGGACGATAATTCAAAAAAATGAGTAAAACTGCCCATGAATGCATTTGCTGTTTACCTAAAGACTACTAGAAATTATATTTTCTCCCAACTCCTCGCCTCGTCCCATAAATTCAGAAAATAAGGAAAATCTGCCAATTAAAAGAATTCTCACAAACAACATAGACCAGCATTCTGACGCAATTCCACCACGAGAGTGCATTCTCTCCTATGCCAGATTATTTAGCTGAACGCGTCGCAGCCAAGAAAATCGAGTCTCCTCCTACCGGTGAGCGTGGCGGGGAAAGTCGCCTGAAAAGTATGAGAAAAAAGGTATTGCAATTACATGCAATTACGCACGTGCGTGTATACTGACCGTGTTGAATTAGCATAGCACTTGCCGTGTTATTTACCGTTTGCCAACAATTAGCCATAAGTAACTCTAGTTCTGGAATATAGTTGAGGTATTCGAAAGCTGACCGTACGCGACTGACTTTTTCAAAAAAACATACAACGCAATGCAAATCCATGTATCCTTAGTATTCAGAAAGACACGTTATTTACTACTGTTATCCTTCCCCGCTTACGTACATCAATTACCTACGTTTTAAGTAGTATCAACTATTATCCCAGCTATGATGACACCCAAAGAAACATACAACTGAAAAGATCCTTTTATTACTATGACTAACGCTACCGACTGCGGATTCACCTTAAACTCGTGACCGGGAAAAAAAAAAAAAAAAAAAAACTCAAATCCTACCCTAGGACTGTGCTGACAAAAGCCCTGAAGGAAGGTAGAGCCAAAAACCGAAAAAAAAAAAAAAAAAAAAAAAAAAATGAGTTCTACGGCAATGCTGAAATATAACTGCGACACTGCATTGGCTTCGTGCAATGAGCAGAGATCGTCCATTCGTCTCCGCGCTGCACGAAGAAGCACCGAGAGTCCCGCTGGGATCTCGCCGGAATCTTTTTTTACCCCTTTAACAGACACCCTTATCTCGCGGAAAAAAGGAGTTCGTTCAACTACGCCTGGAACACGTCCAAGAGATTCCTGGAGAGAGGGACTCCCCTTTGAGAGACTGGCGTGCAGCTCTCGTTCATCTCGGAGGACCATTACGATGATACATCGAATCGCCGAGTTGGGGTATTTTAAAAAAAAATTTTTTTTTCCCCTCGATCCTCCAAATTTCGCGCTACCACTGCCAGCCTCTACGCTTCCGTCTTTTCCTTTTCTTCGCGTCTTACGCATGCGGCGCTTGAGTTTCGGGCGAAAGATGCAACTGGAGTGCATTGGATTTGTTGCCTTCGCAAATTTAACCGAACGCAGGTCACGTGCGATCAATGCGCGGCTAGCATTATGATCTAACCTTTTTAGAAATTAGGCCGTACATCAGTGGGTAAAGTTCTGATTGCACGTCGACGAATAATCCGTAAGGTCCTGGGCAATTAATTGTCCAGGATGTTAGCAGACCGAGGCCAGAAAGAGTGAGGCAGTGCCATAAAGGATGGAGAACGAGTGAAAGGCGCGGGGTGCGGCGATGTGCGGTAGCTAGGAAGATTACATTATGCGTCAGCAGTGACGTCACTGATCGATATACTCGTCACGACATAAACGCGGAATGCGCGAGGTAGCTTAGATACCTAGTGAACGTTCGAGAGTTGCCTGTTATTTATTACGTGATCATCCTATTCCTCCGCTGCCTGCTCTCGAAGGTTACTTCACTTTTGAATGCTGACGCCGTGTATACAGTCGGTTCACGAGCTTCATGTGTATTCTTTCATTCCGCAAGCAGTGCAGTCCTCCGAGAATGTGAACTTTCGTCAAGTAATGCGAATACATACTGACGTACAAAAATAATATGTATTTAGTGCAAAATTCTTGCATACCGCATAAGAAAATGTCTTACGCAGTGACGCGTGTTCCTTGATTACAGATTTCGTTGTTATCGATCTGTCAAAAGAAAAGCACATCAAACTCGCGAACCGACTATACGTATATATTTACAAACATGTCAATCGTATGGTTCGGGAACGAAGCAGGTGTATGGACTATATATAAATAGAAGACTAAAATTAAAAAAAAAAAAAAAAAAAAAAAAAAAAAAAAAAAGAAACCCCAACCCTCTGGGGTTTCCAG